>CM073467.1:17225000-17825000 GCA_037074535.1 Gleditsia sinensis
ATGTAAATTATATCCTCTTGGACTGCAGGAATCTGTTCAAGTGGTATTTCAACTCCAAGGTCACCTCGAGCCACCATAATTCCATCTGAAGCTTGTACTATATCCACCAGGTTATGAAGGGATTCTGAGCTCTCTATCTTTGCTAATACTCTAATGGGTCTGCAACAAGGATATTCCATTCTTGATATTCCAAAATGTGTTTAACAGCTAAACTCTCAAACAGTAATGGCAGAAATTAGCTGATCACTTATATTAATAATCCAATATATGCAGTTCATAAATAACAATAGGTGTAATTGCAACCTAGAAAATAGAGTTGAAATGGCCAATTTCATATATCTCGTAGGAATATGAAAACACCAACTTGTGAGATCTCTAACAGTTACAACCCCATATGGTTTCAAATAGAAAATGAAAAAATAACACAGCTACGTTTATATTTGATAATTACATAATCATACAACATCCCTATCACAATGCTATCACTTGCCCCATGGTGTTGTCATAGGAGTTAAAAGGGAGCATAAAACCAATGGATTTAATGCCTATAATGCTGAACAGATTTCTAGATGCTAGTTTGACATTTTTTATCAAGAGATTACATCACCATTATCCATGAAGAGTAATAGGTTACAACCATAAACCTCTATACATGATGATTTTGTGAATTTATGCTTCCTTACTTGGCTGATTTGGTAGAGAGATATTTTTTTACATGCATAATAGAATCAGCATGCTTGACAAAGGACAATGCAAAATAATCAACTTCCGCAGAGATTCCAAAATCAATGTCAGTCCAATCCTGTGGATAAAACAGTGTAAAATCTGAGAACATAGATATAAAAGATTTTACGATTATTTATAGATAACAAAATATTTATTAATGACAATTATCGTGAAAATGAAAGACTCAACTCCCAAGAAGTAGTTTCATTATCTGCTACATTTGTTGTGTTGCTGTCAATAACAATAACAACAACTGAACCTTTTCTTATTAAGTGAAGTTGGCTACATAGATCAAATGACGTCACAGTGACCTATTATAAATGAAATCAATAGATAAATTATTGACTATTAAATCCTTCTTAATAGTTTTATCTATTATTTTTTTCAACTTCTCTTTATCTCTAACTATCAGACTATTCTCCATCTTATCTACTCTTTTTAATAGAGTTTTTGCAGATCTTTTCCACACATGTCCAAACCATCTTAAACGATATTATATTATTTTCTCCACAATAGGTGCTACCCCAACTTTCTTTATAATAGACTTATTTTTAATCGTATCTCTTTTGAAATGTCCACACGTCTAGCGCAACATTCTCATATTTAAAACATTGAGTTTATCTTCATGTTACCATTAACACTTGTGTAAAATTAATTACAGACCGTTTCAAAAAAAAAACAACTTACACTATTGATTAAGACTTTAATAGAGGATGGCAATTATTACTCGAAGAATAATCATTTTAATAGTTCTTCCTTCTCTTCTGACGGGCTCCAAGGAACAAAGATTGACATTTTGGAAGAATATTTTATGGAATTTCTACATGCCTTGACAACCTTAAGGGCATGGATTCTTGGGCACTATATTATTCATTACTTACAAAAATATCAAACACAGACAACCATTTGACGTTGATAGGGTGGAGAGATCGTAAGCAAAATACCTTGGTTGATAGAGTGGAGAGATCGTAATTTCTCCTCACAAGCTTTCCATCTCTCCAGAAGCTAAATTTGGCTCCAGGTAGGAAAAGACCAGGATCTGTGCACTTACAGTGCAAATCACTTCCTGTCTTTTCAACGACTACAAAGCATGCCATTCCACCATCAATAACAAGCTCATCAGCCACTTCAATACCTGAAAAACAATTAAGATCTAAGTTCAGTACTGGCCAATGATGAAACTCAATCAAGGAAGGATTGATTCTTCAAGCGGTAAGCAAAAATTTCAGTACCTTCAGAGAAGCCTTTATAGTTTGTTTGAACGGTGAATGGACGAGAACCCTTAAATTGTTCAGCAGTAAAAAGCCAAAATGAACCATCCTGATATTGAAAGAAGAAGAGACATTTGTAGAGTCAAGACTCAAGAGTGCATGCTTCCAAATTCAATTTGGCAAATTCCAGAACCTATTATCATAGGGGACTACTACAATCAAGCTTTCTCCTAACTAATCGAAGAGTCCAGGCCAAAAGGCAAATATTAATAGTAAATTTACCTCTACTTTGACTGAGGAAGGAGCCCCATGATCAACAACATGAATTTGACTACCCTCAGTATCAATCATCACAGAAACAGAATAATTTTTTTCCTCATTCAACTTCTTGATTTTCCTGATCACGTCCAGGTGCCACTCCCTAGTGCCATGGCACATGTTAATCCTAGCAATATTCATTCCTCCCAAAGCCAACTTCTCCAAATCCTCCAATGTGCAACACGCAGGCCCAATTGTGCACACTAGCTTCGTCTTCCTCAATCCCAAAAACCCCTTCTCTCTTAACTCCCTTTCTGAAACCACGTCCAGCCCAAAAGTTCCTTCCAGATCCCTCGGATAAGCATTACTCTCCGATGCTTCCAAACCCACTTGGACAGCTGCACGTAGCTTCATCCCAAGCTTTCTCTTCAATGTCTCTCTATTAAAATAAAACCCTGGATTAAAAACTCGGGTACCAAAAGACTTAGATCGCAGGTTTCCATCAACAGCACAGTGGCAAAAAAGACTTAGATCGCCTGCTCCTGCTGCCATTGACTTAAAAACCATAACCAGAGACTATGATTAAAGAAACTTTACCCAAGCGTGCTTGCAAGAATCAAAGTCAAAACTATAATGTAGGAAAAAGAAAGAAAGATCTTCACGGCAATTTCGAGGTGGATTTGAAGGTATTTATTTCGCAAACTCCGTCAGATTCAGATTTTGGTTGCACACAAAGAAGTGGATGTTTACAAAGTGAGGAAGGAAGGAGTAGGCTTGAAAGCGAAGAATAATTAATTAGAAAGTAGAGAGAAGGAAAAGGTCGCGGAAACATAAAATAGAGCAATTATTTGTCCGAATTTAACGGTAACTACGACCCTGTCTAGGAAGCTTGGAGCTTGCTAGCTTCAAAGGGTTGTACTTTTCAGGTTATGGGTACATTTGGAATTACGGTATAAGTGGCTAAAGGGGACCACTTGTAAGAGTGTATAAAAAATGGCTGCACAGGATTGGAAACCCATTAGGCAATTGAATTTTAAGTTTGAAAAAAAAAGTTGGTATAAATTTAATTTATTAATTTTAATGAATCTAATAAAAAAATTAATTCATGTTTTTGTATACGTATTTTCATTAATTTAATTTATTAAAATTTGATAAACTTAGTTTATACATATATTTTCTTAAAAAAAAATATTGGTATAGATTACAATTTGTAGTAGCTAAGTGTCAAACATTTTTTTTTGTATGTTTAACTACATCCTATAGGTCTCTCTTTTATGGGAGATTAGAAAAAAAAAAAAAACTTTGGCTCTGTCTTCCTTCAAAGCATATTTGAAATATTTATAGTTTCTCACTCTGTTATTAGCTTATTTGAAAAGTTTTCAATCTTTTGACTTTTTTTTTTTTTATGTTAAATCAGAAAGTTATTTAATCCCATTTTATCTAGAGTCAGAGTTTTTATTTTTCCATTATTTAGAGTTGGATTTTGTGTATGTATATGTGTGTGTGTCGAGTATAAGGTTTTGACATTTGAAATAAGTGGACAGATATAGTTATTGTATGGATGAAGATGACAATGACCATTTTTCATTTTAAAGATGTAATTCAAGAGATCAATTTATTGATTTGAAAAAAAAATATAAATATTCATATGTTATTTTTAAATATAAAATTTCTACAATTATTATAAATGTACCTAAACATGCATTTTAATATAAAATGCTATTCTATTTCATATAAAAATTAATTCAATATTATAAGTGACTTTTCACATTGAAAAAAATTACATTACCTCTTCCAAATAACTATAGTTAGGAACACCTTGCAAATACTTCTTTTAAAAAATTTATTATATTATTATATTTATTTATTATTTATCACCTATATTAAAATACTAAATTTGATCCACCGAAAAAATTTGTTAACATTTGTCCCATCTTAATTGATTAATTTGAATAATTCTTTACACTTCCTTCAATAACTGTACAGCCACCTTGTGTTGCTTTGGATCACTTCCATTGGGGACATATGAATTTGTTGGAATACGAAATTATTTATGGCTTTCTAGATTCCCAAAGTAAGTAGAAAAATTTAGTTGTTAAATCACCCAAAAGCCCTATGGGCTTATCCTCGGAAAATTGCAAATTTTGCCAGACCCACTCTTCAATTCTATTAACTTGATAAAAGTCATCACCCCATTGAAGAGCAGAGCCAAACCACACTACCCTTGTCCACCCACGACCCACAAAGAGATGTTCAATAGTTTTCGTATGATACTGATAAATCGAGCAATGGAAGTCTTAGGAAAATATTCTCTTGTGCAAGTCAGATTTGGTACGTAGAGCCTTGTGAAGAACCTTCTAGAATTCTTTTTTTTTTTCGGGGGAGGGGGGGGGGAATTGGCACTCCAAACCAACTTCCATATCTTAGGATCATTTGAGAAAGAGGAGGAACTCCTTTCCTTAGCACTAGGCATTCTATACCTAGAAGCTGCAGCATAACCTTCTTTAACTGAATAAACTCCTTCACTCAGTAAGGCTAAATAAACTTGTTCATGCATGGGTTCTTAGGAATGGGAGTTGCCCCAAAATCCTTTTAATAATAGTGGGCTAAACATTTCTCTCAACAAATGGATATTCCATATTTTTTTCATTCTTTAAGATTGGGGATGAGATTGAGGTTAGAGAGCTTCTTGAATCATTGTACAAGCTCTCCACTTATCACCGAGTAATCCTCCCAAATTTTTATATCTTCACCATTACCAACCTACTAGAAACCATGTTTTAAGATGAAATTCTTCACCCCCTAGCATGCCAACCCAGCTTCATAAGCACTTTTTCATTTGCCTAGCATATCTGAAATTTGTTGAGGAAAAATACATAGATTTAATAACCTTAGCCTAGAAAGTTTTAGGGCTATTGTAGAGCCTCCAAGCTTGCTTAGCAAGAAGGGAAGTGTTCATAGAATTAAAAATCCCTAAAACATATACCTCCCTTCTTCTTCTTCTTCAGTATTGCACCACCAAAATCGAGCCACTAGGGACAAAGCTCCCATTGAAATTTTTAGGGAACCTTAGGATAGACATGGCATAGGAAGGGATTTCTTGAATGACAGCCTTAATCATCACTTTTGGTGGAGCATGTGACTGGCACGGCTAAGGTGATAATCTCATCCTATAAGCCTTTAACCAAGCACAGACATAAATATGAGATTCACAATCACACAATTTGCATAAAGATATCCACACACACACACAAACACACACACACATATAAAGTTCACAATTGGCTCAAAGCTACAATCTTAAGGAAATCCTTTATAACAATATAAAACCAGAGTTATCACATAAAACCAGAATACATGCGAAAGTAAAGACCTTGCTTGTAGTTCATGGAATTCGTATGGATTACAATCTTAATTAGGGGTGTAAGTAACCCGATTAACTCGAAGCAAACTGTAACAACTCCATTTATATAACAACTCAATTTTTGTTTATATTTGTAAAATATCATGAAGTCATTACCTTTATTTAAATCATAATAACATTCAATTAATTTAACCAAACATAATTAAGGTTTACACATCATTAATTAACAACATCTGTACACAAATCATACACATATATGTCTACATCTTATTTATCCTTGTTGACCAGTTCCGAGAATATGAGTGTGGGTGTTTGCACCTTTATCAGAATCTTAGCCAACTCGACCACAAACACCTTATAAATTTTTGGGATCTATCCAATATAGAGTAACTCGATCCAACGTACACTAAGAGCCAAAGTCAAAGAAAATATGCAAAACTAGTTTTCTGAACATGATGGAAATATAGTGAAAATTAAATCCCAGTAGATTCAACAATAAATCACAATTATCATCAATATAGATCATCATGTCATGTTCATTTGTATAAGCTACATCAATTACCTTAGGTCACATGAATGCGCTTTATCTATGTACATAAAAATCATACAGTAATGACATAGATGACATGAATAACTATTTTCAGAATATCATATGATGACTATCAATTTATTTTCATATCAAGCTACCCCCCAGTTAGGGTGAGTATTTTCTACTCTCCGGTACGGGCTTTTCTCGCTCCGTCCGACATGGCACACTTTCTCTTTCTTTTCTCATTATCATCATCATAACCATTGGTAGGGCGTCCCCTACTGGTGTACCACACAGATTGCCATGTGACCGTGCTATTTATTTTCTTTTCACATTAATAGCCAAAAATATGATTTCAATAACAAGTATGTTCATTATACTAATATGCCATAATGTTTCATAAAAAATGTTTCCATGTCAAAATTACACACTTAAGATGGTAAAGAGTTCATACAATGGCAATGGCTATGGCATATACTAGTCATTTATAAGATTCTTCTTCTTTTTTAAATATTATTTTTATCTCTTCATTTTCTTTATGTATGGCCTCTAGTCACTTTTCTCCTACTTATATCATTTCCAACACATCTTTTCACAAATTTAATACATCATTCTTCATCAATTTTGTTTCTACTAATATCCAAAAGTTAATTAGGTTCATTTAGAGTAGACAAAATGTTGAAAACAAGTTTTACCAACTTCCAAACCGGCCTAAACGTATCTTATAATATGGCTTGGCCATTTACTATAAAACAACCATGCTTTAGGCTTCCAAATGCCATTTCCATCACAAAACACGACTATGATTTATGTTGAGTTATTCCCTGATGCAGGTTTTCATCCTATCTGACCTTCTCTAACTAATGGGAGCATAACTCCCTCATTTTAACTTTTCTTTAGGTGATCTTTGTGTCAATTTAAAGATAAAACACTAATATAAAACTATTATGATGAATAGTTTAGCTAAATAGTAAGGAATTTTGGTGATATTACTTCCTCAAGTTACAGGTTATTTCTTCTCGGGTAGGTTCTGACCTCTACTTATTTGTCCATATCTCCCTCATAAGAATTTCAAATTGAGTGATTCTAGTGGCTAAAATTCCATGACACATATATCTATAATTTTTATGTTAACCATGTATTTTAATTCCCTACAGAATGGTCCCAAAAATTCAAACACATAAGCTTTCCTAACAGATTCTTCTCTGATTAACCATTTTCTGACCATTGCTTACTAATCGGACCATATCTAAGTCATATTGACTCCAAATTGAGTGCTTCCAGTGAATAAAAATCCGTGAGACATAGATCTACATGTTTTATGTTAACCATTTGTTTTAATTTCTTATTGATTCTTCTCGAAATTTTAAAAACAGAAGCGTAAAAGTTTGTCACCCATAGCCATACCTATGCAGAACTAACTACACCAGTGTAAGTATTCAAACATACATCACATGCAAGATTAATATGTAACATTATATAGCAACATCCATGACCAATCATTAAAGTTCTAAGATCAAAATCCCATATAAATGTTACAAATTTCACAACTTTTCAAAAAGAAATATTGTTAAACCTACCTTGAGCACTTAGTCCTCTAGACCTCTCCTTCCCCTTCCTTCTTCTCTTCCTCTCCTTTCCTTGTAACATCCCTAATTTTGTTTCATGTATTAATAAAAGTACAAGAGTATTCAAAGTAACATCCCTAATTTCATTTTCTTTATTGATAGAGGTACATAAATATTTAATTAAGAAAATAAAATTTATTAGACAATTTTTAGATATCTAAGGAAATATAATCCTTAGAAATTCTTCACCTTACGTGTATGCATAGAAATGTTCTAATATTAATGGAATAGGTAAAGAAAGAAAACCTAAGAGGAAATATTAGAAATAAGCATGCTAAAAAAATGTGAAATTCTTAGGTAAGGAAGATAAATTTTTGTGAAGTAAGTAAATGTCTTAAAATTTTAAGAAGATTGGATTAGGGTAATTTTTCTTAATTTAAGAGCAAAAGTTACTAAGTTTAGTATCTCCACCCATAAATTGGGCTTTCACCTATGGACACTTCATATAGAGTTTTTCTACTTCACATGAATTTTTAGCAAGCCAATAGGATAGCCCAATGAAGAAATAAAACATAAACTTGGACTAGGATATAGGAATTGGACCAATAGCCCAAAAATCATGAAAATGTGACAAAGCCCATTATGAAAGGTAGAATTTTAACCAAAGTAAAGAAAATGGGCAAGAATGAGTCTAAACTCAAGAGGAAAAATAAAAAATAAAAATAAAAGTAAAGTGATGAAATAATGGTGTAATCAAGATTAGGTGACATGGAATTAAGACAAAAATTTAGCAAGTGGTGTGATATCCTACATTCATAATTTTAGCATGTGGTATGATAATATAAGGATTTAAGACAAAACATCTATATCCTACACTCATAATTTTAGCATGTGGTATGATAATACATGGCAATAGGATAAAACATTCCTATCCCACACAAATAATTTCAACCAAATAATGGAGATTCAAGGGCTAGAAATTTGCCACCTAAAAAGGTAAACCTATCATACTTGATTAAGACAAAAGAAAAAGGAAATGAATCCCTAAATCAAAGGGACCTTGTCCCTTATCTTAGAAACATATTATCATAATTTTCAAAATACAAATCTCCTTTTTCTATGCATATTTTGACTAAGGAAGAGGAAGACAAGAACATAAGTTGTTTGTTTTCCAAAAAATTCAATCAAGTGTATCCTAATTGTGATAAGGTAGACCCATGATCATGAAAGGTGAATTATTTGATGGTCTATTTAAGAAAAACCCACCCTTACAACATTATAATTTTCGTCCAAGTGAGGGAGAGAAAAAATAAAAGCAAGGTAAAGTGAGGAAAGGAGAGGAAGAAAGGAAGAAAGAGGAAGGAGAAGTTTAGAGGATTAAGTGCTCCAGGTAAGTTTAACAATATTTATTTTTGAAGAAAAGTTTTGAAACTTGTAATATTTATATTAGATTTTGATCTTAGAAATTTAATGATTGGTCATGGATGTTGCAATATCATGTTACATATGATGTATGTTTGAATATTTAGGTTGGTGTAGATAGTTCTGCATAGGTATGGCTATGGGTGACAAACTTTTATGCTTTTATTTTTAAAATTCTGGGAAGAATTGGTAAGGAATTAAAACAAATGGTTAACATGAAAAATGTAGTTGTATGTCTCACGAATTTTAACCCACTGAAATCACTCAATTTTGAGTCCATATGAGGTTGATATGGTCCGATTAGTAAGCAAAGGTCAGAAAATGGTTAATCAGGGAAGAATATGTTAGGATAGCTTCTGTGTTTTAATTTATGGAAACATTCTGTTGGGAATTAAAATAAATGGTTAACATAATAATTATAGCTATATGTGTCACGGATTTTTAACCACTGGAATCACTCAATTTGGAGTCCATATGAGGTAGATATGGTCCGATTAGTAAGCAATGGTCAGAAAATGGTTAATCAGGGAAGAATATGTTAGGATAGCTTCAGTGTTTTAATTTCTGGGAACATTCTGTAGGGAATTAAAATAAATGGTTAACATAAGAATGATCTATATGTGTCATGGATTTTTAGCCACTGGAATCACTTAATTTGGAATTATTATGAGGGCGATATGGACAGATTAGTAGGTAGAGGTCAGAACCTAACCTAGAAGAAATAACATGTTCTTTGAGGGAGTAATATCACCATAATTTCTTAATATTTTGTTCAACTGTTCAACATAAGAGTTTTAAATAATTTTTTTTTCTTTAAATTGATATCAAGATCACCTAAATCGGAGTTAAATTGAGGGAGTTATTCTCTGATTAGTAATAGAAGGTCAGATAGGATGAAAACCTGCATCAAGAAAATAAAGAAATAAAATTAATATTTAAAAAAGAAGAAGAATCTTATAAATAAAAATAATAAATGACTAGTATATGCCATAGCCATTGCCACTGTATGAACTTCTTACCATCTTAAGTGTGAAAATTTGACATAGAAATATTTTATAAAGTGATATTTGAAATGGTTATGTTCATGGTATGATTACCAATGATTTTTGGTAATAGTTATATACTTATTATTGAAAGTATATTTTTGGCTATCATTGTGAAAAGAAAAGAAAAGAGTACGGTCACATGGCAATTCGTGTGGTGCACAAGTGGCGGACGCCCTACCAACGGTTATGATCATGTTAATGAGAAAAGAAAGAAAAAGTGAACCATGTCGGACGGAGCGAAAAAAGCCCGTACCGGAGAGTAGAAAATACTTACCCTGACTGGGGTAGTTTGATATGAGAATAAATTGATAGTCATCATATGATATTCTGGAAATAGTTAATCTTGTCATACATATCATCATTCTACGATTCTCATGTGCATAGATATAGTGCATTCATGTGACCAAAGATATTTGTTGTAGTTTATACAGCTGAACATGACGTGATGAGCTATATTGATGATGATTTATTGTTGAACTTACTGTGATTTAATTCTCACTATATTTCCATATCATGTTCAGAAAATTAGTTATGCAGATTTTTCTATGGCTCTTACTTTTAGTGCACGTTGGATCGAGTACTTTATGTTGGACAGATCCCAGAAGCAAATAAAATGTTTGTGGTCAAGTTAGCTTAGATCCCGGTGAAGGTGCAACCACCCGCACCTGTATCTCCAGAATTGGTCAACCAGAATAAATAAGATGTAGATTTTTATGTGTTTGATATGTTGTATGTATGTTTTGATTAATGACATGTATGTAAACTCTATATTGTATAATAATAATAATAATAATCATATTAATAAAAGTTGTTACATTCCTCACTTTATCTTACTTATATTTTTCTTCTCCCTCACTTGGACGAAATTCTAATGTTATAAGGGTGGATTTTGCTTAAATAGACTATCAAATAATTTAACTTTCATGATCATTGGTCTACCTTATCACAATTCGGATGCACTTGGTTGATTTTTGGAAAACAAACAACTCATGTTTTTGTCTTCCTCTTCCTTAGTCAAGATA
The DNA here is from genome assembly GCA_037074535.1 of Gleditsia sinensis. Lineage (NCBI taxonomy): Eukaryota > Viridiplantae > Streptophyta > Magnoliopsida > Fabales > Fabaceae > Gleditsia > Gleditsia sinensis. Next base: position 17,236,147 of record CM073467.1, read on the forward strand.
TGCATAGGAAAATGAGATTTGTATTTTGAAAATTATGATAATATGTTCTTAAGACAAGGGACAAGGTCCCTTTGATTTACAGATTCATTTCCTTTTTCTTTTGTCTTAATGAAGTATGATAGGTTTACCTTTTTAGATGACAAATTTCCAACCCTTGAATCTTCCTTGCTTAGCTGAAATTATTTGTGTAGGATAAGTATGTTTTGTCATAATGCTATGTATTATTACCCACTTACTAAAATTATGAGTGTAGGATATAGATGTTTTGTCCTAATGCCATGTATTGTAACATCCTTTTTTTTTTATTATTATTATACAATATTGAGTTCACATACACGTCATTAATCAAAACGTACATGCAACATATCAAATACATAGATATTTACATCTTATTTAATTTGTTTGACCAATTCCGGAGATACAGGTACGGTTGGTTGCACCTTCACCGGGATTTGTGCCAACTCGCTCACAAACATTTTATTTAGGATCTGCCCATCATAGAATAACTCGATCCAACGTGCACTAAAAGCCAGAGCTATAGAAAATCTATAGAACTAATTTTCTGAACATGATATGGAAATATAGTGAGAATTAAATATCAGTAAGTTCAACAATAAATCATCATCAATAAAGCTCATCACGTCATGTTCAGCTGTATAAACTACAGAAAATATCTTTGGTCACATGAATGCATTATATCTACGGACATAAGAATCATACTGTAATGATATGTATGACAGGATTAATTATTTTCAAAATATCATATGATGGCCATCAACTTATTCTCATTTCAAGCTACCCCGGTCAGGGTGAGTATCCTCTACTCTCCGGTACGGGCTTTTCTCGCTCCGTCCGACATGGCCCACTTTCTCTTTCTTTTCTCATTATCATGATCATAACCGTTGGTAGGGCGTCCCCTACTGGTGCACCTCACGGATTGCCATGTGACCGTGCTCATTTCTTTTCTTTTCACAATGATAGCCAAAAATATGCTTTCAATAACAAGTATGTTCATCAAAATATAACTATTACAAAAAATCATTGGTAATCATGCCATGAACATAACCATTTCAAATATCACTTTATAAAATATTTCCATGTCAAAATTTCACACTTAAGATGGTAAGAAGTTCATACAATGGCAATGGCTATGGCTATACTAGTTATTTATTATTTTCATTTATAAGATTCATCTTCTTTCTTAAATATTAATTTTTATTCCTTTATTTTCTTGATGCAGGTTTTTCCCACATCTAACCTTCTCTTACTAATCAGAGCATAACTCCCTCAATTGAACTCCGATGTAGGTGATCTTGTTGTCCATTTCAAGATAAAACAATTATCTAAAACTATTAGGTTGAACAGTTTAGCAACATATTAAGAAATCAAGGTGATATTACTCCCTCAAAGTACAGGATAGTTCCTCTCGGATAGGTTCTGACCTTTAGCTACTAATCTGTCCATATCTCCCACATATGAATTCTAAATTAAGTGATTCCAGTGGCTCAAAATCTGTGACACATCTATCTATAATTCATATGTTAACCATTTATTTTAATTCCTTATAGAGTGTTCCCAGAAATTAAAATACCGAATCTATCCTAACATATTCTTCCTTGATGAACCATTTTCTGACCTTTGCTTACTAATCAGACGATATATACATCATATGGACTCTAAATTGAATTATTCCAGTGGTTACAAACCCGTGACACATATATCTTGAATTCATGTTAACCATTTATTTGAATTTCCTACAGATAATTCCCAGAAATTAAAATACCGAAGCTATCCTAACATATTCTTCCCTGATGACCCATTTTCTGACCTTTGACTACTAATCGGCTCATATATTCCTCATATGGACTGCAAATTGAATGATTCTAGTGGCTAAAAATCCGTGACACACATATATTTAATTATTATGTTAACCATTTATTTTAATTCCCTACAGATAATTCCCTACAGATAATTCTCAGAAATTAAAATACTGAAGCTATCTTAACATATTCTTCCCTGATGACTCATTTTTTGACCTTTGACTACTAATCGGCTCATATATTCCTCATATGGACTCCAAATTGAATGATTCCAGTGGTTTAAAATCCATGACACACATAGCTATAATTCATATGTTAACCATTTATTTTAATTCCTTATAGATTGTTCCCAGAAATTAAAACAACGAAACTAGAAATTCTGCCACCCATAGCCATAACCATGCAGAACTATCTACACCAACCTAAGTATTCAAACATACATCACATGCAAGATCAATATGTAACATGATATAGCAACATCCATGACCAATCATCAAAGTTCTAAGATCAAAATCTCATATAAATATTATAGGTTTCAAAAGTTTTCTTCAAAAAGAAATATTGTTAAACTTACTTGGAGCACTTAGTCTTCTAGACTTCTCCTTCCTCTTTCTTCCTTTCTTCTTCTCCTTTCCTCACTCTACCTTGCTTCTATTTTTCCTCTCCCTCACTTGGACGAAATTCTAATGTTGTAAGGTTGGGTTTTCTTATATAGACCACCAAATAATTCACCTTTCATGATCATGGGTCTATCTTATCACAATTAGGATACACTTTGTTGAATTTTTGAAAAAAAAAACAATTTATGTTCTTGTCTTCCTCTTCCTTAGTCAAGATATGCATAGGAAAAGGAGATTTGTATTTTGAAAATTATGATGATATGTTCTTAAGATAAGGGACAAGGTCCCTTTGATTTAGGGATTCATTTCCATTTTCTTTTGTCTTAAACAAGTATGATAGGTTTGCCTTTTTAGGTGGCAAATTTCTAGCCCTTGAATCTCCATTATTTGGTTGATATTATTTGTGTGGGATAGGAATGTTTTGTCCTAATACCATGTATTATCATACCACTAGCTAAAATTATGAGTGTAGGATATAGATGTTTTTGTCCTAAAGCCTTGTATTATTATGCCACTTGCCAAAATGATGAATGTAGAATCACACCACTTGCTAAATTTTTGTCTTAATGCCATGTAACCTAATCTTTATTATTATTACATTATTATATCATCACCTAATTTATTTTATTTTATTTTTCCTCTTGGATTTGGGCTTATTCCTACCCATTATGGGCTTATTCCTACCCATTTTCTTTGCTTTGGATAAAATTCTACCTTTCTTGGAGGGCTCGGTCACATTTCATAATTTTTGAGCTATTGGTCCAATTACTATATCCTAGTCCAAGTCTATGTTTTATTTCTTGCTTAGGTTATCCAATGGGCTTGCTAGAAACTTATTTGAAGTGAAAAAACTCTACATGATGTGTCCATAGGTAAAAGCCCAATGTATGGGTAAATGTTTTAAACTTAGTAACTCTAGTTCTTGAATTAGGAAAAATTACCCTAATCCAATGTTCTTGAAATTTTAAGACCTTTTCTTGTTTCTAAAAATTTATCTTCCTTATCCAAGAATTTTGCATCTCTTTAGTATGTTATTTCTAATTTATGTTTTTCCTATTAGGTTTTCCCTCTTTATTTGTTCTCTTAATGGTAGAAACATTTTCTATGCATATACATAAGGTGAATAATTTCTAAGGATTATATTTCTTTAGATATCTAAAATATTGTCTAATAAACTTTATTTCCTTAATTAAATTATCAATAAAAGAAATGAAATTAGGGATGTTACATGTATTATCATACCACTTACTAAAATTATGAATGTAGGATATCACACCACTTACTGAATTTTTGTCTTAATGCCATGTAACCTAATCTTTATTATTATTACACTATTATTTCATTACATGATTTATTTTATTTTATTTTCTCTTGGATTTGGGCTCATTCTGTAATAACCGTAAAATTTAACGAAAATTCCAATTAAAGGAAATTTAGAATAAAAGAGAGAATTTTGACAATAGAGATAAGAATCGTAGAAAATATGTATATTTATTACATGGATTAAAGAATTTAAAAAAAAAATATATGAGAATTTATGTTTTGGCGCGCTATAAGCAAATATATTTTTATTTGCTTAAAAATGGTTATGATTTGCTAAAAGTAAGTGGACTTTTAAGTAAAAGAAATATTGTATTACTTAAAATAATTATATCGGCCTCTAATGAATTTTTATAGTATTTTTAGAAATATTCTTTCTTTTAATATAAATAAAGATATTTGTTTTTAATTTTATTTTATTATGATTTTTATCAAGAAAAATTATGATTTAAGAGTTTAACTAAAGATTTATGAGAAAGGAAATTTTTAGAAATTTTTGGGATATTTTATGATGAAAAATAGAATTTTTATGAATTTTTATAAAAGAAAATCCTATTATTAATTATTTAATAATTATTATTAAAAAAATATATATTTTTACTGTAGCTCCTGCATATACGCATACGGGCAGCCAGAGACGCAGAGAAGGAAAAAAAAAAGCGCAGCCCCCCATTTCCATTTTCCCTTTGATTTTCAAACGCTTATATTTGGAGCTACGGACCTCCGATTGACGAACCGTCTGGACCGTTGGACTCGTGGCAACAAGTACTTCAAAACCCACCGATCAATTTCGCTGGAAAGTCGCCGGAAGGTCGCCGGAAAATTGCGTGAATAGTACCTCCAAAGGTAAAACTCCGTCCAATTGCGTTTTAGGCTTCGTTTTTATCGAAATTCTTCCCGTAGATAGTCTTAGAATTAGTTTCTATGGTCGAATATAGGGTTTTTAGGTTTCGGCATGAATAGTATTTTTCGGCGAGTGAATAGTATTTTCCGGCGAGTGAATAGTGTTTTCCGGCATGAATAGTGACGTTTAGAATTTATCTAATTTTCATATTATGTCTATATTTTCTAGGTTGTTGAGCCACCACGAGGCGAAATTCTTGTTGTTGGACTCTTAGTAAGGTGAGTGGGTTTTTCATACTATAGCGAATGTTTTAAGAATTTGATTTATAATTCTCTCGTATGATTTTAACTAGTTGGAATGTATGTTAAATTGTTTTACCGCTTTGAAAACCAATATGTTCCAACCATGTTAGAAATTGTAAATTTCAATCCTAGTTGAACCCTAGGTATGCAGGGCAAGCATCTAGACTGATAATTCTTCATTTGAGCTAAATTTATAGAAATACGAACTTAGTCATAGAAATGAACTAAGTTAGCTATGAAATGATTTGATGCATGATGAGCATCTATGCGACGTCTACGGACGATTTATGTTTAAAATGATTTGATGCATGATGAGTATTTATGCGACGTCTACGGACGATATATTTAAAGGAAAAGTTTATGATGATAAAGGTCTCCATGGGAATACATGGATGAAACATAGTTTTAGAAGAAATTTTATGCATGAAAAGAGCTAGATGGAGAATTATCGCTTTCTTATAATGTTATTGAAATGTTTTACTTTAAATTCTTTGAATAGCATATTTCAAATGTTTTCTATTGGAGGGACCCTTTTAGGTCACTGTTAGCTAGCCGCAGGTAGTGCTAGCCTTGGTGCACCATGATCATGTTAAGGCTTCGGCCTAGGATACTGTGACGGGCCTATGACTGCCTAAGACACAGGGATTTAGGGTGGACTTGTAACAACCTCTTTTTTTTTTCCTTTATTATTATACAATATTGAGTTCACATACATGTCATTAATCAAAACAGACGTATAACATATCAAACACATAGATATTTACATCTTGTTTATTTTGGTTGACCAATTCCGGAGATACAGGTGCGGGTGGTTGCACCTTCACCGGGATCTGAGCCAACTCGACCACAAACATCTTATTTGATTCTGAAATCTGCCCAACATAAAGTAACTCGATCCAATGTGCACTAAAAGCCAGAGCCTTAGAAACAAATGCTGCATAAATAATTTTCTGAACATGATATGGAAATATAGTGAGAATTAAATCCCAGTAAGTTCAACAATAAATTATCATCAGTAAAGCTCATCACGTCATGTTCAGCTGTATAAACTACAGAAAATATCTTTGGTCACATGAATGCATTATATCTATGCACATAAGAATCATACTATAATGATATGTATGATATGATTAACTATTTTCAAAATATCATATGATGGCCATCAACTTATTCTCATTTCAAGCTACCCCGGTCAGGGTGAGTATCCTCTACTCTCCGGTACGGGCTTTTCTCGCTCCGTCCGACATGGCCCACTTTCTCTTTCTTTTCTCATTATCATGATCATAACCGTTGGTAGGGCGTCCCCTACTGGTGCACCACACGGATTGCCATGTGACCGTGCTCATTTCTTTTCTTTTCACAATGTTAGCCAAAAATATGCTTTCAATAACAAGTATGTTCATCAAAATATAACTATTACCATAAATCATTGGTAATCATGCCATGAACATAACCATTTCAAATATCACTTTATAAAATATTTCCATGTCAAAATTTCACACTTAAGATGGTAAGAAGTTTATACAATGGCAATGGCTATGGCTATACAAGTCATTTATTAAGATTCAGCTTCTTTTTTTTAAATACTAATTTTATTTCTTTATTTTCTTAATGCAGGTTTTCATCCTATCTAACCTTCTCTTACTAATCAGAGCATAACTCCCACAATTTAACTCTGATGTAGGTGATCTTGGTGTCCATTTCAAGATAAAACAATTATCTAAAACTATTATGTTGAACATTGTAGCGAAAAATTAAGAAACGAAGGTGATATTACTCCCTCAAAGTACAGGATAGTTCCTCTCGGATAGGTTCTGACCTTTACTAACTAATTAGACCATATCTCCCAAATTGGAACTCCAAATTGAGTGATTCCAGTTGGTAAAAATCCATGACCCATATATCTATAATTGTTATGTTGGCGCGCTATTTTAATTCCCTACAGAACATTCCCAGAAATACAAAAACTAAAGCATTAATAACATACTCTTCCCTGAATAAACATTTTCTGACCTCTGTTTACTAATCGGATCATATCTACCTCATATGAACTCCAACTTGCATAATTCCAGTGGGTATATTTCCATGAGACATAGATATATAACTTTAATGTTAACCATTTATTTTAATTCCATACAGATAATTCCCAGAAATTAAAATACAAAAGCTGTCCTAACATAATCTTCCCTGATGAACCATTTTCTGACCTTGGCTTACTAATCAGACCATATCTACCACATGTGGACTCAAAATTGAATGATTCCAGTGGCTAAAAATCCATGACACACATATCTTTAATTCTTATGTTAACCATTTATTTTAATTCCCTACCAATAATTCCCAGAAATTAAATTACCGAAGCTATCCTAACATATTCTTCCCTGATGATTCATTTTCTGACCTTTGACTACTAATCAGACCATATCTACCTCATATGGACTCCAAATGGAATTATTCCAGTGGGTGAAAATCCGTGACACATATATCTTTAATTCTTATGTTAACCATTTATTTTAATTCCTTATAGATTGTTCCCAGAAATTAAAATACCGAAGCTTAAAATTCTGTCAACCATAGCCATATCCATGCAGAACTATCTACACCAACCTAAGTATTCAAACATACATCACATGCAAGATCAATATGCAACATGATATAGCAACATCCATGACCAATCCTCAAAGTTCTAAGATCAAAATCTCATATAAATATTATGAGTTTCAAAGGTTTTCTTCAAAAAGAAATATTGTTAAACTTACCTGGAGCACTTAGTCTCCTAGACTTCTCCTTCCTCTTTCTTCCTTTCTTCCTCTCCTTTCCTCACACTACCTTGCTTCTATTTTTGCTCTCCCTCACTTGGACGAAATTCTAATGTTGTAAGGGTGGGTTTTCTTATATAGACCACCAAATAATTCACCTTTCATGATCATGGGTCTACCTTATCACAATTAGGATACACTTTGTTGAATTTTTGGAAAACAAACAACTTATGTTCTTGTCTTCCTCTTCCTTAGTCAAGATATGCATAGAAAAAGGAGATTTGTATTTTGAAAATTATGATGATATGTTTTTAAGATATGGGGCAAGATCCCTTTGATTTAGGGATTCATTTCCTTTTTCTTTTGTCTTAATCAAGTATGATAGATTTGCCTTTTTAAGTGGCAAATTTCTAGCCCTTGAATTTTCCTTATTTAACTAAAATTATGTGTAGGATAATGATGTTTTGTCATAATCCTATGTATTATTACCCACTTGCTAAAGTTATGAATGTAGGATATAGATGTTTTTGTCCTAAAGCCTTGTATTATTATGCCACTTGCCAAAATGATGAATGTAGAATCACACCACTTGTCAAATTTTTGTCTTAATGCCATGTCACTTAATCTTGATTACACTAATATTTCATCACTTTAATTTTATTTTTATTTTTATTTTTCCTCTTGGGTTTGGGCTCATTCTTGCCCATTTTCCTTACTTTGGTTAAAATTCTTCCTTTCATAATGGGCTTGGTCACATTTTCATGATTTTTGGGCTATCGGTCCAATTTCTATATCCTAGTCCAAGTCTATGTTTTATTTCTTCCTTGGCCTATCCTATTGGCTTGCTAAAAATTCATGTGAAGTAGAAAAACTCTATATGAAATGTCTATAGGTTAAAGCCCAATTACGGGTGGAGATACTAAACTCATTAACTTTTGCTCTTAAATTAAGAAAGATTACCCTAATCCGATCTTCTTGAAATTTTAAGACCTTTACTTACTTCACAAAAATTTATCTTTCTTTACCTAAGAATTTCACCTTTCTTTAACATGTTTATTTCTAATATTTCCTCTTAGGTTTTCTTTCTTTACCTATTCCATTAATATTAGAACATTTCTATGCATATATGTAAGGTGAAGAATTTCTAAGGAAAATATCTAAAAATTACGGGATGTTACATTCTTCCCCCCTTTAAGAAATTCGGTCCCCGAATTTCAATCCATCCTACCACATGTAGGGAATGAAATTAAGGCATTATTCAGAGTTACCAAGCTTATTACCTAAATAATTAGAGATATCTTTTCTGTATGACATCTTTACTTTTTAATATGTCTATTCACTTGAGTGATTTTGCCATATAACTTAACCATAAGGATTTCTTTCAATCATAAGTTCTTCAATTGATATCCTCTAGCCCGTATGGATATATCTATGGGTCGATATTAGAAAACACACATATAAAGGAACATATACACCTTCATATTGTGTAACTATCTTTTCTTATTCCAAACTTCTATCAAGTCAATTTTTTTTTTTTTCATATATCAACATCATCCCCTGAATATCATCATCTTACTCTATCATCTATTTTTATCCTCAAATCCTTTAATCAATATGTTAAACATACGTAGCAATAAATCCTTCAAACCTTTAATAACGTTTATGTACCATTGACGCATGTCTAATAATTCCAACTTACCTCATCACAGTAATTCTATACAAGCTTATTAACACCATTAAACTCATTGTCAAAAATTTCAATTATTTCTTCTATCATATCCAAAAGCACCTCATTCTAGCTTATGCCAATCCCATTTAATTCACCCAATCATTTGAAGAAGATTTGTGTTTTTTTTTTCCTAACAATTACTCATACATGAATTCTCAATTCCAACATAATTCACATCCTAGATACTAGACTCAATTTAGCATGATATAATCCTTTAACACAAATATCTTGATAACCTACATTATTTCCGGACATGGTTCTCAGAATATTCTCTATATTTCCAAATTAAGAGTTCAAAGACTAACTTAAATCCTACTTCCTATATTTTATTCCTCGATAACTTCAACACCACTAATTCTCTTGATTACATTCGTCAAAACACCATAAGACCATCATCCGTCCATTCTTTTCAAACCTTTCATTATTTTAACCTATTAACAACTTAGACACCATAACAACCAAGTTTCAAAGGAAGAAATTATCTTTAATTGTAATGAGGGAAAATAACCTTGCATTTAATGCCAACCGTTAATGAGTGAAACAGACGAAAAGCATAATAGAGAATGGTTCCAAAAGCGAAAGTCAAAAGTTTTGACAAAGCATTGAAAAATATTAAAATCGGTGGCCGCAAATTTTGAATATATGTGTCAGAATCAACTTTAAATCCATTGGTATTCGGTGGAAAGATATCACATGGAAAAAGAAACATTTCTGAGCTTATAAAAGTCTGTGAAAATCAAAGAATATGTAGTTAACTGGTAGGATGCAGTTGATTGCTTCAAAATAGATGTAATTAATCAACTGTAAATTAATCAGTCCAAATTAAAATTTCTCAAAATAGCTAGTCGACTTAATAATACTGATAGTCGACTGGCGAAAACATTGAGAATACAAAATAAATCATTTGATTGCATTTTTTTTTTTACTTTTTTTTTTTCAATGACGGCTATCACCTAGAACTTTTCTACAAGAATCAAAACATCAATGCTTCATCAAAGACAACAAGATAAAGACAGATTTCTGGTGATATCTTATCTTATACTCTTTATGTGCTTAATATGGGTCACAGTCATACTACTGTACATATACATGCTTGCCGTCATTTTTGAATTTTTTTTATTTACCTTTAATTTAGTTGATTTTCATAGTTGTTCTAATAATACCCGGCCTATTCGCATAGCTATTATAAATATGTCTTTCTCTGATTTCTATAAATACTTACATTAGTATCTTTGTATATTCTCAAAGTTAAGGTGATAGAAATTATGGAGGGAACAACATTCCGTCAGTTTCGAAATATCTGTGTCTTTTGTGGTTCCAGTCCTGGAAAAGATGAGGAGTATGTTAAAGCAGCACAAAATCTGGGTATGGTGCTGGCTAGGAGAAAAATTCATTTAGTGTATGGTGGAGGTAACTGTGGGTTAATGGGGTGTGTGGCTACAGCTGCACATGCAGGGGGATGCCAAGTTCTAGGTATTATTCCTACAGCTCTAGCTACATCCAGCAACATAGGGAAAACAATTGGGGAAGAATATAGGGTAGTTTCCATGCATGAACGCATGGCTAGAATGATGAGCAATGCTGACGCCTTCATTGCCTTACCAGGTGGTTTTGGTACTCTAGAGGAGATTTTCCAAATAGTCTCTTGGGCACAACTGAATATGCATCACAAACCGATAGGTTTGTTAAATGTTAATCACTTCTTTGATGGTTTGTTATCTTTTCTAGATCAAGTTGTGGAACAGAGGTTTATCTCACACTCAGCACGGCAAATTCTCATCTCAGCTTCAAATGCTGAGGAGTTGATTGATGCTTTACAAGCCTATGTTCATGTACCTGATCTAACTATTACTCCAATAGAATGGACGGTAGATAACCGCAGGAAGCGTAAATTGGATTTGGATCTTCATCTTTAAATGTAGTAAAACGTAGCTATTATTGTACTACTTTTACTTTCTTAGACTCTACTTGTATACCATATTTACCAACCATACTCCTTTAGAGTTGGTAAAACTATCTTTGAATGTTGCTTATGATCCTCTGAACTTTTGAAATATTCTAGTATATCATCCATATATATAATAACAAATTATTCCAGGGATGACCTAATTACTATTCATTAAATCTATGAATGCAGCTAAAGATTTGTCAATTTAAATGCATCACCAAGAACTCATAATGCCATAATAAGTCCTACATCCTCTTCTCTTATCCCTAATTAATGTTACTCATATCCCAAATCTATTTGTGGAAAAATATTGAACACCTTATAACTGGTCAAACAGGTAATCTATACGAGCTAATGGGTTTCTATTTTACATTGTCACCTTATTCAACTGTCTATAATCTATGCATAGTCATAGTGATCCATCTTTCTTTTTCACAAATAGAACTAGAGCACTCCAAATAAAAGTACTAGGGCATTTAAATCCCTTGTCTAACAAGTCTTGTAAAATTTTTTTTTTCCAGTAACTAGAATAATTCTTTTCTGATGTGGAAATACTGCAACCACGGAGCATACTAAGATTTTTCAAATAAAACTGGCACTTTCAAAACTTCTTGAAAATTTTATATGAGTACTAGGGTAAATTCCATGTTAAAATTCCACACTAATATCTCGGTAACTGGATAGTAATTGTAGTCTGTAAACAGCGCACCAGAAAAGTTCCCAGGAAAGAGAGGTGGGTCACTAATGGACACGCTTAAGTACCAAGTCTTTCCTTGCCAGAGCTTTCCTTAGACATGCACTTTTCACAAATCACAATTTTTTTTTAAATTCAATCGATATCATTCTATATAGGGATATAGATACTAGTTGGGTTCTAAGGAGTAAATCAATACTAAATTCTCGAATTGCTGTGGCAAGGTTGTGCAAGATTTTCTCCGCATTGTTTGCCGGATTCCACCTTGGTGGTGCCATTTCCTACTGTGGAAAAAATAAATTTATGCTACTATTGAGGTGACCAAGCCCAATAGTTGGTTTCAAAACAATATTTAACAGTAGTCATAACACCATCTCGGCATATAGATAAGAAACACTAGTAATTTCTTACCTATATGAGTCACTGATCCCCTACACAGCACAACCACAACATACTCAAGACACTGTAAGATCGATTCAGATAACCATCCACCCACTGGCCATCTAGGATCGACCTGCTCTGATACCAATTATGTAACAACCTCTTTTTTTTTTCCTTTATTATTATACAATATTGAGTTCACATACATGTCATTAATCAAAACAGACGTATAACATATCAAACACATAGATATTTACATCTTGTTTATTTTGGTTGACCAATTCCGGAGATACAGGTGCGGGTGGTTGCACCTTCACCGGGATCTGAGCCAACTCGACCACAAACATCTTATTTGATTCTGAAATCTGCCCAACATAAAGTAACTCGATCCAATGTGCACTAAAAGCCAGAGCCTTAGAAACAAATGCTGCATAAATAATTTTCTGAACATGATATGGAAATATAGTGAGAATTAAATCCCAGTAAGTTCAACAATAAATTATCATCAGTAAAGCTCATCACGTCATGTTCAGCTGTATAAACTACAGAAAATATCTTTGGTCACATGAATGCATTATATCTATGCACATAAGAATCATACTATAATGATATGTATGATATGATTAACTATTTTCAAAATATCATATGATGGCCATCAACTTATTCTCATTTCAAGCTACCCCGGTCAGGGTGAGTATCCTCTACTCTCCGGTACGGGCTTTTCTCGCTCCGTCCGACATGGCCCACTTTCTCTTTCTTTTCTCATTATCATGATCATAACCGTTGGTAGGGCGTCCCCTACTGGTGCACCACACGGATTGCCATGTGACCGTGCTCATTTCTTTTCTTTTCACAATGTTAGCCAAAAATATGCTTTCAATAACAAGTATGTTCATCAAAATATAACTATTACCATAAATCATTGGTAATCATGCCATGAACATAACCATTTCAAATATCACTTTATAAAATATTTCCATGTCAAAATTTCACACTTAAGATGGTAAGAAGTTTATACAATGGCAATGGCTATGGCTATACAAGTCATTTATTAAGATTCAGCTTCTTTTTTTTAAATACTAATTTTATTTCTTTATTTTCTTAATGCAGGTTTTCATCCTATCTAACCTTCTCTTACTAATCAGAGCATAACTCCCACAATTTAACTCTGATGTAGGTGATCTTGGTGTCCATTTCAAGATAAAACAATTATCTAAAACTATTATGTTGAACATTGTAGCGAAAAATTAAGAAACGAAGGTGATATTACTCCCTCAAAGTACAGGATAGTTCCTCTCGGATAGGTTCTGACCTTTACTAACTAATTAGACCATATCTCCCAAATTGGAACTCCAAATTGAGTGATTCCAGTTGGTAAAAATCCATGACCCATATATCTATAATTGTTATGTTGGCGCGCTATTTTAATTCCCTACAGAACATTCCCAGAAATACAAAAACTAAAGCATTAATAACATACTCTTCCCTGAATAAACATTTTCTGACCTCTGTTTACTAATCGGATCATATCTACCTCATATGAACTCCAACTTGCATAATTCCAGTGGGTATATTTCCATGAGACATAGATATATAACTTTAATGTTAACCATTTATTTTAATTCCATACAGATAATTCCCAGAAATTAAAATACAAAAGCTGTCCTAACATAATCTTCCCTGATGAACCATTTTCTGACCTTGGCTTACTAATCGGACCATATCTACCACATGTGGACTCAAAATTGAATGATTCCAGTGGCTAAAAATCCATGACACACATATCTTTAATTCTTATGTTAACCATTTATTTTAATTCCCTACCAATAATTCCCAGAAATTAAATTACCGAAGCTATCCTAACATATTCTTCCCTGATGATTCATTTTCTGACCTTTGACTACTAATCAGACCATATCTACCTCATATGGACTCCAAATGGAATTATTCCAGTGGGTGAAAATCCGTGACACATATATCTTTAATTCTTATGTTAACCATTTATTTTAATTCCTTATAGATTGTTCCCAGAAATTAAAATACCGAAGCTTAAAATTCTGTCAACCATAGCCATATCCATGCAGAACTATCTACACCAACCTAAGTATTCAAACATACATCACATGCAAGATCAATATGCAACATGATATAGCAACATCCATGACCAATCCTCAAAGTTCTAAGATCAAAATCTCATATAAATATTATGAGTTTCAAAGGTTTTCTTCAAAAAGAAATATTGTTAAACTTACCTGGAGCACTTAGTCTCCTAGACTTCTCCTTCCTCTTTCTTCCTTTCTTCCTCTCCTTTCCTCACACTACCTTGCTTCTATTTTTGCTCTCCCTCACTTGGACGAAATTCTAATGTTGTAAGGGTGGGTTTTCTTATATAGACCACCAAATAATTCACCTTTCATGATCATGGGTCTACCTTATCACAATTAGGATACACTTTGTTGAATTTTTGGAAAACAAACAACTTATGTTCTTGTCTTCCTCTTCCTTAGTCAAGATATGCATAGAAAAAGGAGATTTGTATTTTGAAAATTATGATGATATGTTTTTAAGATATGGGGCAAGATCCCTTTGATTTAGGGATTCATTTCCTTTTTCTTTTGTCTTAATCAAGTATGATAGATTTGCCTTTTTAAGTGGCAAATTTCTAGCCCTTGAATTTTCCTTATTTAACTAAAATTATGTGTAGGATAATGATGTTTTGTCATAATCCTATGTATTATTACCCACTTGCTAAAGTTATGAATGTAGGATATAGATGTTTTTGTCCTAAAGCCTTGTATTATTATGCCACTTGCCAAAATGATGAATGTAGAATCACACCACTTGTCAAATTTTTGTCTTAATGCCATGTCACTTAATCTTGATTACACTAATATTTCATCACTTTAATTTTATTTTTATTTTTATTTTTCCTCTTGGGTTTGGGCTCATTCTTGCCCATTTTCCTTACTTTGGTTAAAATTCTTCCTTTCATAATGGGCTTGGTCACATTTTCATGATTTTTGGGCTATCGGTCCAATTTCTATATCCTAGTCCAAGTCTATGTTTTATTTCTTCCTTGGCCTATCCTATTGGCTTGCTAAAAATTCATGTGAAGTAGAAAAACTCTATATGAAATGTCTATAGGTTAAAGCCCAATTACGGGTGGAGATACTAAACTCATTAACTTTTGCTCTTAAATTAAGAAAGATTACCCTAATCCGATCTTCTTGAAATTTTAAGACCTTTACTTACTTCACAAAAATTTATCTTTCTTTACCTAAGAATTTCACCTTTCTTTAACATGTTTATTTCTAATATTTCCTCTTAGGTTTTCTTTCTTTACCTATTCCATTAATATTAGAACATTTCTATGCATATATGTAAGGTGAAGAATTTCTAAGGAAAATATCTAAAAATTACGGGATGTTACAGGACTTATGTCTACGCCTACAGTGATTGCCATACCCTTGCTATGTGCTTGGGGAATTTAGGGTGGACTTATGTCTACGCCTACAGTGATTTCTCTACCCTTGCTGTGTGCTTGGGGGAGATGATAGATCTGTTAGGAAAGACCTCCAATAAACTAGTGCATTTTTCTTAAAGATTAAATATTTCTAAAATATCTCATTCATCACTGTTATTGCATAAATAACTCCATTTATTATTTACCATGCATAATTGATTTGCTCTACTGTTAATGATTTAATCCTGTTTTGTCTTTTGAATATACATTTGAACTGTTTAGCTTTTCTTTCAATAAATTATGGTCATCTTTATACTTGGGTTTAAATTATTAAATCCATTGCGAAACACTCGTGCTTGGTTTGCCCTGTTTCAGTTATAGTATGATTTATCCATTCACTGAGATGTGGTAATCTCACCCCTCTTCTGTTTCCTCCCCACAGATAGTCAAAGAAACTTTGATCCAGCTACAGCTTCATAGAAGGCTGAGTATAGCGTTGGTGAGTCCCAGTTTGGGCAAGGCTGTTTTTTTGTAATGATTGTCTAGTTAGTTTATGTCTAGTGTATCTCCATGAACATACAGGCAGGATCCTCGCTTCTTGCCCAAACTGGGGCTCACCAACACTATCTTCAGCCTCCTACGAAGCTGTAGCTGGATCAAAGTCTCTTTGACTATCTGTGGGGAGGAAATAAAAGAGGGGTGAGATTACCACATCTCAGTGAATGAATAAATCATACTATAACTGAAACAGGGCAAACCAAGCACGAGTGTTTCGCAATGGGTTTAATAATTGAAATCCAAATGTAAAGATAACAATAGAAACCTTAACCATAATTTATTGAAAGAATGCTAAACAGTTCAAATGTATATTCAAAAGATAAAACAGGATTAAATCAATAACTGTAAGCAAATCAATTATGCATGGTAAGTAATAAATGAAGATATTTATGCAATAACAACGATGAATGAGCTTGTTTAGAAATATTTAATCTTTAAGAAAAATGCATCAGTTTATTGGAGGTCTTTCCTAACAGATCTATCATCTCCCCCAAGCACACAGCAAGGGTAGGGTAATCACTGTAGGCGAAGACATAAGTCCACCCTAAATTTTCCCCAAGCACATAGCAATGGGTATGGCAATCACTGTAGGCGAAGACATAAGTCAACCCTAAATCCCTGTGTCTTAGGCAGTCATATGCCCGTCACAGTATCCTAGGCCGAAGCCTTAACATGATCATGGTGCACCAGGGCTAGCACTACCTGCGGCTAGCTAACAGTGATCTAAAAGGGTCCCTCCAATAGAAAACATTTGAAATATGCTATTCAAAGAGTTTAAAGTAAAACATTTCAATAACTTTACAATAAAACTATAATTCTCCATCTAGCTCTTTTCATGCATAAAATTCCGTTCTAAAATATATCTCATCCATGAATTCCCATGGAGACCTTTATAATCATAAACTTTCCCTTTAAACATAGATCGTCCGTAGACGTCGTATAGATGCTCATCATGCATCAAATCATTTTAAACATAGATCGTCCATAGACGTCGCATAAATGCTCATCATGCATCAAATCATTTCATGGCCAACTTAGTTCATTTCTATGACTAAGTTCGCATTTCTATAAATCTAGCTCAAATGGAGAATTATCAGTCTAGATGTTTGCCCTGCATACCTAGAGTTCAACTAGGATTTAAATTTATAATTTCTAACATGGTTGGAACATATTGGTTTTCAAAGCGGTAAAACAACTTAGCATACATTCCAACTAGTTAAAATCATACGAGAGAATTATAAACTGAATTCATAAAACATGCGCTATAGTATGAAAAATCCACTCACAGGTAAGGGCTCCAGATTGGACAGCCCTAAAATCCTAGTTCCTGGTCTGAATTCGGTAAAACAGACCCCAAAATCGAGTCCGGAAGGTCCAAAAACCTTAAATGAGCTTGGTTACTGTTCACCGCCGGAAACACTATTCACGCCGAAAAACACTATTCACTGTCACAAAAATTTTACCGAATCAACAAAATAATTTCATATCCTAATATTTATCTAATTTCTGAATCCATCTACGGAGTCAGATTTCTAATTAGAAGTCCCTAAGTAAGGTTTTTCAGAACTTACCTTTTACCGAGATTTTCTACTTCAGATCTACGACGATTCAACGGTTGATTTGAAAAACTGATCGGTCAAAACTGAAGTACTCTTCGTCCTGAATCCAATAACACCTTCAGTTTTGATATTGGAAGTCAATCGATACTCCAGATTGAAAGATAAAATTTGAAATCACTATTCACTCACTATGCAGCACTATTCCTCTCCGTTTTTTTTTTCCTTTCTTCTTTCTGAAATTTTGCCCCCGGTTTCGTTTTATGATTCTGCAGTTTTCATTTTTTTTTTAAATATAATAATAATTATTAAATAATTAATAATAGGATTTTCTTTTATAAAAATTCATATAAATTCCATTTTTCATCATAAAATATCCCAAAAATTTCTAAAAATTTCCTTTCTCATAAATCTTTAGTTAAAATCTTAAATCATAATTTTTCTTAATAAAAATTATAATAAAAAAAATTTTAAAACAAATATCTTTATTCATATTAAAAGAAAGAATATTTCTAAAAATACCATACAAATTCATTAAAGGCCGATATAATTATTTTAAGCAACACAATACTTCTTTTACTTAAAAGTCCACTTACTTTTAACAAATCATAATCATTTCTACATAAATAAAAATATATTTGCTTATAGCAAAATACTATCATTTAAAAATAATAATAATAAATAATATAAAAAAAGTACGCGCCAAAACATAAATTCTCATATTTTCAACATTCTCTCTTTTATTCTAAATTTCCTTTAATTGGAATTTTCGTTAAATTTTACGGTTATTACATTCTTCCCCCCTTAAAGAAATTCGGTCCCCGAATTTCATCACCATAGTTGCAGATCAATACTAATCTCATTGTTCAAATAAACGCAGATATCTAGAGCGTATATCCTTCTCTCTTTCCCAAGTAACTTCCTCAAAAGAGTGATTTTTCCATATCACCTTTACTGTAGATATTTCTTTTAACCGTAACTTCTTTACTTGTCTGTCCACTATTGCTACTGGTTGTTCCTCTTAGGTTAAATCTTTCTGTAACTGAATCTATGGACACTGTATAACATGTATAAAATCCGGTAAATATTTTTGTAGCATAGACACATGTAAAACTGGATGGACATTACCCAATTTAGGAGGTAAAGCCAAACAATAAACCACTGAACCGATCTTATCACAAATTTCAAATGGTTTTATATACCGAGGGTGTAACTTTCCTTTCTTTCCAAATCTTATTACCTCTTTCATTGGTGAGTCCTTCAAGAATATGTGATCACCAATTGATAATTCCTAGTGCTCAACATTCATGGTCCTTATAGATTTTTGACTAGTATTGAGTTACTTGTATTTCTTTTTCTAATCAATTTTCACTTTTTCAATGACATCTTATAATAAATCTAACTCTACTGAGTCATTTAACAAAACATTTGTAACACTTCTTACATAAAGCTTTATAGACAGATTCTGCTAAGGAATCTCTCACCAATCTTAAAAAAAATATGCTTGAAGCATGCTCTCCAAGTTAGCATCATCAATTTAGATAAGTCATATGCTATCTATTGCATGTTATTCCAAATTAGATTTCCAAAGTTTAACTTTTCTCAATTCACTCACATATTAAGAAACCTATGATGTTCATGTAAACCTTCAAGTGATGCCATTATATATTGGCATGATAATTACTGCTATGAGCAAGTTCAACTAAGGACAATTAATTTCTCCCAACTTTCACCACAATAATATAAAGATACTTAAAGCATAACTTCTAATATATAAACACATTATTTAAATTTAGTATCAGTCATACTATAATCTAATAAAGATCCTTAGACTTCCTGAATAACTTTCTTGAGATAATATATTTAATTCGTACTTGTCAACATACCCGCCAATGAAAAATTTCACTTGTATCTTCTTTTTACCATTATACTAGTACCATTTTTTATATCTCAGTATATCCTTATTACCTCGGGTAATCCATATTTACAATCTATGGCTTCTTCTGAAATCTCTTTTCTCAACAATTATTCATACGTGAATTTCCAATCTCAACATAATTCACATCTTAAATACTAAATTCGATTTAGCATAGTCTAAACCTTTAACACAAATATCTTGATTACTTACATTATTTTCGGACATGATTCTCAGAATATTCTCCATATTTCCAAATTAAGAATTCAAAGATCAATTTAAATCCTACTTTCTATATTTTATCCCTCAAGAACTTCAGTACCACTAATTCACTTTATTATATTCCTCAAAGCACCATAAAGCCATCATTTTTTTCTATTCCTTTCATCTAAAAATCGTTATATAGTTCGGTGTCCAAACTCACTATTTTAAGTTATATTCTTTCAAGATTTCATTCATTAGTCACTTCTAACCAATTGAAATCACAAATTTCCTACTTTTGTCTTATCTATCTTCCAGTAAACCCAATATGTTCATATCCTCCTCTTATAACATTTTCCATCACTATCCAATCTTTAAGCAATTCTAACATATCTTACTTTCACTATTCATATCATGTCTGCCACTTATCCATTTCAATTCACTTTTCACACATTCATATATTTTCATGACATACTATCCAAATATCAAACATCACCCAAGTCACAATCTTGACAAACAAAATAGTCATTTACTCACTCACCTATTAGAAAACTTACGGTATTTTATGTAAAACTTCTGCCCAAAACTTCTTAAAATGATCTCTAAAAAAATCTGTGAACTATAGTTCTCGATCAGATATAATCGATATCAATACCTTATGAAGTCTTACTATCTTATTCAAAGACAAGTTTGAACCTATCTATAATCACCCATTTTTATTCAGGTACTCTATCTGATATTGTAATTTTGCAAGTCTTTGATATTCTACTTTTACCTGTTGACAAGTTAATCATCGAGATACAAAATCAACTATATCTTTCTTCATACTGTCCCACCAATAAATTTCTTTTAAATCTTTATACATTTTAGTTACCTCATGATGAATTGTATATATGGATCTATGGGCTTCCTCTAAAATTTCTTCCTTAAGTTCTTTATTAAATACACACAATCGCTTGTCCAATCTTAGAATTCCTTCAGAGTCTACAATAAATTCAATATCACTGCCATTCTTGACCTTATTTTCTTTACATGCTTAATATGGGTCACAGTCATAACTACTGTACATATACATGCTTGCCGTCATTTTTGAAATTTTCACCTTCAATTTAGTTGATCTCCGCCAATCACTCACATAGTTGTTCTCATTATGTCTAGCCTATTCGCATAGCTATTATAAGTATGTCTTTCTCTGAGTTCTGTAAATGCACACATTAGTATCTTTATTTTCATACTCAAAATTTGGGTGTGTGCAGCTATGGAGGGAACTGCATTTCGTCAATTTCGAAATGTTTGCGTCTTTTGTGGTTCCAGTCCTGGAAAGGATGGAGAATATGTGGAAGCAGCACAAAACCTGGGTATGGTGCTGGCCAGGAGAAAATTCATCTAG
The DNA here is from genome assembly GCA_037074535.1 of Gleditsia sinensis. NCBI lineage: Eukaryota > Viridiplantae > Streptophyta > Magnoliopsida > Fabales > Fabaceae > Gleditsia > Gleditsia sinensis. Next base: position 17,257,647 of record CM073467.1, read on the forward strand.
TCTATGGTGGAGGTAACTGTGGGTTAATGGGGTGTGTGGCTACAGCTGCATATGTAGGAGGATGCCAAGTTCTAGGTATTATTCCTACAGCTCTAGCTGCATCCAGCAACATAGGGAAAACAATTGGGGAAGAATATAGAGTAGCTTCCATGCATGAACGCATGGCTAGAATGATGAGTAATGCTGATACTTTCATTGCCTTACCAGGTGGTTTTGGTACTTTAAAGGAGATTTTCCAAATAGTCTCTTGGGCACAACTGAATATGCACCACAAACCGATAGGTTTGTTAAACGTTAACCACTTCTTTGATGGTCTGTTATCTTTCCTTGATCATGCTGTGGAACAAAGGTTTATCCCACACTCAGCACGACGAATTCTCATCTTAGCTTTAGATGCTGAGGAGTTGATTGATGCTTTACAAGCATATGTTCATGTACCTGATCCAACTATTGCTCAAATAGAATGGACGGCAGACAACCGCAGGAAGCGCAAATTGGATTTGGATTTGCATCTGTAACTGTAGCAAGATGTAGGCATTGCTATACCGCTTTTACTTTCTTAGGGTTATCTTGGATACCATCTTGCTAGCCACATACCTTAAAAAAAGTACTATTACTAAGTCAAAATTCATATTTTGAGAACTTAGCATATAGCTGATACTCCCTTGGAGTTTATAATGCTATCTTTAAATATTGCTTATGAACTTCTGCACTCTTGAAATATTCTAGATTAACAATAATTATAATAACAAATTAATCCAAGGATGGCTTCAATATTTATTTTATTTTTTATCAAGTCCAAGAATGCAACTGGACATTTGTCAATCCAAATGACATAACTATAAATTCATAGTGTCCATGCCGAATCCTGAAAGCAAATTTTTTTTTATCCTCTTCTCTTATCCTTAATTGATGATATCTAAATATCAAATCAAGTTAAATTTTTTTTGAGAAATGTTGAGCACTTTCTAACTGATCAAATAGATCATCTATACGAGGTAATGAGTATTTATTCCACATTTTCACTTTATTCAACTGTTTATAATCTATGTATAGTCATAGTGATCCATATACTGGAGCACTCCAAATAAAACTACTAGGGCTTTTAAATCCCTTGTCTGACATGTCTTGTAACTATTTATTTTTCAGTTCTTTAAGTTCAGTGGGTGCCATTCTATATGAAAATATAGACGCTGGCCAGGAAATAACTCAATACCAAATTCTATTTATTATTTCGGGGTAATCCTGGCAATTCTTCAGGAATTATATCATAAAATTCTCTAATCACTGGAATTTGATTTACACTGATATACTTTATATCAGCATCTCTCACCACTGCCAACTATCCTTGGCACCTTTTTGTAATCACTTATGGACTGCTAAAGCAGAGATTAGGTTACTGGGTATCTCACTAAGATTTCTTTGTATCAAGAGAGAAAATTCTCCAAGAATATTGAATTTAATCACCTTTTATTGACATGTCAAAATGACAGGACATAATCCCAACAAATTCATTCTCAATATCACATCACAATCTGCCATATCTAGACAACCGGGTACAACGGAGGTCACATTCAGAAATCATCATACCAGAGTTTGACCCCTTCCGTACCTTGGTGGTATAGGATTTGCCTAAACTCAGCATTCCGCTGAGGTTTGCCCTACTACCATTCAAGAGGACACGCGAAGAGACTCTGTATAGGTCTTTTCCCAAGCAAACAGCAAGGGAAGGCATCTAACATCTCATCTAACTGGCATCTCGCTATAAAACAGAGATAGCCCAACCGACACTTAACCATGCCAACAGAGCATACTATAAACTGACTTACTTGAACAAAAAGACAACCTCCTATCGAACCCCTTTAGCAGCACCGTGAGTATAAGCATGTCCGGATTCATACCCATACTCAAAGTCCTACCTAAAGGTCCATTACTCCATGAACACAGGGAAACCTAATGCTCTGATACCAAACTGTCACGGCCCCAAATGATGGAACACATGACCGGCACGACATAAGGGTTTCCCCCTAGCCGCAAGCCTAACACATAGCATGCACAAACATCCAGCACACAATCCAGAGTACATAATAAATATAACTGGCCACATATGCCACATCCAATATCAGAAAATACTGTATATATGTATATATATATATACCTCATGATATCTCATGAATCCAACATTCTGATTCAACTTGGCCCATGGCCTCATAATATTCATGTATTTGTTTTCCCTTGCTATGTGCTTGGGAAAAGACCCATACAAAGTCTCTTCGCGTGTCCTCTTGAATGGTAGTAGGGCAAACCTCAGCGGAATGTTGAGTTTAGGCAAATCCTATACCACCAAGGTACGGAAGGGGTCAAACTCTGGTATGATGATTTCTGAATGTGACATCCGTTATACCCGGTTGTCTAGATATGGTAGATGTAATCTCACCCCTCTTCTGTTTCCTCCCCACAGATAGTCAAAGAAACTTTGATCCAGCTACAGCTTCATAGAAGGCTGAGTATAGCGTTGGTGAGTCCCAGTTTGGGCAAGGCTGTTTTTTTGTAATGATTGTCTAGTTAGTTTATGTCTAGTGTATCTCCATGAACATACAGGCAGGATCCTCGCTTCTTGCGTATTTTGATGTGTTGTTTGGAAAAATGGTTTTATGTTTTATAATGATGTTAATATTATGAGGCCATGGGCCAAGTTGAATCCCAGATGTTGGATTCATGAGATATATATATATATATATATATATATATATATATATAAAGATACAGTATTTTCTGATATTGGATGTGGCATATGTGGCCAGTTATATTTATTATGTACTCTGGATTGTGTGTTGGATGTTTGTGCATGCTATGTGTTAGGCTTGCGGCTAGAGGGAAACCCTTATGCCGTGCCGGTCATGTGTTCCATCATTTGGGGCCGTGACAATATGGTATCAGAGGTTTAGGTTTCCCTGTGTTCATGGAGAAACGGACCTTTAGGTAGGACTTTGATTATGGGTATGAATCCGGACATGCTTATACTCACGGTGCTGCTAAAGGGGTTCGATAGGATGTTGTCTTTTTGTTCAAGTAAGTCAGTTTATAGTATGCTATGTTGGCATGGTTAAGTGACGGTTGGGGTATATCTGTTTTATAGCGAGATGCCAGTTATATGAGATGTTATTTGTTTTCCCTTGCTATGCGTTTGGGAAAAGACCTATACAGAGTCTCTTCGCGTGTCCTCTTGAATGGTAGTAGGGCAAACCTCAGCGGAATGCTGAGTTTAGGCAAATCCTATACCACCAAGGTACGGAAGGGGTCAAACTCTGGTATGATGGTTTTTGAATGTGACATCTGTTGTACCCGGTTGTCTAGATATGGTAGATTGTGATGTGATATTGAGAATGAAGTTGTTGGCATTATATCATGTCATTTTGAAATGTCACTATAAGGTGATTAAATTCAATATTCTTGGAGAATTTTTTTCTCTTGATACAAAGAAATCTTAGTGAGATACCCAGTAACCTAATCTCTACTTTAACAGTCCATAAGTGATTACAAAAAGGTGCCAAGGATGGTTGGCAGTGGTGAGAGATGCTGATATAAAGTATACCACTGTAAATCAAGTTCCAGTGATTAGAGAATTTTTTGATATAATTCCTGAGGAATTGCCAGGATTACCCCGAAATAATAAAGAGCATTTGGTATTGATTTATTTCCTGGCCAGCGTCTATATTTTCATATAGAATGGCACCCACTGAACTTAAAGAACTGAAAAATAAATAGGTACAAGACATGTTAGACAAGGGATTTAAAAAGCCCTAGTACTTTTACTTGGAGTGCTCCAGTTCTATCTGTGTAAAAGAAAGATGGATCACTATGATTATACATAGATTATAGACAGTTGAATAAAGTGACAATGTGGAATAAATACTCATTACCTCGTATAGATGATCTATTTGATCAGTTAGAAAGTGCTCAACATTTTTCAAAAATTTAACTTGATTTGATATTTATATATCATCAATTAAGGATAAGAGAAGAGGATATTTTAAAAAAAAAATTTGCTTTCAGGATTCGGCATGGACACTATGAGTTTATAGTTATGTCATTTGGATTGACAAATGCCCAGTTGCATTCTTGGACTTGATAAAAATAAAATAAATATTGAAGCCATCCCTGGATTAATTTGTTATTATAATTATTGTTAATCTAGAATATTTTAAGAGTGCAGAAGTTCATAAGCAATATTTAAAGATAGTATTACAAACTCCAAGGGAGTATCAGCTATATGCTAAGTTCTCAAAATATAAATTTTGACTTAGTAATAGTACTTTCTTAAGGTATGTGGCTAGCAAGATGGTATCCAAGATAACCCTAAGAAAGTAAAAGTGGTACAGCAATGTCCACATCTTGCTACAGTTCCAGATGAAGCTCCAAGTCCAATTTGCGCTTTTTGCTGTTGTCTGTTGTCCATTCTATTTGAGCTGTAATTGGATCAGGTATATGAATATATGCTTGTAAAGCATCAATCAACTCCTCAGCATCTGAAGCTAAGATGAGAATTCGTCGTGCTGAGTGTGAGATAAACTTTTGTTCCACAGCATGATTAAGGAAAGATAACAAACCATCAAAGAAGTGATTAACATTTAACAAACCTATTGGTTTGTGATGCAGATTCAGTTGTGTCCAAGAGACTATTTGGAAAATCTCCTCTAAAGTACCAAAACCACCTGGTAAGGCAATGAAGGCGTCAGTATTGCTCATCAATCTAGCCATGCGCTCATGCATGGATGCAACCCTAAACTCATCCCCAATTATCTTTCCTACGATGTTAGATGCAGCTAGAGCTGTAGGAATAATACCTAGAACTTGGCATCCCCCTGCATGTGTAGCTGTAGCCACACACCCCATTAACCCACGGTTACCTCCACCATAGACTAGATGAATTTTTCTCCTGGCCAGCACCATACCCAGGTTTTGTGCTGCTTTCACATATTCTCCGTCCTCTCCAGGACTGGAACCACAAAAGACACAGATATTTCGAAACTGACGGAATGATGTTCCCTCCATAATTGTTCTTACCTTAACTCTGAGTATGAGAATAAAGATACTAATGTAGAACTCAGAGAACGATATATTTATAATAGTTATGTGAATAGGCCGGGTATTATTAGAACAACTATGTGAGTGATTTATAGATATCAGCTAAATTGAAGATGAAATTTTCAAAAATGACGGCAAGCAGGTATATGTACAGTAGTTATGACTGTGACCCATATTAAGCACATAAAGAGCATAAGATAAGATATCACCAGAAATCTGTCTTTTTCTTGTTGTCTTTGATAAGTATTGATGTCTTGAAAGGTTGTAGGTGATATCTGTCATTGTAAAAAAAAAGAAGAAAAAGAAGAATAGTGAAAACGCAAACCAATTAATTGTTGAAGAGGAACAATCACATGGTTTATTTTGTTTTCTCAATGTTTTTACCAGTCGACTATTGGTTTATAAGTCGACTAGCTATTTTGAGAAATTTTAATTTGAACTGATTATTTACAGTTGATTGATTATATATATTTTGAAACAACCAACTGCATCCTACCAGTTAACTATGTGCTCTTGTTATCCACAGACTTTATAGGCTCAGAAATATTTCTTTTCCATATGATATGCTTCCGCCGAATAACAATATCTTTGAATTAAATTTTGGTACATATATTCAAAATTTGCGGCCACCGATTGCGGCCACCGATTTTCGCCGAAATAGCAGCTAGATTTTGTTTACAGATTTTCAAGAATTACGGCCACCGATTTTAATGCTTTTCAATGTTTGTCCAAATTTTTGACTTTCTATTTTGGCACCATTCTCTATTGTGCTTTTCGTCTGTTTCACTGCATTCTCCCTCATTAACGGTTGGCATTAAATGCAAGGTTGTTTTCCCTCATTGCAAGGAAAAATAATTTCTAATCTTTGGAACTCAGTTATTATGGTGTTCAACTGATTAGTAGATTAAAGTAATAGGAATTTTGAAAAGAATAGATGGATGATGATCTAATGGTGCTTTGACGAATAGACTCAGACTATTCAGTTGTGGCATATAGTCCATTGAATGGGGCATGCGAGGGAATCCTCCTCTTTTGAAAGAGCTATTCCTGCCACATGGTCGCCTAGGACCGACTTATGGAGGACCCGAATAGGTGTGTGGTGTTTTTGTAGGGTCGCATGAATTTATGATTAGGAAATTACTAGTGTTTCCTAACTATATGTTTTGGTGGTGTGATTGCTACTGTAAGGTTTTAATCCGCTGTTGGGCTTGATCACCTCAATAGTGACTCATTAAAGGAATTAACGGTGTTGAAGTTTCTGAGGAATAAAATATGGAAAGTAAGATTTAAGTTAATCTAGAAATTTTTAATTTGGACATATGAAGAATATTTTGAGAATCATCTCTGAGAATAATGAAGTGATTAGGATATTTATGTTAAGGATTTATACCATGCTAAACTGAGTCTAGTGTTTGGAATGTAAATTATGTTGAGATTGAAAATTCATGTATGAATAATTGTTGAGAAAGAAGATTTCAGAAGAAGTCATAGATTGTGAATATGGATTACCCGAGGTAATAAGGATATAGTGAAATTTTTCATTGCCAGGTATGTTGGCAAGTACGAATTGAATATATTATCTCAAGAGAGTTATTCAGGAAGTCTAAAGTTCTTTATTAGATTATAGTATGACTGATACTAAATTTACATGATGTATTTATACATTAGAAGTTATGTTTTAAGTATCTTTATATTATTATGGTGAAAGTTGGGAGCAATTAATTGTCCTTAGTCGAACTTGCTCATAGCAGTAATTATCATGCCAATATACAATGGCATCACTTGAACGTCATAGGTTTCTTAATATGTGAGTGAATTGAGAAAAGTTAAACTTTGGAAAATCTAAGTTGGAATAACATGCAATAGATAGCATATGAATTATCTAAATTGATGATGCTAGTTTGAAGAACATGCTTTAAGCATATGTTTTTGAGATAGGTAGGAGATTTCTTAACAGAATTTGTCTATAATAAAATGATATTAGAATATTTAAACCTTATGTAAGAGGTGTTACAAATGTTCTGTTAAATAACTCAGTTCAGTTAGATTTATTATAAGATGTCATTGATAAAGTGAAATTGATTAAAAAAAAAAAATACAAGTAACTCAATACTAGTCAAAAGTCTATAAGGACCATGAATGTTGAGCACTAGGAATTATCAGTTGGTGATCACATATTCTTTAATGACTCACCAATGAAAGAGGTAATGAGATTTGAAAAGAAAGGAAAGTTACACCCTCGGTATATAGAACTATTTGAAATTCTTGATAAGATCGGTTCAGTGGTTTATTGTTTGGCTTTACCTCCTAAATTAGGTAATGTCCATCCAGTTTTACAGGTGTCTATGCTAAGGAAATATTTACCGGATTCTACACATGTTATACAGTGTCCATAGATTCAGTTACAGAAAGATTTAACCTATGAGGAACAACCAATAGCAATAGTGGACAGACAAGTAAAGAAGTTACGGTTAAAAAAAATATCTACAGTAAAGGTGATATGGAAAAATCACTCTTCTGAGGAAGCTACTTAGAAAAGGAAAGATGATATATGTGTCAGATATCTGTACTTGTTTGAACAATAAGGTTAGTGTTTATCTGCAACTGTGGTAATGAAATTCGGGGACCGAATTTCTTTAAGGGGGGAAGAATGTAATAACCGTAAAATTTAACGAAAATTCCAATTAAAGGAAATTTAGAATAAAAGAGAGAATTTTGACAATAGAGATAAGAATCGTAGAAAATATGTATATTTATTACATGGATTAAAGAATTTAAAAAAAATATATATGAGAATTTATGTTTTGGCGCGCTATAAGCAAATATATTTTTATTTGCTTAAAAATGGTTATGATTTGCTAAAAGTAAGTGGACTTTTAAGTAAAAGAAATATTGTATTACTTAAAATAATTATATCGGCCTCTAATGAATTTTTATAGTATTTTTAGAAATATTCTTTCTTTTAATATAAATAAAGATATTTGTTTTTAATTTTATTTTATTATGATTTTTATCAAGAAAAATTATGATTTAAGAGTTTAACTAAAGATTTATGAGAAAGGAAATTTTTAGAAATTTTTGGGATATTTTATGATGAAAAATAGAATTTTTATGAATTTTTATAAAAGAAAATCCTATTATTAATTATTTAATAATTATTATTAAAAAAATATATATTTTTACTGTAGCTCCTGCATATATGCATACGGGCAGCCAGAGACGCAGAGAAGGAAAAAAAAAAGCGCAGCCCCCCATTTCCATTTTCCCTTTGATTTTCAAACGCTTATATTTGGAGCTACGGACCTCCGATTGACGAACTGTCTGGACCGTTGGACTCGTGGCAACGAGTACTTCAAAACCCACCGATCAATTTCGCTGGAAAGTCGCCGGAAGGTCGCCGGAAAATCGCGTGAATAGTACCTCCAAAGGTAAAACTCCGTCCAATTGCGTTTTAGGCTTCGTTTTTATCGAAATTCTTCCCGTAGATAGTCTTAGAATTAGTTTCTATGGTCGAATATAGGGTTTTTAGGTTTCGGCATGAATAGTATTTTTCGGCGAGTGAATAGTGTTTTCCGGCATGAATAGTGACGTTTAGAATTTATCTAATTTTCATATTATGTCTATATTTTCTAGGTTGTTGAGCCACCATGAGTTGAAATTCTTGTTGTTGGACTCTTAGTAAGGTGAGTGGGTTTTTCATACTATAGCGAATGTTTTAAGAATTTGATTTATAATTCTCTCGTATGATTTTAACTAGTTGGAATGTATGTTAAATTGTTTTACCGCTTTGAAAACCAATATGTTCCAACCATGTTAGAAATTGTAAATTTCAATCCTAGTTGAACCCTAGGTATGCAGGGCAAGCATCTAGACTGATAATTCTCCATTTGAGCTAAATTTATAGAAATACGAACTTAGTCATAGAAATGAACTAAGTTAGCTATGAAATGATTTGATGCATGATGAGCATCTATGCGACGTCTACGGACGATTTATGTTTAAAATGATTTGATGCATGATGAGTATTTATGTGACGTCTACGGACGATATGTTTAAAGGAAAAGTTTATGATGATAAAGGTCTCCATGGGAATACATGGATGAAACATAGTTTTAGAACGAAATTTTATGCATGAAAAGAGTTAGATGGAGAATTATCGCTTTATTATAATGTTATTGAAATGTTTTACTTTAAATTCTTTGAATAGCATATTTCAAATGTTTTCTATTGGAGGGACCCTTTTAGGTCACTGTTAGCTAGCCGCAGGTAGTGCTAGCCTTGGTGCACCATGATCATGTTAAGGCTTCGGCCTAGGATACTGTGACGGGCCTATGACTGCCTAAGACACAGGGATTTAGGGTGGACTTATGTCTACGCCTACAGTGATTGCCATACCCTTGCTATGTGCTTGGGGAATTTAGGGTGGACTTATGTCTACGCCTACAGTGATTTCTCTACCCTTGCTGTGTGCTTGGGGGAGATGATAGATCTGTTAGGAAAGACCTCCAATAAACTAGTGCATTTTTCTTAAAGATTAAATATTTCTAAAATATCTCATTCATCACTGTTATTGCATAAATAACTCCATTTATTATTTACCATGCATAATTGATTTGCTCTACTGTTAATGATTTAATCCTGTTTTGTCTTTTGAATATACATTTGAACTGTTTAGCTTTTCTTTCAATAAATTATGGTCATCTTTATACTTGGGTTTAAATTATTAAATCCATTGCGAAACACTCGTGCTTGGTTTGCCCTGTTTCAGTTATAGTATGATTTATCCATTCACTGAGATGTGGTAATCTCACCCCTCTTCTGTTTCCTCCCCACAGATAGTCAAAGAAACTTTGATCCAGCTACAGCTTCATAGAAGGCTGAGTATAGCGTTGGTGAGTCCCAGTTTGGGCAAGGCTGTTTTTTTGTAATGATTGTCTAGTTAGTTTATGTCTAGTGTATCTCCATGAACATACAGGCAGGATCCTCGCTTCTTGCGTATTTTGATGTGTTGTTTGGAAAAATGGTTTTATGTTTTATAATGATGTTAATATTATGAGGCCATGGGCCAAGTTGAATCCCAGATGTTGGATTCATGAGATATATATATATATATATATATATAAAGATACAGTATTTTCTGATATTGGATGTGGCATATGTGGCCAGTTATATTTATTATGTACTCTGGATTGTGTGCTGGATGTTTGTGCATGCTATGTGTTAGGCTTGCGGCTAGGGGGAAACCCTTATGCCGTGCCGGTCATGTGTTCCATCATTTGGGGCCGTGACACATTCTTACCCATTTCCTTTGCTTTGGATAAAATTCTACCTTTCTTGGAAGGGTTGGTCACATTTTCATAATTTTTGGGCTAGCGGTCCAACTTCTATATCTTAGTCCAAGTCTATGTTTTATTTCTTGCTTAGGTTATCCAATGGGCTTGCTAGAAACTTATGTGAAGTGGAAAAACTCTATATGAAGTGTCCATAGGTGAAAGGTCAATTTATGGGTGGAGATGTTAAACTTAGAAATTTATAACTTTTGAATTAGAAAAAATTACTCTAATCCAATCTTCTTAAAATTTTAAGACCTTTACTTACTTCACCAAAAATTTATCTTCCTTACCAAAGAATTTCGCTTATCTTTAGTATGTTATTTAAAATTTTTTTCCTATTAGGTTTTCTCTCTTTACTTGTTCCCTTAATGTTAGAAACATTTTCTATGCATACATAAGGTGAAGAATTTCTAAGGATTATATTTCTTTAGATATCTAAAAATTGTCTAATAAATTTTATTTCCTTAATTAAATATTATGTATCTTTAAAGAAACAAAATTAGGGATGTTACATTAAATATTTATGTACCTTTATTAATAAAAGAAACAAAATTAAGGATGTTATACAAATCGAAGGAATCTGACCCGAAGACTGCTTTCCGGATGAAGAAAATTTGGTTAATAGGTTGAAAAGGGTTAAAAATATGAAATTTCGGGTTGTAACGGTTCGGTTCGGGTTGATAAAAAATGAACCCGCACAGCCCGACTTGACTAATCAAATGGCATTAATAGGAACATTGTCGTTTTGGTTGCCTCCATGAGTCCATGTTTTTCGCTTTTCGCATGCCCTAACCCGAGTCTTTCCTCTCATTTTTCAGTTCTCACTCTTGAGTTCTTCGGTTCTTTTGTTTTTCTTCACTCACACGATCACACCTCAACCTTGGAAGGCGAATCTGGCATTCGTAAGCTGCTCACACCCACGACCTCCAACGTCATGGTAACAATCAGTGTATCCTCATCTTTGATAGCCCTAATATAGGCAAGTTTCTAACATTCGCTCTAATCTCAGCTTTAATCAATTATTGAGTTTGTGTCTTACTGCAATGCTGCCTTGGCTGATTCTTTGAGACTTTAATTGAGCTATGATTATTTGATATGGTGTTTTTGAGTTGAACTTCATATCTTGGCAAATCTAAACAATTTTCATGAGTCTGAGTGAAGCTGAGAAATTTTTGTTCTGGGCTGATATATTATCTGTGACCACATCTGGTTTAGTTTTCTTATTTGCTTTGTGATGGCTCTTGAAAATTTGTTCTGGGCTGATATTGATATTCATGAGTTGTGACCACATTTGGTTTAGGTTTTATTTCTTATTTACTTTACGATGGCTCTTGAAAAAGTAGCTTAGTATATTTAACAATTATGTGAAACTAATTATAATTTCTTAGTTATATTAGTAACTGGTATTTTGGTAATCTCTTATTATGTGAACTGATTTTTGCACTAAGTTTTTGATATTCACTAAACTATCACTTAGTAGGTTAAGAATTAAGATAGATTCCTTAAATTCAAAAGAGCAAGAGACAGTAGCATCTACACTTAAATCACCCGAAGTTAATCCAAAAGGAAAATAAAATGTAGATGCTTCATTATCACTCGAGACTGAAAATTCTAATGTCGCTCCCCCTCAGCGACAGAAAAGGAAACCCTCTGCTAGTGGATCTCAAAAATCTTCAGCAGCATGGGATCACTTCACCAAATTACCAGATACAGCAGAACCTACAGCTCAGTGCAACTATTGTGGAAATTAGTACATGTGTAATCCTAAGACGCATGGTACTTCAAATTTAGTAAGTCATTTATCCAAATGTCCTAAATATCCTTTTGCTTTAGGGAATGTTCCTAAACAACAAGTGCTTGGTTGTGAGCCCAAAAAAGATGGTGCAGGAAGTAATATGATAAAAATACCACAAATGTATGATCTTGAGGAGTGTCAAAAAGCTATAGATGTTTATGTTATTACTGATGAATTTCCATTTAAAATAGTTGAAGGGTATGGATTTAAGTATCTTTGTAGTAGGTTACAGCCACAGCTTCATATTCCTTCTCGTATCACTATTGCAAAAGATTATTATCAGTTGTATTTGGATGAAAAATTAAAGCTTAAAAATTTCTTACAGTCAAATTGTGCTAGGATATGTCTCACCACTGATTGTTTGACTTTAATTCAAAATTTAAGTTATATGGTAATCACTGCACATTTGTTGATAATGACTGGAAACTCCAAAAAAGAATTTTGAACTTTTGCCCTATTCCTAATCGCAAAGGAGAAACAATTGGAAGGCATATAGAACTTTGTTTGAATGAGTGTGGCATAGTGCAAATGATATGGCAATATCATATTTAAAGAAAAGAATGAAGACAATGAATGGTTTGGTTTTAGATGGTGATTTTATGCATATTAGATGTTGTGCTCACATCTTTAATTTGGTTGTTAATGAGGGTTTGAAGGAGATGCATTCATCTATTGCATCTATTCGTAATGCTGTGAGATATGTTAAATCTTCTCCCTCTAGACTTGCAAAGTTTAAATGGTGTGTTGAACAACTAAAGATTGCATCTAATAGTCTTGTATACCTTGATGTTCCAACAAGGTGGAACTCAACTTTTTTGATGTTAGAAGCTGCTAAGAAATTTGAACAAGCGTTTAATAGAGGATGATGAATCTGCCTATGTTGATTATTTTGATGATAAGATAGCTGGTCCTCCTTTTGCTGATTGAAAAAAGGCTAGAATCTTTATACAATTCTTAAAAATTTTCTATGATGTTATATTAGAGTTGTTTAGATCTTTATATGTTACTTCAAATAAGGCATTCCCTCAGTTTGCTTTAATTGAGAGTGAATTGTTGTATTAGAGTTCAAGTGTTGACTCTTTGTTGAATTGTCTGGCAATTGAAAGGAAGAAAAAATTTGACAAGTATTGGGGAAAAGTGGAAAACATAAACCCCTTATTGTTCATTGCTAATGTACTTGACCCAAGGTACAAACTTGCTTATTTGAGATGGTCATTTGATGATATTAATGATGTTACTGTATCTTATAATATGGTTTACAAGGTGAAGTCTGATTTGCAAAAATTGTATGAGTGGTATCATCAATTATATAATCCTAAAGGTACTTCAATTATAGAGGACAATTCTTCAATGATAATTGAGAATGTAGTCCAAGATGTTGCAAAGAGAAAACAGTCTAAAAAAGCCAGAGAAGATGCTTTCAAATCCCATTTATGAGCTAGAGATTCAATTGAAGCAAAGAATGAAGTGGAAAGATATCTAGCTGAACCTTGTGTGGATGCAGATGATAGTTTTGAAGCTCTAGAATGGTGGAAATCAAACATCTCGAGGTTCCATATTCTTTCTATTGTTGCTCGAGATGTATTAGTTGTTCTTGTGTCAACGGTTGCTTCTGAATTAGCATTTAGTACCGGCGGCCGTGTACTAGATGTATTTAGATCATCTCTCTCTCCAAGAATGGCTGAGGCACTAATTTGCACACAAAATTGGTTAAAACCAAATTTGTTCCAATTTGATATTAATAATGTGGATTTTGTTAAAGAATTGCAGCAATGTGAGAAGATTGAGACGGGTAAAATACTAAATATTTTATCTATATATTATAACTCATTTTCATTATTATATTCTACTCAAGTATGTACTTATTATTTGCATTTTCAATGTTTTGCAGAGCTTGTAGGATCTGCTTCCAAATAGTAATGCTTGGCAAAATTAGGATGTTATGTTACCTTGTTGGGTTTTATTGTGCTTTGTATTTATATATCTTGGATGCTTTATTTCATTATGTTGGACTTGTACTTTGTTGCATTTCATATCTTTATTTTTTGGGTTATAATATATATCATTTTTAGCTATTAGCCTATTATAAACTTTAAATATGATAAGATGACTTCAGCTTAAAGTACTTCAATGAATTCCTTCCATTTTTCTCTTTTTATCACTTTTTTAGAAATGTCATGATAATATCATATGATCATATGAACAATTTATCTGAATTCTATGTTCCTAGCCTAGTAGAGGATTTGGCTTTTTAAGAAAGGTCAGTGTAATTTATTCTTTCTTATATTTTACTTTATCTTTGTTCATTTAGTTGTTAGCATGTTTATTATATTTTGCTAAAACTTGCTTATGGTGCAGGGCAAGTTATGAAGTGGTTGGATTTAGTTCCATGAGCTATGAAACTTGCTTATGGTGTTGAGACTTGCTTTTCTTTTATTCTACTTCCATTCAGTGTTTGTCTGGCTCAATGAGGTGACTAAATATATATACCTGTGTTCATATTGCAGCAAAATAGAAGGAAGCACAGGGATTTTTTTCCTAGTATGTGAATAAGTCATTAGGCGTTTTAATTCTATTTATGTGGACTGTAGGGACAAGAGTTGCCATTAGGGGTTATGCTACTACTTTCCTTGCTTTGAGCAGGAGGATGCAGACATAACAAAAGGCAAAAGGGTTGAATTATCCCCTGGTTCCAAGAAGCTGAAAGAGGGGAAGATCAAAAGGTAAACAGAGAAAATCTTGATATTGCTTATGTTGAAATTGTCCTCTGATTGATATTTGATTATATATGGCGTGGAACATAAGGTTCAGTTGGAATGAATTTTTTCTCTTCTCTAATTATATATAGTGTGCAACATGTTAAGAGAAAACCATGATATTTTTCTCTGAATACCTTAGGTGGGCAATGGGCAGTGGGCATGGTTTTAGAAACAACATTATTGCTGGCTCGTGGAAGGTAAACAGACATAATGCTTTTGTTGAAGGTTTGTCTACTTTCTGTTTGTAGCTATTGGATATTGCCTGCTCTTTTGTATTAATTCATATGTTTGGAATTTTTTTCCAAACAAAAATTATATGTTTGAAATGTTGTTTATCATGTTATGTACTCTGGATGTATATTTATTTCTTTATGATAAAAAAGGTTGCAATTAATTGTTTAGTTTTTTGAAATACATTCTTGTATTCTTATGAAATTGAAAGAATGTCACAAGGTGCATACAAGATGATGATGCAGAGAAATCAAGAAAGGCAGAAACTTGAAGAAGACAAGAAGAAGGTATTATATGACATTTCTTTTGTCTATCAGGAGATTCAGGACTTGTATTTTTGAAACATTTTTTTTACCTTTCATCTTACTTGCTTATCTAAAATTAGTTAATTACCCTTGTGAACTTTTTTAGTTGTTTTTGTCTTTGGTCTGTTACTAGTACTATAACTTGCTATTAAATTGAGATCAAGTATAGTTTTGTTCACCACAGATACCCCCTTAATCCAATCTCTGTACTAGATGGCAGATGTTATTCCCCATTTGTGAACTAGATGTATAGTTTGTTTGCCCAATCTCTATCATTGTTACTGGTGAGGTGCAATTCACTCTGAAATTGTTAACATTTGTGATGCATTTTCACAAGATACTAATGCAATCTCTATCTTTCCAGAAAGATTTGAGGAATAAAACACTCCAGTTGGCTTCTATGGAGCAGAAGAAAGCTGATGAGAATGTCTTAAGGATTTTTGAAGAACAAAAGGTTTGCAACTTTGCATCCTTTATAGTGCCTACGGTTTGAAAGAACATTATAGCAAATTGATACAAGTGGTATAGATATGGAAGCCTGAACCCTAGACCTCTTATTGTTATTCCCTTATCCTTACCCACAATCCTAAAGCTGACTTAGTGGTATAATATAAGAACTACTTTGATATGTTTTATGATTTGTACAATGAATTACTTTACGTTGCTATTATATCAGGCTTATTTTGGAAAACCTGGATGGTATCTCATCTTTCTTTCTTTTTATTTTCCCTGTATGATGTTTGATGTGGGATTTGCAACAATGCATGTATAAATTGCTTTGATATATAGGATGTGGGATTTGTAATTGCATGTATTAATATTTTGTATAATTTGCAAAGGGTTTTAGTTTCCTTATTGTGCCATATTTAGGTCTTTATTTTTGCAGATTATTCATGTGAATCTCAGTCAAGAGAGCCCAAGGCCTTTTGAAGTAGGGAGAACTATAGAAATGACATACTCTGTCAAATGGGAACCTATTAATGTCACTTTTGCACGCCTCTTTGATGTCTACTTGGACTATCCTTTCTTTGAGCATCAGGTTAAGATAATTGGTGCCAATTTCTTATTATATATGAAATTGTTCTTGTATTGGTGTGTTCATCCATGTAGATCCTTCCTTGACTGTTGCACTAAGAGAATTACGTTTCTCTGGCTTTCTGCAGATCCATTGGTTCACCATTTTTAACTCTTTCATGATGGTCATCTTCCTTATTGGATTGGTGTCAATGATATTAATGCGAACTCTTAGAAATGACTATGCAAAATATACTCGAGAAAATGATGATTTGGAAACTCTGGTGATGCTTTCTTGACTTTTGCCTGCTATCCTTTATGTTTTATAGATTTTTTCCCTACAAGAATTGGAGTGGTTTAATTGTCAACTTTGATTAACACTTAAATACTTACAGGAGAGAGATGTTAACGAAGAATCTGGCTGGAAACTTGTACATGGTGACTTTTTCCTGCGATCCTTTATTTCCCTATATGATGTTTGATGTGGGATTTGCAAGAATGCATGTATAAATTGCTTTGATATATAGGATGTGGGATTTGCAATTGCATGTATTAATTGCTACTATGATAATTAGACTCTGATTACTATTTAAAATATTAAGGCTATGCTATTTATGTGGAATTTTGTGAAAATGAAAATAAAATGTTTAGATGGTTTTCTAGGGTTCATGTTTTTTTTCTTCTGTTATTTCACTTTTTCATCTCCCTGTACATTCCCCTACTCAACTAGTCAACCCCTTGTTTGTTTGTTAGTTTATTTTATGGAACTACATAATTGCATAAACCCGCTCAACCTGCCCAACCTACGCAACCCGAATAGCTCGGGTGAACTGAACCAAGCCTTCTCCAACCCGAAGTAACCCGATATGATCGGGTTACTAGCTTGCATAGTTAGTTTTGGATGGGTTCATAGCAACCCAAAGCCTGTATGGTCAGGTTAGGTTATGTTATCAACCCGACCCAACCCGACCCGCTTACACCCCTAATTTTAATACAAAACAACAAACAACAAAAGAGCCCATAAATGAAAAAAGGGGCTCAGCCCCAAATAGCCTTGACTCACTATAGTGGAAGTGCTCAGACTCTTGGTTACTATCTAAAAATGTAATCATATAAAGGAGTGAGTTTGAAACTTAATGAGTAGATAGTCCTTACTACAACAAAAATAGGACAAGTAAGACACGAGTTTTTCGTAATAAATAAAAGAACGTTTGGAAAAAAGAAAAGTGTCACTATAAGTATTGGATGAGAGACTATACACAAATTTATCAAGATTAAAATAATTAAGGACTCAAAGTTTGTATACGAAGAAAGAGGTTTATAATTTATTATAAAATATTATAAAAATGCTAAAGCAAATCAATTCTTGAATACTTGGTGCGTACTGTCGCGGGTACATTAAATATTATACCTTACCTCTCAAACCAACCTTTAGTCATAGGAGTAAAGGTCAATCTCACAGAGACTAGAATTATCTTTTGTGATTCTTATAAGGGGGTTTGATAAATAAACGTAAAGAAAAGTAAAAGAGAGTGTAAGTAATTAAATAGAGAGTGATTAATAACAAAGATGTTAGTTTCAGTTGATATCCACCATCAATAAATCTCATTGATCATTGACAACATAATTAATCTTAATTTGAGTATCTATCATTGTGATTCCAACCCTGTTCATCCTTAAGTCTAGTAATTGATGACAATTGCCTCAATTAACCTTAATTAATAAGAAATCCTTTAACACATCGGTAAAGTCTAACCCATTAATCGCATGAAGAATTAGAGAAACTGATAGAGCTAAACAATTATAGACACATCAGCTATATCTAATTTAGTTAATTATTCACCATAAGTTTAATGATTTATAATACAAAATCTTTAAGCATATTTGCCTCATGAATCACAATAATGAAAACTTTGTTCAAAACATAATTCAATAGTAGATTAAGATAAATAATATACTAGTAGACCTCCCTAACAATTATATGAATAATCATTGAAAAGAGAAGAGGAGATGAATAATCAATACTCAATTAAGATTAAACTAATAAAATCAAATCTAATTCTCATAATGCTGAAAGATTCCTTGAGGTTTCAATCTTTTTCTACCAACTAAAAGTAAATCAGTCGTGCAGGGCCATAAGAAAATCTAAAGACGAATTAAAGAAGGTGATTGAGAAATTGATGATCTTGATGCTTGCTTTCCCCTTTTTTTTTTTTTATATTGACTCTTCCTAAATGAGGTAGAATTGTTTCTAGGTTAATTCCAGTTGTGTGTGTTTTATAAATAACTGCAAGCGCATGGCGTAGCAGTAGATAGTCCAACAAGTGCAGGTCGTATCCCACAGAGAATAATTATCAATTACTAGACTTTACGAAGTATGCTATCTAAATCAATGTAATTCGATGAGAGTTTGTCACAATTAAAATAATAAGGAATTCAATCAACAAAAGCCTAGGGTTAGGGTTTACTACACTTATGATATTCAACATTCAATATGCACATCTAATTGCAACTATCTAGGTTATTGGGGATGGTTTAGCCTTAATTAACAAGCAACCTCTTTCAAGCGTTACTAATCGTACCTAAGTTAATCCAATTACCTACTCTCGTGGTTCTTAGTTCAACTTAAGTCCATTAAGTTCTATGCTAGCCATGGAATACAATTAATCAGTTTTCTTGTGCCCACTAGATTCATTCCTAGAGAACCTTAAACTACTTTTGTGATTAAGATATCGCTAATTAACTATTAGGTTTCGATATTAACTTTCACCTTTCAGTTCATCAGTTAATATCCTAAGGCGTGATAAATATTGACCAGACATTCATCAACTCATATAATCAATCCTAATTAACCATGGATAATACAATTAGGGTTCCAACAATCAATTCAATAGTTCAGTATCATCATACCATAAGTGGGTTTACCAAAACCCTAGATTAAATCTTCTCAAACATAATAGAAACAGAAACCAAAATCATATTCATTAAGTAAATCATTAAAGTTCAATACAAACCAAAAGAAAGGAGTAGAAGAAAAGGTAAGTGCAGAATAGAAAGATAAAACCTGGTTTGCAGAATGTATTAGAGATAAAATGCTGAATCAATCTCAAATCTAACCTAAGAACATGAAAGTAAACACTAATCCTACTTTAAAGCTAATCTAATGGTGTTTTCTAAGCCTAAAACTGAGTAAAAGATAGTCTGAATGTGTCTGGATATTCTTTTAAGCGTTTCCCAATGTATATATATCAACTTGGTTGCTCAAAACCCTAAAAATAACGTGGTGTACAGACACGAAGCACGACCGTGCTTCGGCCTGGAAATCTGGGATATTCTCCACTTTTCATACAGAGCACGGCCTTGCCGTGCTTCAGGTACACCAAGCACGGTCTGGTCGTGTTGGGGGCTGCCAAACTCAGAATTTGCCAATTTTTGGTGTGTTGCCTCCTTGCTTCCTCCTTAACTTATTTCAAGTCCTCACAGCTCTTTACATGAATGTTTTCCATTGCTTTTTGCCCTTTTTTTCTCACCTACAAGCATAAAACCAACCAAAGTAGCATCCAGAGCAAAGCATAACCAAAAGCAAAGAAATAATCACAAGTTTACTATGAATTAGAGGATAAAATATAACCATTAAGTACTTAAATTTCCCCTTTATCAACTCCCCCATGCTTAAATCTTTGCTTGTCCTCAAGCAAATAACATGACATATCAAAAGGAAGGGAGATGATGCATACAAATTTTAGATGATAAAGAAATGCAATACAGGTAATTTTTCCACTCAATCAATGTGCACACAACATAATTTTTCCACTCAATCAATGTGCACACAACAGATATATGAATAGACATTTACCAGTTAGTTTTTGTTCTTCTAAAGCTAAATCAAAATTCTCCTATTATATATCTGCTTCTATTGTTACCATTATATGTATACGTCGAATTAGTTTTTAAACACTCAAGTAGGTCACCTCATCCTTTAGATCTCCCTAAGTTGCCTTACCTTTATTTCTATTTTCACTTATTTTCTCACTCAAATTCTTTTACTTCTCTTTTTCTTTTCTTTATTTCATTCTTTTTTTAGAAATATACAGTGAGTGCATTTTATGCTCCATCTCACTAGGGTAAAGGCATCTAGGTACTCATACTAAGGCCTTTTTGGTGCCTTGAAGGGGTACTCAGAGTGAAAACTTTTTGGGATCCATATTCCTTCATTTTTGACCTCTCCCTATCTTCATACTCTCATAGTGTTAAAATCAAACAAGGCATACAATTCATAGCACAATATGAGAGATATTTTTCAAAAATTAGAGGTTCAATACTAGAAGAGAGAGACTAAAATGATAATGACCTATTTCATATCCTATTGTGCATCACATGTTCATGAGTTAAAATTAACCTACAATACATCAATCTATCTATAAAATAGCAAACTATGTGATTTTGCAATGAAACAAGAGAGATGCAATATATATAGTATATACATGCAAGACCAGAAATTCAACCAGTGAAGTCTACAAACTTAAAGTCTACTCCCCCAAGCTTAAACTTGACATTGTCCTCAATGTCAATAATAATGAAAGTGTAGGCAAAGGAAGAAGTAACACTTACTTGCTTACTAGTCGTTTGGAGAAGGAGGTGGAGGTTCAATTAAGTTCAAAAGGGGAGTGGGATAAGCAGGATCAAAATCCAATTATCACACTAATGTAGCCATATAAGTATGCTATTTTATTACCAAATCCAAACTTAGTATGGCAATGTGAAAGAAATTAGAGGATAGATGAATTGCCAAGTTTAAATCCCAAATAATGCAAGCTAGCATAATTTTATTAGATATTCAATATATGGTTAAACCAGAAATCAATTCAAACCAAGTTGCTCATGCAGTGCAAAGCCAGGTTAAATTTAGTTAAAGAACAATTCAATGTCCAAGCATAAAATAGGCAACATGTAATTTCCAACGGTGCATAAATTTTCTAGAAAAACCAGTGAAAAAGCTAATCCACTTGCAAGAGTCAATATGAGCATTCAAGAAATTCTATCGCATGCAAACTAGATAATGGTAGATGAGCAATTTAACATCACAGTATATAGGTTCTGATATAGCTAAATCCAGTCAATATTCAAGGCAAGATTCAGAGCAATGTAAAATCCTTAAGGAATAATGAATACTGAAAAAAGCCAACAGATAGCAGCAACCAGCAAGTTAGAGCTACTAGAAAATCCACATGTAAGCATTCCAAAATTGGCAAATTTTTTGCCAAAACCTAGTGCAATAGGAAAAACAAACAAAGACCAGGCCAAAAGGTAACAATATCCAAACTAAGTATTGCACCAAATCAATATTTAGAATTCATTAGTATGCAAGAAAGTTTTTAGCATGTAGAGCATGTATTTCCAAATACATCTATGCAGCTAAACATATTCCATAAATTCTAATAAACCATCCAGCAAGTCTAAACAATAGGAAGAGAGTTCTAGTTCAGAAAAGAGAAGTTCAAGTTCAGGGAAATGAGATATTTAATCCTAAAAAGAAAATTCCTGCAATTATCAGCATGAAAACCTATTTAATCAGGAAAAACTATCCAGCATTTTGTGGATAATCAAGGGTAGCAATTTGGCAACAAATGTGCTCAATGCAAGACAAGTGAAGTAAGCAAAAGCAAAAAAATTTGGCAAGAAACCAATGTAATCACCAAGTCCAGAATTCCAATCCAGAAATTTAAAGAAATTGTAAGAAATAAGAAATTACTTGGGTGAAGTACGATGGAGATGCAACAAGGAGTAACTGGCAACCAGTAATCTTCAATGCAGCATGAGGTAATGCAAGTGAATGTGGGAATGGGGGCTTTAGGTAGGCTGGTGCAAGGAAAAAGGGTGTGGGTTGAACACGGGTTTTTGGGTGTTGGGGAGTTAAAGAAGAGGGAGTTGGGTGAGGGAGTTGGCCATAAGCTGCTAGGGAGGTGTTTCTGGGTTTGGGAAAGTTGGGATTTGGGAGGCTAATTTCGGGTTTTTTTTGCTAGGGCATGGGTAAATTTAGAGATGGGAGAAGGGGATGGGAGGTCATGGGAGAGGGAATTTGAAGTGAAGCTTGGCTGGGTAAATGGAGGGAATGAGGGAATGGGAGCTAGGAGAAGGAGGTGGGAATGGTTGGATTTTGTAGAGAATTTGTATGAAAATTGGTGGGAAGAAGGAGATAGGAGCACGGGAATGCAAGGTAAGAAGATGGGCAAGAGCATGGAGAGAAGAAAGAATGAACACACGGGAAGAAAATGAAAGAAAAATGAGGATAAAAACTCACTTGGGCCTGAAGTGCGGCTGTGTTTCTCAACACAGCCCACTCGTGCTTCGGGCTGGATCTTCAACTTCCCTAGAGAGTGGCCCGTGTTGGTTGGCACAGGGAGGGTGTGCTTGCCATAACCCAAAGCACGGCCGTGGTGAGAGACACGGCTTGGCTGTGCTTAGCCTTGGAATCTCAAAACTTTTGGATTTGTCCCGTGTTGAGCAACAAGAGGAGGAAGTGTTTACACTGGGCCTAGGGCATGGTAGTGTCTTGTGACATGGCTAGCCTATGCTTGCTGCTGGAAACTCCAAATTTTGCAAATTTTGGCCCGTGCTTAAAGCACGGGCGTGGGGCATGACACGAGTAACCCGTGTTTGGTGCTGTAACTCACTTTTCTTCAAACATTGCTGTAGTTTTTGATCCTTTTTAATTTCCCTTGATTTTCATCCTTTAATTTAGCCTTGGGCACATGAGAATGGACTTGAAAATCAGATGGAAACACTCATTAAACTCCTAACCTAAGAAATTAACTAAATTAAAGATAAAAAAAACTAAAAGAAAGAAAACAAAACAAAAAGAAACTTAAAAATTAAAATATGGGTTGCCTCCTACAAAGCTCTTGTTTAAAGTCATTAGCTCGACTCCTTTTCATGCTTTCCACTCAAGGAGACTTGAAGAGAGTTTGAATAACTCTCTTTGCTATCCATTGCCTCTTAGTATGATGCTTGAGGCTTTGTCCAATGAACTTCAAAGTTCCTTTTGGCTCAATCCTTTCTTCCTTTGCTCCATTCAAGTTGAGAGGAGGTGGCTTAGGTTCTAACTTTTGAGCTTTGATTGCCTCCTCAACTGCTTGCTTTTCTATCCCCTATTTAACATAAACACAAGAACTTTTCATAGAGCATAACTCAAGTGTGTCAGAAGGAGAAAAATTCATAGCATTATTATTCATATTAGGTTTAGGTAAGCCAATCATACAGCAAGATTCACTTAGAGATGAAGGGTTCATAGTATCATTCAAATTAAATTCTATTTTTTCATCCCCTACATTCAAAGAAAGCTTTCCATCTTTTACATTAATGTTTGCACCAGTTGTGGCTAGGAAAGGCCTTCCAAGAATGATGATAATTTTATCATCTTCCTTTATCTCTAAAATAACAAAATCAACTAGTATGAAAAATTTACCTACCTTTAGAGGAACATCCTCTAATATACCTACCGGATGCTTGATGGATCGGTTAACCAAATGAAGAGAAAAGGTGTAGGCTTCAAGTCACCCATTTGAAGCTTCTTGTAAATCGAAAGAGGCACGAGACTTACACTTACTCCAAGATCACATAGGGCTTTATCAATTTTCATATCACCAATAAAGCAAGGAATTGAGAAGCTTCCAGGATCCTTAAGCTTTTGTGGCAGCTTATTTTGGATTAATGCACTTGATCCCTCTATCAGTGCCACAACAACATTCTCTTCAATTTTCCTCTTATTTGAGTGGATCTCTTTTGGGAACTTTGCATAATGAGGCATTTGGGATATGGCTTCTAGGAATGGGATGTTGATATTTAATTTTTTCAAAACATCCAGAAACCTCCCAAACTGCGTCTTCAACTTATCCTTAACCAATCTTAGAGGAAAAGGGATTGGTGGCTTGTAAGGTGCAGGAGCCTCATATTTGGGCTCTTCTTCCTTCTTTTCCTCTTTTTTTGGTTCCTCTTCTCTTCTCTTCTCTTATTAGATGCAACCTGAGGTTCATCTTCTTTTATCTCTCCTCTTTTCTCTGATTCGACTAATTATTTACCACTTCTCAAGGTAATGGCATTACAGTGCTCCCTAGAGTTCTCAGTCTGACCTGGAAGTCTGCCAAAGTTCCTATTAGATAGGCTCATTTGCTGTGCTATTTGAATTTCTAACATCTTACTATGGGTAGCAAGTGAGTTAACCTTAGAGGCTAAGTTTTTTATAGCCTCATTCACTGAGTGGTTCTGGGCTTTAAATTCATTATTATGTTTACTCTGTGTGGTGATGAAATTTTTCATTAGAGACTCCAAATTTGACTTTGTCTGTGGAGGAGGATTGAATGGCCTCTGATTCTAAAATCTAGGAGGTTGCCTAAAATTATTCTGAGGCTGATTTGCATTTGGTTTATATGAGAGATTAGGGTTATTCCTCCAGCCTAGATTGTATGTATTGCTGTATGGATTGTTTCTCTGATTATTGTTATTCACAAAATTTACCTGTTTACAATCCTGAGGTGCAAAGTTTCCAAGCTGACATTCATTGGCCACATGACCAATACATCCACAAATCTCACATGTAGAAGAGGGAGAAGAACCAACGGCATTATGCTTAATTTATCTAATTTCTAAAACAGGGCATCAACTTTAGAAGTTAGATGATTAAATGCATATACTTCATAAATACCTGATGGTTGTCTTGGCTGCCTCTCACTAGACCATGAGTAATGATTTTGAGCTATATCTTCAATTAGCTCATATGCCTCACCTACCGTTTTATTCATCAAAGCTCCTCCAGCTACAGCATCTACAGACATACGAGTACTGTAGATTAGTCCATTGTAGAATATATGCACTATGAGCCACTTCTCCAACCCATGGTGTGGGCATATTCTGAGGAGCTCTTTAAATCTCTCCTGAGCTTCATACAAAGACTCACCATCTTTCTGAGCAAAGGTAGTAATTTGATTCCTAAGATGAGCTATCTTAGTTGGTGGGAAGCATTTGGCCAAGAAAGCTTGAGAAAGTTGCTGCCATGTAGTTATTGACCCTGATGGAAGAGAGTGCAACCATGCACGAGCCTTGTCCCTTAGAGAGAATGGGAACAATCTTAGTCTGATGGCATCAGAGGTACTCCATTCAGCTTCAATGTGTCATAATACTCTAAAAACACTGAAAGATGGAGATTGGGGTCTTCAGTAGGCGACCCTTCAAATTGATTCTACTGAACCATCTGCAGAAGAGAAGGCTTTAGCTTAAAGTTGTTGGCCTCAACAACTGGTCTGACAATGCTTGTGTTCTGGCCATGTGTATCTGGGGTGGTGAAATCTTTAAGAGATCTATTATCTTTTTCTGCCATGTTAGGTGCAGCGGGATCTTGCTGCTGTCTTTTTCTCCTCCTTTGTAGGGTGCGTTCAATTTTTGGATCAAATTCAGCAAAGAGTTCACGAACTCTTCACATAAAATAGCTACACACCTACAAAAGAAGAAAATAGGTAAAAATCAGTAAGATAAAATATGAAAAAAAAGAAAAAGAAAAAGGATCTAGTCTAACTATTTCACAAAGTATCTAATATTGAATATTATTTCCCGGCAACAGCGCCAAAAACTTGTTGTGTGTGTTTTATAAATAACTGCAAGCGCACGACGTATCTGTAGCTAGTCCGGTGAGTACGGGTCATATCCCACAGAGAACAATTATCAATTACTAGACTTTACGAAGTAGGATATCTAAATCGATGTAATTTGATGAGAGTTTATCATAATTAAACTAATAAGGAATTCAATCAACAAAAGCCTAGGGTTAGGGTTTACCACACTTATGATATTCAACATTCAATATGCACCTCTAATTGCAACTATCTAGGTTATTAGGGATGGTTTAGCCTTAATTATCTAGCAACCTCTTTCAAGCGTTACTAATCGTACCTAGGTTAATCGAATTGTCTACTCTCGTGGTTCTTAGTTCAACCTAAGTCCATTAAGTTTTATGCCAAACATGGAATATAATTAATTGGTTTTCTCGTGCCCACTAGATTCATTCATAGAGAACCTTAAACTACTTTTGTGATTAAGATATCCCTAATTAACTATTAGGTTCCGGTATTAACTTTCACCTTTCAGTTCCTCAGTTAATATCCTAAGACATGATAACTATTGGCCAGACATTCATCAAGTCATATAATTAATGCATAATAGTCAATCTTAATTAAACATGGATAATACAATTAGGGTTTCAACAATTAATTCAATAGTTTAGTATCATCATACCATAAGTGGTTTTACCAAAACCCTAAATTAAATATACTTAAGCATAATAGAAACAGAAACAGAAACAGAAACCAAAATCATATCCATTAAGTAAATCATTAAAGGTTAATACAAAACAAAAGAAAGGAGTAGAAGAAGAGGTAAGTGTATAATAGAAAGATAAAACCTGGTTTGCAGGATGTATTAGAGATACAATGATGAATCAATCTCAAATCTAACCTAAGAACATGAAAGTAAACACTAATCCTACTCTAAACCTAATCTAATGGTGTTTCCTAAGCCTAAAACTGAGTAAAACATAGTCTGAATGTGTTTGGATATTCTTCTATGCATTTCCCAATGTATATATATCAACTTGGCTGCTCAAAACCCTAAAAATCACGTGGTGTACGAACACGTGCTTCGGGCTGAAAATCTTGGAAATTCTCCACTTTTTGCACAGAGCACAGCTTGGTCGTGCTTCAAGTACACCATGTAACATCCCTAATTTTTCCCCAAAATACTAATGGGAATTTATGTAATCTTTAATGTAAGGGTTGTATTGTAATGCCTTTAGAGAGTGACAATTATGTAATTTCAATAGACTAGCAATGGTGTAAATACTTTAATGTGGTATTTTGGTATTTATACGATTTTTGGTAGAATGTCATTTTGGTAATTCCAACCAAGTAGCTTGGAAGTGTTTCTAAAACACTTAAATGGTAGGCTGGAAATATTTCTAAAACACTTGAGTGGTAGGCTAGAAGTGTTTCTAAAACACTTGAGTGGTAGGCTAGAAGGATTTCTAAAACACTTGAGTGGTAGGCTAGAAGAATTTTTAAAACACTTGATTGGTAGGCTAGAAGAATTTTTAAAACACTTGAGTGATGATGATGGTTTTGACTATCAAAGGGGAGGGGGAGTGATTAGAAAAAATTTAGAAAGGAGAGAACAAGAAGAAGAGAGATAAAGAAGAGAGAAAAAGTGTAAGAGGAGAGAATCAAGGTAGGTTTTCTTGATCCAAATTCTTCTATAATCATCTTTTCTTTAATGGATCCTAAATCAAGTTATGGATGTAGGTTTTGGTGGTGAGAAATTGGTATTCAAAGTTTAGGAAGCTTGTTAAGGTAGGCTTAACACCTACTTTCCACAAAATTTTGATGCAATTTCTATGTTTTACAAGTGATTAAATGTGAAATTGTGCAACATGTGGGCTGTATATTATGTGGATTTTTCTGTTCTGGTTATTTCGAATTTCTGGGTAAAATTGGTAACAATTTTAAAGAATTTATCAACATAAGAATTGTAGATATATGTCTCACAAATTTATAGGCTCTTAAATTACCTAGTTTGGAGTCAATATGAGAGAGATATGACCCAAGAAGTAAGCAGAGGTCACAGAACACGAAGAGTCTAGAATCCAGAATTTGTAAATATGAGTACCTTTAGTGTTTGAATTTCTGGGACTAATCAGTAAGAAATTGGAAAATATGGTAAACATATAAGTTGTATATAACTGTATTAGATTTACATAGACACCAAAATCACCTTAATCAGAGTTGAAATGAGAGAGTTATGTTCTGATTAGTGAGTGAAGGTCACAGAACACGAAGAGTCTGGAATCTAGAATTTGTAAATATGAGTGCTTTAGTGTTCGAATTTCTGGGACTAAGCAGTAAGGAATTGAAAAATATAGTTAACATAAAAGTTGTAGTAATTGTCTTAGCTTTACATAGACACAAAAATCACCTTAATCAGGGTTGAAATGAGAGAGTTATGGTTTGATTAGTGAGGGAAGGTCACAGAACACGGTCCAGCCGTGTTCTAAGTTTCAAGGCCGTGTTTAGGGCTGAAAAACCTTATTCTTCACTGTTTTCTATAGGAAAAAGAACTTTATTTGTTGAAGGGATTTTAGAAACCAATTAACCAAGAGAAATACTTCTAAAGTGATGGTTTATATCACCAAAACATATTTTCTTTACTTGATTTCAAAGGGCTTACATTGAATATTGATTTGAGATATTTTGAAAGAGTGATATAGCTGGATATACCTATTGAACACATGATTTGAAATATGCTCATGGTAAGAGTTGTGATGTATATTTATATAACTTATTGAGCATGAAAATGATGTATTTACATTGCATTTGTTATTAATTGACAAGCGTAAAGCTCGTGGTGAGTTGCTTGGTGCATATGCATTGCATTTGACTTGAGTGGACATCGATGAATATCGGTGGGTTGTATGGTTGTGACGGTACCGGGTAGGGGACGCCCTACTTGCCTGAGTGAGCCGATGAGGCCACCCAACCACATGAGAATAAAAGAGAAGTAAATGAGAATAAAAGAGAAGTAAATGAGAATAAAAGAGAAGCAATGAGTGAAAATGTGTGATTTTATAGCTATGGCATGCGATGAGCATTGCAGAGTGTACCAGATCGTTGAGTGAGGCAGGTGTATTAAAAGTTATGATTTTATCATAAAAGCTTGATATTTTCTGTAGTTTATACAACTGAACATAATATCTGTTTTTACACATTTTATTATAAAAGGTTGAGTCTACTGGGAACCATGTTCTCACTATTTTGTGGTGTTATGTTCAGATAAAAGGAAGTGAGATGCTTCCATGGATGGCGTTGCCAGTAAAGATCCCGACGTCAGCACCACCTCCTCACCCTTTGTGTTTTAAGGGTGGTGTGCTGTATGGGGACTTTTGTATTTGTATTGTAATTTTGACTAGTATTGTATTATGAATACTTATGCGGGATTTGTAATATACATATATGGGTATTTATGCAAATATATATTGTTATGAGAATTGTGATAAAAAGAAAAAAAAATGGTGTTACACACCAAGCACGGCTTGGCTGTGTTGGGGGCTGCCAAGCTCATAATTTGTTAATTTCTAGTGTATTTCCTCCTTGCTTCCTCCTTAACTTGTTCCAAGTCCTCACAACTTTTTACATGAATGTTTTCCATTGCTTCTTGGCCTTTTTTGCTCACCTACAAGCATAAAACCAACCAAAGCAGCATTCAGAGCAAAGCATAACCAAAAGCAGAGAAATAATCACAAGTTTACTATGAATTAGAAGATAAAATATAACCATTAAGTACTTAAATTTCCCCTTTATCAATTCTCAACCCATCGAGCTTCAATTGGAGTTAAAAAGACCTAAAAATTGCGACTTCATCATTTTGGTGTAACGACGGGTGCTGTAGTGAGCTACTTAGGCACCACGACACTACAAAATTATGAGGATGGGGGGCCATGGCGTGCTGGGTGTAACAACTCCATTTTTTTATACATATATACATATATATAATTTTTTTTAAAAGTCGCATGAAGTCATTACCTTAATTTAACTCATAATAACATTCAATTAATTTAACCAAGAATAATGAAGGTTTACACATCATTAATTAACAACATCTGTACGCAAATCAAACACAAATATGTCTACATCTTATTCATCCCTATTGACCAGTTTCAGAGATACAGGTGTGGGTGATTGCACCTTCACTGGAATTTTAGCTAACTCGACCATAAACATCTTATTAGTTTCTTGGTTCTGCCCAACATAGAGTAACTTAATTCAATGTACACTATGAGCTAGAGCTAAAGAAAAATCTGCAAAACTAGTTTTCTAAACATGATATGGAAATATAGTGAGAATTAAATCCCAGTAGGTTGAACAATAAATCATAATTATAATCAATATAGCTCATCATGTAATGTTCATCTGTATAAGCTACAACAATTACCTTAGGTCACATGAATACACTTTATCTATGCACATGAAAATTAGTAATGACATGGATGGCATGAATAAAAATTTTCAAAATATCATATGATGAATATCAACTAATTTTTATGTCAAGCTATCCCGGTCAGGGTGGGTACTTTATACTCTCTGGTATGAGTTTTTCTCACTCCGTCCGACATGGCACAATTTCTTTTCTCATTAACATAATTATAGCCGTTGGTAGGGCGTCCCCTACTGGTGCACCACACGGACCGCCATGTGACCATGCACGTATCTTTTCTTTTCTTTTCACATTAATAGCCAGAAATATGATTTCAATAACAAGTATGTTCATTATACTTACATGCCATAATTTTTCATATAATCATTACCAAAAACATCATTGGTAATCATGCCATGAACATAATCATTTAAAATATCACTTTAAAATACTTCCATGTCAAAATTACACACTTAAGATGGTAAGGAGTTCATGCAATGGTAATGGCTATGGCATACACTAGTTATTTATTATTTTCATTTATAAGATTCTTCTTCTTTTTTAAATATTATTATCCTCTCTTCACTAAACAGAGCATAATCCGATTAAGGTGCTCTTGGTGTCATTTGAAAGATAAGGCAATCCTCTAAAACTCTTATGTTGAACATTTTAGTGAAATCTTAAGTAATCGTGGTGTTACTACTCCCTCAAATTCAATGTTATTTCTTCTCAGATAGGTTTAGACCTCTACTTACTAATTGGACCATATCTCCCTCATACAAACTTCAATTGAGTTGATTCCAAAGCCTATAAAACTATAAGACATTTATATACAACTTTTATGTTTATCATATCTTCAGATTCCTTACTAATTACTCCCAGAAAAATTGAAAACAAAAATACTTACATTTACCACTTTGGATTCTACACTAATTCTAACATTTACTCATTAATCAGCCATATCTCTCTCATATGAATTCTAAATTAAGTGCTTTCAGAGCCTATAGATCCATGATTCAAACACAGAAGCATACTTAACAGATTCTTTAATTCCTTTATTATGTTAAAAATTTCCTTTAATTTCCTATATATTTGGCCCAGAAATTCAAACACGGAAGCATACTTAACAGATTCTTCCCTAGTTAGCTAGTTTCTAACCTTTGCTTACAAATCTGACCATATCTCCTTCATATTGATTCCAATTTGAATGATTCCAGTGGCTAAAAATCCATGACACATAGATCTACATTTGTTGTGTTATCCATTTCTTTAAATTGCCTACAGATTTATCCCAGACATTTAAACACAGAAGCATATATGACGGATTCTTCTCTAGTTAACCTTTGTTTGACCACTTCTTACATATCAAACAATAACTCCCTCATCTGGACTCTAAATTAAGTGATTCCAGTGGCTAAAAATATGTGAAATAGAGATTTACATTTTTCATGTTAACCATTTCTTTTAGTTCCTAACTTATTCTTCCCAAAATTTCAAAAATAGGAGCTTCCCTAGTTACCCCAAAATCCAGTTTCCTAACCAATCCTTTCCTAAGGTTTTAGTTCATCATTATATTATATCCTCTTCCATTTTCTTTACATCTAATCATATTCTATCAATTTTTCACCACATTCAAATATACAAAATAGTAGCATAAAAAAATCATAAAATTTTTATCAACCATATCTATACCTATGCAAAACTTTCTACACTAACCGTAATGTACAAAACATCCATCATATGCAAAATAACATGTAACATGATATAGCAACATTCATGACCAATCATAAAGTTAGCAAATATTGTAAATTTCATCAAAGTTCTAAGATCAAAATCTCACATAAATGTTACAAATTTCAAATCTTTTCTAAAAAGAAATATTGTTAAACATACCTAAAGATCTCCCTAGCTCACTTAGTGAATTCTTTTTCTTGTTTCCTCTTAAAGGAAGTAGTAAGATTCCTCCCTTCTCTTAGCTTTTCTAGCATCTTAAATAAGAGAAGGAGGGAGAGTTTTTGGACCCCAAGGATGAAGAAGAAAGATGGATTCAGGTGGAGATTAAGCAAACTTACCTTGAGTACTTAGTCCTCTAGACTTCTACTTCTTCTTTCTTCCTTTCTTCTCCTTTCTTTCTCTCGTTTCCTCACTCTACCTTGCTTCTATTTTTCCTCCCCCTCACTTGGATGAAATTTTAATGTTATAGGGGTGGATTTTGCTTAAATAGACTATCAAGTGGTTCACCTTTCATGATCATGGGTCTACCTTATCACAATTAGGATGCACTTGGTTGATTTTTGGAAAACAAACAACTCATGTTCTTATCTTCCTCTTCCTTAGT
Source organism: Gleditsia sinensis (assembly GCA_037074535.1). NCBI lineage: Eukaryota > Viridiplantae > Streptophyta > Magnoliopsida > Fabales > Fabaceae > Gleditsia > Gleditsia sinensis. The sequence continues at coordinate 17,290,517 of CM073467.1, forward strand.
CAAGATATATATAGCAAAAGGAGATTTGTATTTTGAAAATTATGATAATATGTTCTTAAGACAAGGGACAAGGTCCCTTTGATTTAGGGATTCATTTTCTTTTTCTTTTGTCTTAATCAAGTATGATAGGTTTACCTTTCTAAGTGGCAAGTTTCTAGCCCTTGAATCTCCTTTACTTGGCTAAAATTATTTGTGTGGGATATGAATGTTTTGTCCTAATGCCATGTATTATGATACCACTTGCTATAATTATGAGTGTAGGATATAGATGTTTTGTCCTGATGCCATGTATTATCATACCACTTGCTAAAATTATGAATGTAGGATGTAGATATTATCACACCACTTGTTGAATTTTTGTCTTAATGCTATGTAACCTAATCTTTATTATCATTACACTATTATTTCATTACTTGATTTATTTTAGTTTTTTTTTCTCTTGGATTTGGGCTCATTCCTACCCATTTCCTTTGCTTTGGATAAAATTCTACCTTTCTTGGAGGGTTTGGTCATATTTTCATAATTTTTGGACTATCGGTCCAACTTCTGTATCCTAGTCCAAGTCTATGTTTTATTTTTTGCTTAAGTTTTTTAATGGGCTTGCTAGAAACTTATGTGAAGTGGAAAAACTCTATATGAAGTGTCCATAGGTGAAAGCCCAATTTATGGGTGGAGATGTTAAACTTAGAAATTTCTAACTCTTGAATTAGGAAAAATTACCCTAATCCAATCTTTTTAAAATTTTAAGACCTTTACTTCATAAAAATTTATCTTCCTTACCAAAGAATTTCGCCTCTTTTTAGTATGTTATTTCTAATTTTTCCTATTAGATTTTCTCTCTTTACTTGTTCCCTTAATGTTAGAAACATTTTCTATGCATACACATAAGGTGAAGAATTTCTAAGGATTATATTTCCTTAGATATCTAAAAATTGTCTAATAAATTTTATTTCCTTAATTAAATGTTTATGTACCTTTAACAAAAAAAAATTAGGGATGTTACATTAAATATTTATATACCTTTATTAATAAAAGAAACAAAATTAAGGATGTTATATTTCTCTCCCCTAAAAGAAAGTTTGTCCTCAAAATTTCAAAAATTACCTAATAAAAACAATTGCGGATATTTTCTCCTCATGACTTCTTCCAGCTCCCATGTTGCTTCTTTCGGTGTCAAACCTTCCGATAACACCTTAACCAGGGGAATGGTTTTATTTCTTAGTTGCTTCATGTCTGTGTCCAATATGGATGCTGGTACTGGCTGGTATGTCATGTTCTCCTTTATTTGGATTGGTTCATTCCGTATTACATGTGAGGAATCTGTAAGATACTTCCGCAGCTGTGATATATGGAAAACATTATGCAGGTTGGACAAATTAGGTGGGAGGGCAACTTGATATGCGGACATCCTTACTTTCTTTAGAATTTAGTAGGGTCCCAAAAATTACAGACCTAGCTTTCTAGTTTTGAGAGACCTACCAACTCCAGTAGTCGGAGAAATTTTTAGAAATACATAGTCTCATTCCTCAAACTCCAGAGGTCTATGTCTCTTATCATAGTAACTCTTTTTCTGACTTTGAGCTATAAGTATTTTGTCTCATATCATCCTGATTTGTTCAGTGGTTTGTTGAACTAGATCAGGACCCAGCAAGTTATTTTCTCCTACCTCAAACCAATATAGTGGAGATCGGCACTTCCTACCATATAAAGCTTCGTAGGGGGCCATCTTAATGCTAGAGTGATAGCTATTATTATAAGCAAACTTCACTAATGGTAGGTATTTATCCTATCCTTTACCTTGCTCTATCACACAGGCCCTCAACATATCTTTTAGGGTTTGAATGGTCCGTTCTGTCTACCCGTCAGTTTGAGGACGGTAGGCAGTACTGAACCGCAACTGGGTTCCAAAAGCCTCTTGTAACGCCTCCCAAAACCTCGATGTGAACCTCAGATCTCTATCAAAAATGATATTTAAGGGAATTTTGTAGCGCCTAGATACTAGCGTCATTTTTCATATATCTAAATCGTACAATATTCCTTATTATCTATAAATTGTTGCAATGACCACCTAGCCCATAAGTTCACCTATTCACTTATATTGTTAGTTATTTTTCTTGGATAAGCATACAAGTACTTCAGGCTATTCCAAGCATTTTCAAATCTCATTTCCTTATAGGCAACTAGCTAGGCATGATATGCATTACTTATAACATAAAGGAGCTCATGCTATAAAGAAAAGGGGTATAGTCCATAACTCCTATTACATCACATTATCAGCTGTCTAAAAGGGGCTTGGCATTCAACTAAGCCATCCCACAAATATTACACAACCAAAGAAAGTATAATCATGATTATATAAGTCAACCTTGAGACCCATGTTGCTCACCTCTTGCTGGAGTACCTGGAATGTGATTATGTGGACATAAAAAGTGAGATGACAATCTCAATAGCTAGCAAATTTTTCAGAAATATAGTGCACATTCCATTCCTTAAAACATCTCAAATTATTTCACTGAAATATAAGCACTGACCATACATACATACATACATCATCTTGGTCACACTAGGGACCCACAATATTTTGGTCCACTTACCCAATGCAGTCACATACGGCCATACCTGCAAAGGACTATGTATCTCCTGTTATTGGCCAATCTTGAGGGAAATGGGGCTTACTTGGCACCCTTTTGTGCACCCCCTTAATTCTCGAGAATGCATACATAATATATCTTTTGATCATCATTCATCATAGCATAAAAGTCAGGCAACCAGTGAAAATTTGATAAATTCAAGTTCATAAACATAAAGAGTGTTTTATGGAAGAGCTAGCTACCTCAATTCCATCACAATCACTTCCTTTCTAAGGCTACCAAGGTTACTACCAGCAACTCAAACTAAAACATATAAGAGTTCTTGGTTAATGCATGCATATTAGTACCTAAAGTCATAAATCTCTAGTTTAAAAGCTTCTGCTCCTCAAAACAAGACTATGATTTTGTTGAGATTTAGGGTTATTATTAAATATGACAAAAGTCCTCTAAAAATTATAAAATTTTGTATGGAGGTACCTTTACATGTGTATTTTATTTTTTAATTCTCTCAGCCCTTAAATCTTCCATTCAACCCCAAAACTACCTCTATAACCCAGAACAATGCAAATTAGTTTCAGTTCCATTTCTATTTTGTTTTGCATTCTTTTGGATTAGTAAAACTTCTTCAAAATTCTTGATATTTTATATGAAGAATCTTAGGTATGTTATATAATCACCATAAAAATTTCAAAAAAAAAACTAATTCATTTGACCCCTTGAATAACCCAAGATTTAAAGTTGTCTCCTATTATGGTCTGTTCTGACTCATTTCCTGACCTACCTAATTTATACATTTTATTATATACCTTAACCTGCCTAAAATTTTCTAAGATTTGGTGAGATCCTTAATTAGGATACCTATAACTTGTCATAAAACTTTCATACAAAAGTTCAACATTTAACCCCTTCAATATTTTGTATTTCCATCAATAGTCTAAGCTGTCCAACAAATTGTTCTCAACAATGTTTTAATTGCAAAAGGCCTAGTTTTAGGTTCTCAAAAATCACAAAAATTTCCAAAATTGATTATGAACATTTTAATGCTTTTCTCACCAAAAATCAGATAATTTAAAGGCTATTTACTAAATTTACTAAGCCAATATTTTCGGGTGCAAAAAGGTTTCTATTTTCGCAACCTAGCCCTTTTATGCTCTATGACCTTTACTCACTAATCAGACCCTAACTCACTTATATGGAATCGAAATTTTGTGATTCCAGTGGCTATGTGACCGTTAGAATCTACAACTTTCATGTTAACTATGACTTCATATTCCTTATGATTTAGTCCTATACATTCGAAAACGAATCTATTCTTCATCAGCCTGAATTCTAGACCCGATTCTGACCTCTCATCACTCCCTATAGTATAACTCTCTCATTTTAAGTCTGATTGATGTGATTCCAAATGCTATGGAAAGATAAGACATAGGGTTACAACTTCTATGTTGAATATGTTTTCATATTTTAGACAAGAGGTCGTCCATATAGAGCCTAAATTAACATAATAAACTCTAAACCAGATTTTTATAAGAAGCCAGGCTTACCTTGTGTAAACCTACTCCTATGGCTCTCAATCTATAGCTTGGTTCTCCTTTTGGTTTCCTTTGCAACTCAGCCACGTTTCTTGCACCAAATATGGGGTGAGAAAAGCTTCAAACCACAGCCCTCACTCTTACTCTCACTGTCTTATGGTGAGGGAAGAAGACTCTCCACTTTTTTTTGTTTTCTCCACTCTCTTCCTCCTCTCTCAACCTTCTTCTTCTTCTTGGCTACTCTCTCCCCCTTCCTTCCTCTTCCTCTTCAATTTTCTAACCACTTCCCTCTCTCATTTCTCCTGCTAACGTGAGGCAAAGCTGCGTGTTTTCTGCTACACCATTTCTAAATGCAAGGTGGTGGCTGCCATTGGTGCAGGGATTCCATGGATTCTGCAGGGCAGGGAGTAGGTTTTCTGTTGCCTCTCCACATAAGTGCATGCATTTTAATATGTTCAGTGGGGGAGTGGGTGTATAACACATAAAAGGAAGACATGCTGCCAAATACTTGCATGCATGGATGTTTCTGGTTGTATGGGCGCGAAACTACAGCTTTCTTGGAGCAGATGGGAGCGTGAGTTCTGTAGGTGGAGGTGTGAGTTTCTACTGCAGTAGGTGGGTGTGTTTTTGCTAGGTTTAGGGAGCTAATGTGGGTGTGAGAGTTCTGCCATGTGGGATGCCTTTTTCTGCTTAATGTGGCGCTGATTCTGCTGTCTATTAGAGCATGTTTCTACTAGCTTGGTGGAGCAAGAATGGGTGTAATTTCTGCTAGCTTGGTGGAGAAAGAATGCTTGGTTTATGGAGCAAGGGATGGCGTGAATTCCTGCTGCCATGTGGGATGTTTTTTTGCTGATGTGGAGCAAGAATGGGTACATGTTTCATCTTGTATTTCCTACACTGCATATGTGTTTCTAAACCTACCAAAGCTGCTGGTGTATTGTTTCACATCCTCACTTGCATGCATGGGTAAATATATGTATCTTATGATATGCATGGTTTAAATGAGGCAAGGGTCAATATATACGTAAAGCTTCTCCTTTGCATGTGTAAATGTATAATATAATATGCATAGTGGAGGTGAGAGGAATTACATGCATATATATATATATATATATATATATATATATTGCATCACATAATGTTTCTTCCTTCCTTATTATGTTTCTAATCCTAAATTAGTAGCATCCTAAGGAATATATTTGTATCCTATTCCTCTCATTTATGCTCCATAAGTGTTATAATTATATTACTTCTAACCATGAAATGGTACCACAAATTTTATAAAGACATTATTGTTAACAATTACACATTTTAATTCTTGTTCCTATATATCTTAATTTATCCCTAATCCTAGATTAGTAATGTTTAAAAAAAATATTTGTGTCCTCTCTCCATCCATTATAATCCTAAGAATTTTATTTATATGATTCCATATTAACTATGCCACTATTTTATACTTGCCTTATAGCCATATAACTAAGCATCTTAATCACTTGTCATATGTATTTTCTACTCATCCTTAAATTTATCTAACTTTATTAGAGGCTTAGGATGTTACAAATTCCATGTAGTCTAACTATTTCCTTGACGTACAACTAAGCCAATTTGTACAGTGAATAGTTAATCTTTATGGGCAAAAAGTGAACAGATTTGGTTAATCTGTCAACTATTACTCAGATAGAGTCATGTCCAACTGAAGTCTTAGGTAAACCCATGACAAAATCCATCGAAATATTGTCCTATTTCCCTTTAGGGATCTCAAGAGGTTGTAAAAATCCTGTTGACTTTTGATGCTCTACCTTTACCTTCTGACAAATGAAATATTTCGCCACAAACTCGGCAATGTCCTTTTTCATCCCTAGCCACCAATACATCCTCTTTAAGTCCTGGTACATTTTAGTGGATCCAGGATGGACTAAGTATTTACTCTAATGTGCTTCTTGCAGGATCTTAGTCCTCAACTCTTGTTCTTGAGGAACACAGACCCTTCCTTAATACATGATTACTCCATCTTCCGAAAAAGAAAAATCATCCTGATCATTATGATACCGTAAGTATTGATCGTGACCTTGAGCCTCTTTAATCTAGCCTCTAATGTCACACTATATACTTAACCTATTAATGATTAGCTTCTTTAGGGTAAGAGTAGTGTCTAGCTTTAAATTTTGAAACTCTTTTAGCATTTGCATCTCATACATAATCATCCGACCTATGTATAGAGATTTTCGACTCAAGGCATCAGCTACAACATTTGCCTTTCCTGGTGATACTTTATCTCAAACTTGTATTCATTGAGGAATTCTACCCATCTTCGTTGCCTCATATTTAACTTCTTCTGGACAAAAAGGTACTTATGACTTTTATAATCATAGTATACTTCAAATGTCACTCCGCATAAATAGTGTCGCCAAATCTTTAAGACAAACACCACCACCGCCAATTCAAGATCATGGGTTGGATAGTTTCCTTCGTGGGGTCTCAGTTGCCTAGAAGTATAAGCAACTACTCTCTTGTCTTGCATCAGCACACACCCTAGCCCTTTCTTTGAAGCGTCACTATACACTTCAAAATGTCCTTGGGGTCTGGAGTAATGAAAATATGAGGAGTGGTCAATCTTTTCTTAAGCTCTTGAAAACTAGCTTCACATTGATTAGTCCATTTGAAAAGACTTCCCTTCCTAGTCAATTTAGTCAATGGCAAGGCTATACGAGAAATTTTTTGTATGAACCTCTTATAGTATCTTGCCAAACCCAAGAAACTTCTGACTTTTGTAACCATCTTTGGTCTTTCCCACTGAAACACTGCTTCCGTCTTGCTAGGGTCTACGACTACCCCTTTAGCTTGTAATGTGGCTAAGTTACAGGGTGAGATATAAGATATAGATTTTTGCTTAATCACTCAGCACCACATGATTAAGTCTAAACTCTTAAGCTTTCTCAAGTTTGGGATACTTTTTTCCTACACTTATTCCCTTGCTTTACTGAATTTAATTCCTTATTTTCCCTGGTTCTTTATTTCTTTTCTTTCACCCATTGCATAGATTTTCATATGTATTTTTGGATTTTTTTTCTTTCCTTTTGAAATTTTTTTTCTTGCTTTTGCTCTACCCTTCTACCTTTTTATCAATTTAGCTCTACAAAACAAGTATTCATTAATTAACATAAAGTGAGTGAATCAGGTAAAAGTTAAATATATTAATCATAAAATTTGGTTTTGCCTTTGTAGTAGGTATAGAATAAAATGTTACTTAAGCTCAAATAGAGGCATTACGGATATTTTATTACTTGGGTTAGGCTTAAAAGGCTGAATCTTATCAAATAATGCCTAAATCATCTCCTAATTAATAGTTTCAGCCTATGATTTCGTCTCAAGTAGCATTTAAATAAGTTCTAAAAATTTATTGAGATTATGAAATATTTTGAGTTATATAAACTTTCTTTAAGTAAAAGACAAATTAAATACCCAAAGTTATTGTGCAAAAGAGTTTTAGCATTCTAAAAAAAATTAGAAAAAAAATTGCCAAGAAATTAAACTTACACATAACCATGACTTTCCTACATCTCTCAAAAGCTAGTGACAATTTCAACAATTATATCATTGGCTATTAGGTCGACCTAACACAAACTTATAGATTGAGATAAAGTCACATGCTCACACCAATTAATAATTGGAATAAAAGTGCATCAATTACATAAGTTTACTATAGCAAGCAGCTAAGTAAATAGTGTACGAAATAAAGCTTATTATACAGTCATCCAACTTAATCATAAAGTGATCCCCCACACTTAAGAACTTACGTTGTCCCTGATGTAAATAGAAAAGAAGAAAATAGAAGAGACAAGTAATAAAAGGAAGAGGGGTCCAATGGAACTTCCCTATTTAATCATCACCATCCATCTCATCATGCTCGGGTGTAGGCATAAAGGGCGATTCAGGAGGTGCCAGGAATGCTATAGGAAAGTTCAAGGCATAGACGAGCTGGCTGAAGCATGCATTGTTATGCTGTGCTATGGACTACTAGTAAAGTGCTAGGTGTAACATCCCTAATTTGGTTTTTTTATTAATAAAGGTACATAAATATTTAATTTAGGAAATAAAACTTATTAGACAATTTTTAGATATCTAAGGAAGTATAAGCCATAGAAATTCTTCACCTTATGTGTATATATAGAAAATGTTTCTAACATTAAGGGAATAAGTAAAGAAAGAAAACCTAATAGGAAAAATTAGAAATAACATACTAAAGAGAGGCAAAATTCTTGGGTAAGAAAAATAAATTTTTGGGAAGTAAATAAAGGTCATAATATTTCAAGAAGATTGGATTAGGGTAATTTTTCCTAATTTAAGAGCTAGAGTTCCTAAGTTTAACATCTCCACCCATACATTGGGCTTTCACCTATGGACACTTCATATAGAGTTTTTCCACTTCACATGAGTTTCTAGCAAGCCAATTGGATAGTTCAAGCAGGAAATAAAATATAGACTTGGACTAGGATATAGAAGTTAGATCGATAGCCCAAAAATTATGAAAATATGATCAAGCCCTCCATGAAAGGTAGAATTTCAACCAAAGTAAAGGAAATGGGTAAGAATGAGCCCAAATCTAAGAGGGAAAAATAAGAACCATGTGAAGAAATAATAGTGTAATAATAATCAAGATTAGGTCACATGGCATTAGGACAAAATTTCTCGGATATGTCATTAGCAATAAAGGGGTAGCCATAGACCCTAGCAAGACAGAAGTATTGATTCAGTGGGAAAGACCAAAGACGGTTATAGAAGTCAGAAGTTTCTTGGGTTTGGCAAGATACTACAAGAGGTTTATACAAAACTTCTCTCGTATAGTCTTGCCATTGACTAAATTGACCAGGAAAGGAAATCCTTTCAAATGGACTGATCAATGTGAAGTTAGTTTCTAAGAACTTAAGATAAGATTAATCACTCCTCATGTTTTAATTATTCTAGACCCCACAGGACATTTTGAAGTATATAGTGATACTTCAAAGAAAGGGTTGGGGTGTGTGCTGATGCAAGACAATAGAGTAGTTGCTTACGCCTCTCGGAAACTGAGGCCATATGAGGGAACTACCTAACCCATGATCTTGAATTAGCAGCGGTAGTATTTGCCTTAAATATTTGGTGACACTACTTATACGGAGCAACCTTTGAAGTATATTGCAATCACAAGAGTCTTAAATACCTCTTTGATCAAAAGGAGTTAAATATGAGATAATGAAAATGGGTGGAATTTCTCAATGACTATAAATTTGAGATAAAGTATCATCCAGGGAAGGTGATTGTTGTATTTGATGCCTTGAGTAGAAAATCTCTATACATGGGTCAAATGATGGTGTATGAGATGAGGATGCTAGAAAAGTTTCAAAATTTGAAGCTGACTTCTATTCTCACTCCAAACAAATTGATCATCAATGGGCTGAGAATAGAATGTGACCTTAGAGCGTAGATCAAGGAAGTTCAAACCCATGACCAATATCTATAGGATCATAAAGATCATGATAATTTTTCTGTCTTGGATGATGGGGTAATCCTGTATTAAGGAAGGGTTTATGTTCCCCAAGAATAGGATTTGAGGACTAAGATCCTGTAGGAGGCACATCAAAGTAGATACATTATCCATCCTGGATCTACTAAAATGTATCATGACTTAAGGAGGATGTATTGGTGGCTAGGGATGAAAAAGGACATTGCCGAGTTTGTGGCTAAATGCCTAATTTGCTAGAAAGTGAAGGTAGAACATTAGAAGCCTATGGGACTTTTGCAACCTTTTGAGATCTCTAAATGAAAATGGGGCAGTATTTCAATGGACTTTGTGGTGGACTTACCTAAGACTTCAGTTAAACATGAATCTATCTAGGTAATAGTAGACAGATTAACCAAATCTGCTCACTTTTTGCCTATAAAGATTAAATATTCACTGAATAAATTGTCCTAGTTGTACGTCTAAGAAATAGTTAGACTGCATGGAATTCCCTTAAATATCATTTTTGATAGAGATCCAAGGTTCACGTCGGGGTTTTGGAAGGGGTTACAGGAAGCTTTTGAAACCCAGTTGTAGTTCTGTATTGCCTACCATCCTTAGATTGACAAGCAGATAGAACGGACAATTCAAACTCTTGAAGAAATGTTGAGGGCCTGTGTAATAGAGCAAGGTAAAGGACGGGATAAGTACTTACCTTTAGTAGAGTTTTCTTATAATAATAGTTATCTTTCTAGTATTAAGATGGCCCTATACGAAGCTTTATATGGTAGGAAGTGCCAATCTCTAATTTGTTGGTTTGATGTTGGAGAAAGGAACTTACTTGGTCCTAACCTAGTTCAACAAACCACTAAGCAAATCAAGATGATACGAGACAAAATACTTACAGCTCAGAGTTGGCAAAAGAGTTACGATGATAAGAGACATAGACCTCTGGAGTTTGAGGAAGGAGACCATGTATTTATGAAGGTTTTCCCAATTACTGGAGTTGGTAGGTCTCTTAAGACTAGAAAGCTAAGTCCGTGATCTTTGGAATCCTACCAAATTTTGAGAAAAGTGGGGATGTCAGCATATCAAGTTTCCCTTCCACCTAATTTGTCGAACCTACATAATATTTTTCATGTATCACAGCTCCATAAGTATTTTCTAGATTTATCACATGTAATACAGGATGAACCAATCCAAATAAATGAGAACATGACTGACCAACTAATACCGGCATCCATATTAGACATCGACGTGAAGCAATTAAAGAATAAGACCATTCTCCTGGTTAAGGTGTTATGGGAAGGTTTAACTCCAGAAGAAGCAACTTAGGAGCTAAAAAAAGTTATGAGGAAGAAACATCCACAATTGTTCTTAAATAATTTCTGTAATTTTGAGGATAAAATTTCTTTTAGAGGGAGAGAAATGTAACATCTCTAATTTTGTTTTATTATTATTAATAAAGGTATATAAATATTTAATTAAGGAAATAAATTTTATTAGACAATTTTTAGATATCTAAGGAAATCGAAGCCTTAGAAATTCTTCACCTTATGTGTATGCATAGAAAATGTTTCTAACATTAAGGGAATAAGTAAAGAAAGAAAACCTAATAGCAAAAAATTAGAAATAATATTCTAAAGAGAGGAAAAATGATTGGGTAAGGAAGATAAATTTTTGAGAAGTAAGTAAAGGTCTTAAAACTTCAAGAAGATTAGATTAGGGTAATTTTTCTTAATTCAAGAGTTAGAGTTCTTAAGTTTAACATCTCCACCCATACATTGGGCTTTCACCTATGGACACTTCATATAGAGTTTTTGCACATCACATGAGTTTCTAGCAAGCTACCCCAAGCAAGAAATAAAACATAGATTTGGACTAGGATATAGAAGTTGGATTGATAGCCCAAAAATTAGGAAAAATGTGTCCAAGCCCTTCATGAAAGGTAAAATTTCAGCCAAAGCAAAGGAAATGGGTAAGAATGAACCCAAATCTAAGAGGGAAAAATAAGAACCATATGAGGAAATAATAGTGTAATAATAATCAAGATTACGTCATATAGCATTAGGACAAAACATCTATATCTTACATTCATAATTTCAACAAGTAAGTAATAATACATGGCATTAGGACAAAACATATATTCCCTACATTCATAATTTCAACAAGTAGGTAATAATACATAGCATTATGAAAAAACATCCTTATCCTACATAAATAATTTCAGCTAAGCAAGGGAGACTCAAGGGCTGAAAATTCGCCACCTAGAAAGGCAAACATATCATACTTAAGTGAGACAAAAGAAAAAGGAAATGAATCCCTAAATCAAAGGGACCTTGTCTCTTGTTTTAAGAACATTTTATCACGATTTTCAAAATACAAATATCCTTTTGCTATGCATATGTTGACTAAGGGAGAGGGAGATATGAACATGAGTTGTCTTTCCCCAAAAAATAACCAAGTGCATCCTAATTGTGATAAGGTAGACTCATGATTATGAAAGGTGAACCACTTGATAGTTTATTTAAGCAAAACCCACCCTTATAACATTATAATTTCGTCTAAGTGAGGGAGAGGAAAAATAGAAGAAAGGTAAAGTGAGGAAAGGAGAGAAAGAGAGGAAGGAAGAGTAAGGAGAAGTCTAGAGGACTAAGTACTTAAGGTAAGTTAGCTTAATCTCCAATTGAATCCATTTTTTCTCTTCATACTTGGGGTTCAAAACTCACCCTCCTTCTCTTATTTGAGCTTCTAGAAAAGATAAAGGAAGGGAGGAATCTTGCTACTTCCTTCAAGAGGAAACAAGAAAAAGAATTCACTAAGTGAGCTAGGAAGATTTTTAGGTAGGTTTAACAATATCTCTTTTTAAAGAAAAGTTTAGAAATTTGTAACATTTATATGGGATTTTGATCTTAGAACTTTGATGAAATTTATAATATTTTCTACTTTGATGATTTTCCATGGATGTTGCTATATCATGTTACATGTTGATCTTGCGTGTGATGGATGTTTTGTATACTTCGGTTGGTATGGAAAGTTTTGCGTAGATATGGCTATGGGTGGCAAAAATTTAGTGCTTTTATGCTGCTGTGATGTATATTTGAATATGGTAAAAATGGATGAAAGATGGTTAGGTTGGTAAATTAAGTATGACCTTAAACACCTAGGGAAAAACCATGAAATTTTTTTGTTGAGAAACACCCTTAGTGATGCATGATTTGATTATGTTTTTCTTTTGAAGTGGATGATGGAATATGTTAAATTAAGTAAAAAATATAATTAAATGTTGAGATGAGTAATTTTATGGTTAGGTGGAAATTTTGAAGAAAAATGGAACATGAATTAATAAAAGGATGAACTAGAACTTTAGGAAAGGCTAGGCTAAAAAACCTAGATTTCAGAGTAACCAGGGAAGCTTCTATTTTTGAAATTTTGGGAAGAATTGGTTTGGAATTAAATGAAATGGTTAACATGAAAAATGTAGATATATGTCTCACAAATTGTTAGCCACTAGAATCACCCAATTTTAAGTTCAAATGAGGCAGATATGATCCGATTAGTAAGTCGTGGTCCGAAAATAGTTATCTAGGGAAGAATATGATAGGTAAGTTTCTATGTTTGAATTTTTGAAAAATATCTCTAGGGAACTAAAATAAATAATTAACATGATATATATATATATATATATATATATATATGTCTCAAGAATTTTTAGTCACTGGAATCATTCAGTTTGAAATCTATATTCGGAAGATATGGTCAAATTAATAAGCAGTGGTCAGAAACTAGCTAACCAGGGAAGAATATGTTAAGTATGCTTATGTATTTGAATTTTTGAGAAACATATTTGAATTTGATAAAGGGGAATTTTGAGTGCTTATTGGTCATGTTTTGTCACCTTATTCATAGTAACTTATGGATATTTTCATGCTTTTGGTTATACTTTGTTCTGGGTACTGCTGTGGTTCATTTTGTGATTGCAGGAGAGCAAAAGAAGCCAGGAAGCAAGGAAAAAGGGTCATGGAAATACCCTAAAAGACTTGGATCATGTTGAGGAGGAAGCAAGGAGGTTGCATGTCAAATTTGATGAAGAAAGGAGCACCATAGCACCCAACACGGCCTGGCCGTGTTAAGGAGGCCTGCAACACAGCCTGACCGTGTTGGTGGTATTTCCTGCAGCCTCTTCAGAATTCCAGCCCGAAGCACGGCCAGGCCGTGTTCCAGGGCACGACCGTGCTTCAGGGCTTGTAAAGGACGTCGTTTTTAGGGTTTCTAAGTCCCAAATATATAGGGGGACTTGGGGATTCGCAATGGGAACAAGGAGAACCGAAGGGGAGACCAGAAAAACACTTTTTAGCCTTAGGAAACACATCTAGATTAGGTTTTTACATAATTCTTTGAAGGATTTTGATGTTCTAGGATTGAATTTATTGCTTTTCAAGTTGTAATTGATCTAAGTACTTCTACAAACAGGTTCTATCTTTCTACTTCTATTTTTACTTGTTCTTCTACTACTTCTACCTCTTCTCCTACTTCTTAATTGTATTGAACTACTATGAATTATTCAATGAGTATGGTTTTAGTTCTTGATTTGACAATGTGTGAGTAGATTCCATCTAGGGTTACGGTAAACCCAGTTGTGGTACAATGATACTATGCTTTTAAATTGAATTAAGAAACCCTAATTGTAATTGAGATTAGATTGAATTGGATTAACTATTGTATGCTTTAATTAATTGATGGAATGCCTGATCACCAAGCTATCACGTATTAGGTATTTAATCGATGAACTGAAAGGTGAAGATTAAAACCCGAATCCAATAGTTAATTAGGGTTACCTTAATCACGAAAGTAGTTTAAGATACCTTAGGCTCAAGTCAATTAGTGGGAACGAGAAAACCGATTAGTCGAACTCTATGGTTAGCATAAAGCTTAATGAACCTAGGTTAAGCTAAGAACCATGAAAGTAGGTAATTTGATTAACCTAGGTACGATTAGTAATTCTTGAAAGAGATTGCTAGTTAATTAAGGCTAAACCATCCCCAACAATCTATACAATTGCAATTAGAGTTGAATATCAGTTGTTGAGTATCACAAGTGTGGTGAACCCTAACCCTAGGCCTAGTTTAATTGATTCTTTCAACTTGCTTAATTGTGATTCTTGCAAATCGAATTTCATCGATTTAGATAGTACTTTTTGTAAGATTTTGGTAGTTGGCATCGTTCTCTGTGGACACGACCCGTACTTGCCGGACTAGTTACAGCTACGCCATGCACTTGCGGTAATTGGTAAAATATATACACAACAAGTTTTTGGCGCCGTTGCCGGGGAGCAAAGCCAATATTAGATATCTTATAAAATAGCTAGACTAGATCAAATTTTGTTTATTTTTCCTTTTAATTTTTCTGCATAATTTTCTTTTGCTGATTTTGCTTCTTTTCTTCCTTCCTAGGTGTGTATCTCTTTTATGCGAAGAGCGCGTGAAAGTGTTGCTGAATTTGACCCTGAAATCGAACGCACTTTGCGAAGGTTAAGAAGAAGACAACAGGAAGGAAGTTTACCAGTTACAATGGGGGAAAGAGATAACCGGTCACTGAAGGACTTCACAGCCCCAGACACACATGGCCTGAACCCTAGCATAGTCAGGCCGGTGGTTGAAGCCAATAATTTTGAGCTGAAGCCATCTCTTTTGCAGATGGTTTAGCAGAACCAGTTTGGAGGGTCGCCTACTGAAGACCCAAACCTCCACCTCTCCGTATTCCTGGAGTATTGTGACACCTTGAAGCTGAACGGTGTCTCATCAGATGCAATTAGATTGAGGTTATTCCCTTTCTCACTGAGGGATAAAGCACGTGCATGGCTTCACTCTCTACCATCAGGCTCCATCACCACTTGGCAGCAGCTTTCTCAAGCTTTCTTGGCCAAGTATTTCCCACCCCCATCTGAGGAACCAGATTACTACATTTGCTCAAAAGGATGGAGAATCTTTATATGAGGCATGGGAGAGATTCAAGGAGCTCCTCAGGGTATGCCCACACCACGGGCTAGAAAAATGGTTAATAGTCCATACGTTCTACAATGGACTAGTATACAACACCCGGATGTCTGTGGATGCTGCAGCTGGAGGAGCCCTAATGAACAAAACTGTTGATGAAGCCTATGAGTTGATTGAAGACATGGCTCAGAACCACTACTCATGGTCTAGTGAGAGGCAACCAGGAAGCCGGCAGGTATGTATGAAGTTGATGCTTTTAATCATCTGACTTCTAAAGTTGATGCTTTATTTCAGAAATTGGATAAACTGAGCATCAATGCCATTGCATCATCTTCATCTTCTACATCTTGTGAGATCTGTGGAGGAATAGGCCATGCAGTTAATGAATGTCAACTTGGGAGTTCTACAGTTCAGGATTGTGAGCAAGTCAATTTTGTGAACAATCAGAGGGGTAATCCCTACAGTAATACTTACAATCCTGGCTAGAGAAACCATCCTAACCTATCATACAAGCCTAATGTTGGTCAGCAGCCCCAAAATAATTTTAGACAACCTCCAGGGTTCCAGAATCCAAGGCCATACAATCCTCCCCAACCGAAGTCAAATCTGGAGACTCTAATGGAGAATTTCATCTCCACACAGAGCAAGCAGAATGAGGAGTTTAGAGCTCAGAATCTCAGCATGAATGAAGCAATTAAAGACCTGGCTTCTAAAGTGGATTCACTTGCTACCCATAATAAGATGCTAGAGACACAGATAGCGCAGCAAGCGAGCTCCTCAACCAGAAATGTTGGTAAGTTCCCTGGTCAACCTGAAAACCCTAGAGAACACTGTAAAGCCATTACCTTGAGGAGTGGGAAACAGTTGGGTGAACCAGTGGAAAGGGAGGATGATAAAGAAGTTGAAAATAAGTATGTGCCTGAGCCAATGAATGAAGAAAAAGAGCCAGTTAGTGGAAGGAAGGAACTAGATGAGCCTGAATATGTGGCTCCTGAACCGTATAAGCCACCAGTTCCTTTCCCGCAGAGACTAGCCAAAGCTAAGCTAGAGAAACAGTATGGAAAGTTTCTAGATGTGCTTAAAAAGTTGCACATCAACATTCCATTCTTGGAAGCAGTATCTCAGATGCCCTCATATGCCAAATTTCTAAAGGAAATCCTCTCTAATAAGAGGAAGATTGAAGAAAATGCCACTGTGGCATTGACTGAAGAGTGTAGTGCCCTGATTCAGAACAAACTACCTCCTAAACTCAAGGATCCTGGGAGCTTTTCAATACCTTGTTCCATTGGAGATGTGCAGATCACTAAAGCCTTATGTGATTTAGGAGCAAGCGTGAGCCTCATGCCACTATCCATTTGCAAAAAGCTCCAGATGGGAGATCTGAAGCCTACCACTATTTCCTTACAGTTAGCAGACCGATCCGTTACTCACCCGGTAGGTATATTAGAGGATGTTCCTCTAAAGGTAGGTAAGTTTTTCATACCTATTGACTTTGTGGTATTAGAGATGGAGGAAGATAGCCAAATCCCCATCATTTTGGGAAGACCTTTTCTAGCCACTGCAGGTGCCATTATAAATGTTAAGGATGGGAAACTTTCCTTGAATGTAGGGGATGAAAAGATAGAATTTAATCTTAATGAAGCTATGAAATGTTCATCCGTAGGAGATACTTGTTGCATGATTGATATAATTGAACAAAATATTATTGATAATGCAATGAGCTTGTGCCCTACTGATCCACTTGAGCTTTGCCTTTTGGATAGTTCTATTTCTTGTGCTGAACAGGTAGAAGCTGATGCCTACACTAGATTGCTTGTTGAGAGTCCTAAAGTCAACTCAGAAGTGAAAACTGAAAAGCTAGACCAGGATCACCATCAAAAATCAGCAGACATAGAGGAAGGCAAAGCACCTAAGGTAGAACTAAAACCTCTTCCTTCCAACCTCAGGTATGAATTTCTAGACCCTAACTCTTCAAATCCAGTCATAGTGAATGCTAATCTGAATACTGAAGAAACTGGTAAGTTGCTTGATGTACTCAGGGAATTCAAAAAGGTTATTGGGTATGCCATAGATGATATTAAAGGGATTAGTCCATCTGTTTGTATGCATCGTATAATTGTTGATAATGATCATAAACCTTCCAGGGAACACCAGAGGAGACTCAATCCAAATATGAAAGAGGTAGTTAAGAAGGAGGTGCTTAAATTGCTTGATGTAGGTATTATCTATCCTATCTCGGATAGTGAATGGGTAAGTCCTATCCATGTGGTTCCTAAAAAGGGAGGTATGACTATTATTAAAAATGATAATAATGAATTAATCCCTACTAGAGCTGTTACGGGTTGGCGCATGTGTATTGATTATAGAAAACTAAATAAAGCCACCCGTAAGGATCACTTCCCTTTACCTTTTATTGATCAGTTATTGGAAAGGTTGGCAAAACACTCACACTTCTGTTATCTGGATGGATACTCAGGATTCTTTCAGATCCCTATCCATCCAGACGACCAAGAGAAGACTACGTTCACATGTCCCTATGGCACCTTTGCATATAGAAGGATGCCATTCAGATTGTGTAACGCACCAGCCACTTTCCAGAGATGCATGATGGCTATTTTCTCTGATTTTGTAGAGGAAATAATGGAAGTGTTTATGGATGACTTTTCAGTTTATGGTACCTCATTTGATGACTGTTTGAAAAATTTGACATAGGTACTTAAGAGATGTGAGGAAGTCAATCTGGTTTTGAATTAGGAAAAATGCCACTTTATGGTGAGAGAAGGAATAGTTCTGGGACACTTAGTGTCAGAAAGGGGGATAGAGGTGGATAAGGCAAAGATAGAGGCGATTCAGACTATGCCACCACCTTCAAATGTTAAGGAAGTGAGAAGTTTTCTTGGGCATGCAGGATTCTACAGAAGATTCATCCAAGACTTCTCAAAAATCTCTAAACCTTTAACTAACTTACTTGTTAAAGATGTCCCGTTTGAATTTGATAATGACTGCTTGCGTTCTTTTTGCAGGTTAAAGGAGGCGCTCATATTTGCACCCATCATTCAACCTCCAGATTGGAGCCTTCCTTTTGAAATTATGTGCGATGCAAGTGACTATGCCGTGGGAACTGTACTTGGGCAACGGAGAGACAAAAAGCCCTATGTCATCTATTATGCTAGCAAGACATTAGATGAAGCTCAAGTCAACTACTCCACCACTGAGAAGGAGCTCTTAGCGTAGTGTTCGCAATTGATAAATTCAGACAATACCTGCTAGGATCAGAAGTCATAGTTTTCACAGATCATGCTGCCCTCAGATACTTATTAAGTAAGAAGGATGCCAAACCAAGACTGATAAGATGGATCCTCTTACTTCAGGAGTTTGATCTTGTAATCAGAGACAAGAAAGGGACGGAGAATGTGGTTGCAGACCATATTTCCAGACTTAGGCAAGATATGATGAAAGATGATAAAGATAATTTGCCCATTGATGATTCCTTTCCAGATGACCAACTCCTAATGGTCACTAATGCTGATGCTCCTTGGTATGCGGACTTCGTGAATTTTCTTGCATGTAGAATACTCCCTGAGGGGTTGAGTTATCATCAGAAAAAGAAATTCTTCTCTGACGTAAAGGCATACTATTGGGATGATCCATGCTTATACAAGTGGTGTGCGGATGGCATATTCCAAAGGTGTATTCCAGAAGAAGAAGTTTATAGCGTGATATACCAATGCCATAGTTCACCTTGTGGAGGCCACACCAGTGTCTCTAAGACTGCAGCTAAAGTTCTTCAAGCTGGTTTCTATTGGCCCACGCTCTTCAAAGATGTGCACACTTTTGTAAAGGCATGTGATCGGTGCCAAAGAGTTGGCAACATAACCCAAAGGAATGAAATGCCCCTAAACAACATTTTAGAAGTTGAAATATTTGACGTTTGGGGCATTGACTTTATGGGTCCTTTTCCATCTTCATGTGGAAACAAATACATTCTAGTAGCTGTGGACTACGTTCCTAAATGGGTTGAAGCAGTAGCATCCCCCACCAATGATGCTAGAGTGGTTGTTAAACTCTTTAAGAAGATAATCTTCCCCAGATTTGGAGTGCCCCGAGCTGTGATAAGTGATGGAGGTTCTCACTTCACTGAGCAACAGTTCCAAAATCTTTTGAAGAAATATGGAGTCACTCATAAAATGGCCCTAGCCTACCATCCCCAGACTAGTGGGCAAGTTGAGATATCAAATAGAGAGATCAAGGCCATATTGGAAAAGATCGTCTCGAAAACCAGAAAAGATTGGTCTCTCAAACTAGATGATGCACTATGGGCTTACAGGACTGCATATAAAACACCGATTGGAGCCACACCCTTTCAGTTAATATATGGGAAACCCTGTCATTTGCCGGTGGAGCTTGAACATAAGGCATACTGGGCAGTCAAAACAATCAATTTTGACCTATCGGCTGTTGGAAAGAGGAGATGCCTACAACTAAATGAGCTAGATGAACTAAGGCTTGATGCTTATGACAATGCCAAATTATACAAGGAAAGAACAAAAAGATGGCATGATAAGCACATCCTTAGGCGCCAATTTCAAGTGGGGAATTGGGTTTTGCTGTTTAATTCAAGGTTGAGACTCTTTCCAGGGAAACTTCGGTCTAGATGGTCTGGACCATTCCAAGTGACTAAAGTTTTCCCATATGGAGCAGTGGAGGTGTGGAGTGAGTCCACCGGATTTTTTAAGGTCAACGGGCAACGCCTCAAACATTTTGTGACGGGACATACAGTTGAAAAGGGAGCCACCCAAGCTCTCTTAGAGCCTTCCTCGATCCATTAAGAAGCAAGGGAGTCGAGCTAATGACTCTAAACAAGCGCTTTGTGGGAGGCAACCCACATTTTTGGATTATTTAGAACTTTTCTTTTCTTTACTTTGAGTTTTAGTTTTCATTAGCTATCTTTTTAGGTTAAGTTTATTATGATTTCTAGGTTCGTTTCGATGTTTCCAAAGTAGTTTGAAAAAGTTAGAAGCAAGGATCCTTAAAGAAGGTCTAAAGAAGAAGCTAAATGTGGAGAATTGAGGGATTTCAGTCAATCACTTGGGCTATACATGTTCCACAATGCGTTTATGAAGGAAAAAAAAGCACAAGAAAATGGAGAAAATTGGGCATTCCTGCAGGCAACACGGGCAGGCCGTGTGAAAAAAAAAGAAAAAAAATGGGGGGGGGGTTCCCATACTAAAACCCGCCAGGAACACGGGCACCCTGTGTCCCATGACACGGCCGTGCCCGTGTGAAAAAAAAAAAGTGGGGGGCTGCAGCGAAACCCGAAGCACGGCTAGGCCGTGCTTCGGGCATACCCCCCCACTTAACCCAATTTTTTCCCCCTCCCCACCCGTGCCCCCCTCTTTCTCCCATGTTCCCCCTTCTCTTCTCCCTTCCCCTCCTTCGCCGAATGCCCACCACCAACCCTCCATCCATGCGCCTATCTTCTTCATCCCCCTCCTCTTAATCGGCCACAAACCCCCCTCAACCTTCCCCCCCTCCTCATTTCTTCACCTCCATACTTCCCATTCCCTCAACCCAACCCCTTCTTCGGCCAAGCCTGCCATCTACCCACACTAAACCGAAACCCACCCCCAATCCTTCATCGAACTGCTGGGTTCCTTCATGCTTCATCATCTTGCTGCATTTCCATCAGGTAACTTATTCTCTCTTACTTTGTTTTATTTTTCATATATAGAATAATTGGTTATTAATCCTGGTACTGGTTGATGCCTCTGAATAGAAATGCTTTTAGCTTACTAATTGTAATCTCACATCTGCTTTTGTATTCTCGGTTCATTCTGATTTGGGCTGGTCTGATGCATTGAACTTCATGCATTTGGTGATTTACCTGCTACTTTTGCCTGTGATATGTTCCTCTGGTTTGGTTTCTGTTTCATCTGATTAGCTTTGTCCTTGCATCTGAACTTCAATTACTTGTGATGGTCTGATCTTATTTTACTACATACACCCTGTTGTCTCTGCATTACCAAATTTACCCACCCTGAATTGCATTTGGTTCCCGCTTGCATTACTTTGAATATCATTCACCATGGGTCCCAAAAGAGCCCGGAAAGGGTCATCCTCATACCAATCCTCTCAACCACGTAAAGGATGCAACCTTACACCACCCCAACTCCCTCATCAAATAAATGAGTATGGTATTGAGTTCGTTGACGACAATCAACGAGCACGATACGATACTCTTGTTAAACGGGGAATGCTGAGTACCCGGTATGTAGATGAGAACTGTTTGGAGCGGCTGGGTCTTTTAACCGACGTCCAATACTTGATTGACAGGATTGGGTAGAACCAATTTATATCCCTATGATACCCCGCCTATCCTCGGCCCAACTTGGAGTTTTTCAGCTCCATTACCACGATCTTATATCGAGGCCTTAATGTCCATCAGGGCCAAGTAAAATTTAGACTTTTTGATCGTACTTTTAATCTTACATTGGCTGAATTCAATGCACTGTTTAGCCTACCTTCAGGAGGTACTAGACAAGTCCCCTCCAGCTTTCTCTCTAACCCATTTTGGACTTCCATTGCAATTGATGGGCAATACAGTGCATCGAGTTCAAAAGCCTCTTTCATTTGCAACCCCAATTTCAGGTATTTACAAAGGCTTATAGCCCATACTATTTTTGGTAGGGCCGAAAGTGATGGGGTAACCAGTCAAAGAGAGCTTTATTTTCTACATTCGATGATTAATAGTACAAAGGTGGATACTGGAGCCTTCATGGCTCATCAGATGACCAGGATAGGTGGGGCAATGACTGGGAAAATTGTCATGGGTGGTTTGGTTACTACTATTGCTAGAGGATTAGGATTTGAGGCTAATTTACAGGGTATGCCACCAGTACTTGGTAATACCCGGATTGATATGGAAACCTGTTACCATATGAAATTGGTTGTTAAAAAAGATGACCAGTACTGGTTGTATCTTCGCGGTAATCCACTATTCCCCCTCCCCAATCCTACTAAAACTACAGTAACCAACAAAAAGAATTGGATCTATTCAATTGATAACGAGATCCCCATGGAACCACTGCTAGCTCTTCCACCACCCCCTCCCATTTTGCTGACACTGCAGGTCCATCTTCTGCTCCCTCAGAGGATATGAATTCCATCTCATCACGGCTTAGACGCATTGAGGCTGAGCAACTGTCTCAGAGAGCTACCTTGCATGCCATGCAAGACTCAATTCAAAGCATGCAGGGTATGATGCAGGCATGGTACACCTGGCACCTGAGCCAACACCCACCCCCACCACCACAGGACGACTAGTGCTTTGTAAGTACCCTCTTCCCTCTGCATCCTCTCTATCATACTTATGACACTGAGGTCACTGTCTGGTTTAAGCATGGGGGAGTGTACTTACGTATCTGTCATTGCTTGAGTTTATCTGCACCGGTCATTTTCTTTGTGTGTATATATTGTACATTCTGCATTTCTTCTGTCCTGCTGCAATACCACATAATTACTATTCCCAGGATAGACTAATGTAGTATATGCTGATTCTAGCTCATGAACATGTGATGCACAATAGGATATGAAATATGTAGCTATTATTTTAGTCTCTCTATTCTAGCACTAAACCTTTAATTTTTTGAAAAATATCTCTCTATTGAGCCATGAATTGTATGTTATTTTTGTTTTTTACACTATGAGAAGTGTGAAGGTAGGGAGAGGTGAAAAATGAGGGTATGTGAAACCCAAAAAGTTTTCACTCTGAGTACCTCCTTCAAAGCACCAAAAAGGCCTTAGTATGAGTACCTAGATGCCTTTACCCTATTGAGATGGAGCATAAAATGCACTCATTGCATATTTCTAAAAAAAATGATGATGAATGGATGAAAAGAAAAAAAAAATAAAAAAAAATAAATGATGAAAAGTAAAAGAGTTTGAGTTTAAATAGAAATAAGGGTAAGGCAACATAAGGAGATCTAAGGGATGAGGTGGCCTACTTGAGTGTTTGAAAATCACTCTAAAGCATACAACCTCTGGTCACAATAGGAGAAGATATTTAGTAGAGGAAATTTTTGGTTTGGTTTTAGAAGAATAGAGACTATTTTGATTACTGTCTATTCATATATCTATTGTGTGCACTTGGATTGAGTGAAAAGTTATCTATGCTGCATTCATCTATCTTGTGGACTTTGATAGCATTTGTCTCCCTTCCTTCTATTATGGCATGTCATTTGCTCGAGGACAAGCAAAGGTTTAAGCATGGGGGAGTTTGATAAAGGGGAATTTTGAGTGCTTATTGGTCATGTTTTGTCCCCTTATTCATAGTAACTTATGGAGATTTTCATGCTTTTGGTTATACTTTGTTCTGGGTACTGTTGTGGTTCATTTTGTGATTGCAGGAGAGAAAAAGAAGCCAAGAAGCAAGGAAAAACGATCATGGAAAGACCCTAAAAGACTTGGATCATGTTGAGGAGGAAGCAAGGAGGTTGCATGTCAAATTTGATGAAGAAAGGAGCACCATAGCACCCAACACGGCCTGGCCGTGTTAAGGAGGCCTGCAACACGGCCTGGCCGTGTTGGTGGTATTTCCTGTAGCCTCTTCAGAATTCCAGCCTGAAGCACGGCCAGGCCGTGTTCCAGGGCACGGCCGTGCTTCAGGGCTCGTAAAGGACGTCGTTTTTAGGGTTTCTAAGGCCCAAATATATGGGGGGACTTGGGGATTCGCAATGGGAACAAGGAGAACCGAAGGGGAGACCAGAAAAACACTTTTTAGCCTTAGGAAACACATCTAGATTAGGTTTTTACATAATTCTTTGAAGGATTTTGATGTTCTAGGATTGAATTTATTGCTTTTCAAGTTGTAATTGTTCTAAGTACTTCTACAAACAGGTTCTATCTTTCTACTTCTACTTTTACTTGTTCTTCTACTACTTCTACCTCTTCTCCTACTTCTTAATTGTATTGAACTACTATGAATTATTCAATGAGTATGGTTTTAGTTCTTGATTTGACAATGTGTGAGTAGATTCCATCTAGGGTTACGGTAAACCCAGTTGTGGTACAATGATACTATGCTTTTAAATTGAATTAAGAAACCCTAATTGTAATTGAGATTAGATTGAATTGGATTAACTATTGTATGCTTTAATTAGTTGATGGAATGCCTGATCACCAAGCTATCACGTATTAGGTATTTAATCGATGAACTGAAAGGTGAAGATTAAAACCCGAATCCAATAGTTAATTGGGTTACCTTAATCACGAAAGTAGTTTAAGATACCTTAGGCTTGAGTCAATTAGTGGGAACGAGAAAACCGATTAGTCAAACTCTATGGTTAGCATAAAGCTTAATGAACCTAGGTTAAGCTAAGAACCACGAAAGTAGGTAATTTGATTAACCTAGGTACGATTAGTAATTCTTGAAAGAGATTGCTAGTTAATTAAGGCTAAACCATCCCCAACAATCTATACAATTGCAATTAGAGGTGAATATCAGTTGTTGAGTATCACAAGTGTGGTAAACCCTAACCCTAGGCCTAGTTTAATTGATTCTTTCAACTTGCTTAATTGTGATTCTTGCAAATCGAATTTCATCGATTAAGATAGTACTTTTTGTAAGATTCTGGTAGTTGGCATCGTTCTCTGTGGACACGACCCGTACTTGCCAGACTAGTTACAGCTACGCCGTGCACTTGCGGTAATTGATAAAATATATACACAACAAGTTTTTGGTACACAATAGAATTAAAGGAAATTGTTAACATAATAAATATAGATATATGTCTCAAGGATCTATAGGCTCTAAAATAACTTAATTTGAAGTCTATATGAGGGAGATATGGCCGATTAATGAGTAGAGGTAAGAATCAGTCTAGAATTCAGGTTGGTAAATGTAAGTGTTTTTGTTTTATATTTTTGGTGAATTCGTAAGAAATCTAAAGAAATGATAAACATGAAAGTTGTACGTGTCTTAGCTCTTTAAATACTTCGGAATCCCCTCAATTAGAGTTCGTATGAGGGAGATTTGTTTGAATAAGTGAGGAAAGGTCACAAAACACGGCCCGGCCGGGTTCTTGGTTGCTTCAGCACGGGTAGGCTGTGTTCAGGGCTATTTTTGAGTATGTTTAAAGTAATTTTCAAGCGTGGCTGTGTCTTGAAATATGATTAGGCCGTGTTGGGAGCTGGTAAAGCTTATTTTTAACATTTTTCTACCCTAAATGAACCTCATTAACTATAGGGTAGTAATAGAAACCAAATTGGAGAAGAATGCCCTATAAAATTTGTGAGAACATGTGTTGGAAATGATATAAGTAGGAGAAAAGTAACTAGAGGCCAAGCATAAAGAAAATGAAAAGATGAAAATAATATTTAAAAAAGAAGAAGAATCTTATAAATGAAAATAATAAATAACTAGTGTATGCACTAGCCATTACCATTGCATGAACTCCTTACCATCTTAAGTGTGTAATTTTGACATGGAAATATTTTATAAAGTGATATTCAAAAATGGTTATGATCATGACATGATTGCATTTTACCAATGATTTTTGGTAGTGATTATGGTTTGATAATAAATTATGGCATGTGAATATAATGAACATACTTGTTATTGAAATCATATTTTTGGCTATTAACGTGAAAAGAAAAAGAAAAGAAAAGAGACTAGCACGGTCACATGGCAGTTCGTGTGGTTCACAATAGGGATGCCTTACTAACGGCTATGATTATGTTAATGAGAAAAGAAAGAGAAAGTGTGCTATGTCGGATGGAGCGAGAAGAGCCTGTACCAGAGAGTAGAAAGTACTCACCTTAACCAGGGCAGCTTGATATAAAAATAAGTTGATGGCCATCATATGATATTCTGAAAATAGTTATTCATGTCATACATGTCATTACTGTACGATTTTTTTGTGCATAGATAATGTACATTCATGTGACCTAAGATATTTGCTATAGCTTATACAGATGAAATTGACGTGATGAGCATCATTGATGATGATTATGATTTATTGTTGAACCTATTGAGATTTAATTCTCGCTATATTTTCATATCATGTTTAGAAAACTAGTTATGAAAATTTTTCTATGGCTTTGGCTTTTAGTGTACGTTGGATCGAGTTACTCTATGTTGGATAGATGCCAGAAATAAATAAGGTGTTTGTGGTCGAGTTGGCTAAAATCTTGATGAAGGTGCAACCACCTGCACCTGTATCTTTAGAATTGGTCAATATTGATGAATAAGATGTAGATATTTATGTGTTTGATTTTTGTACAAACGTTTTGATTAATAATGTGTATGTGAACTCAGAATTGTATTAGTGTTAATGGTAGACCTTAAACCTTGAATTGTGCTTGCTTAAATTAATCGAATGTTATTATGAGTTAAGTAATTAGAAGTAAAGAAGTAATGACTTTATGGGACTTTACACACACACACACACACACAGATATATATATATATATATATATAAATGGAGTTGTTACACTAGGTCAAGCATCTAATGGATAAGGATCTCTGTTCACTCCCATAAATCTTCAATGGTATACTGGGATGGTGGTGGAGCTGAACCATTACCAGGTTCCTCTGTAGCCAATGTCTGAATGCCTGACTCATCATTTGCTGCTTCCTCATGGCCTTTATATTTCTAAATGTCTGTGTAAGAGATAGGTCTCATTGGTTGGATGAGAGCCATGGTGGGGTCCCAACCTACTCTAGTATTTCCATATAGACTAGTGACCAAACTGGGGCTAAAGAAGGAATCACCTCGAGAACAAATACATCTTAGCATTTTTCTGTGCATGATTTTTCCCATGTCAATTGAAAATTCCTTCAATATGGCATAAATCAAGATGGCCCTATCCCACTTGACTCAACTCATGTTCAAGCTGGGCATGAATCTTATTGTCACAAAATAGTGCCAAGCTTTAGTCACTTTATAGATTGCGTGAGGGGTGAACTTTGTAACAACTCCATTTTTTTACATATATACATGTTCTAACCATTAAAATCCCATAAAGTCATTACCTCTTTACTTCTAACTATTTAACTCATAATAAAATTTAATTAAATTCACCAATCATAATTAAAGATTATGGTATACCATTAACACTAATACAATTCTAGATTCACATACACATCATTAATTAAAAACGTCCGTACAAAAATCAAACACATATATGTCTACATCTTATTCATCCATATTGACCAGTTCTTGGGATACGGGTGTAAGTGGTTGCACCTTCACTGGGATCTTAGCCAACTCGACCACAAACATCTTATTAATTTCTAGGATCTGCCCAACATAGAGTAACTTGATCCAACGTGCACTAAAAGCCAGAGCCACAAAAAAAATCTACATAACTAGTTTTTTAAACATGATATAGAAATATAGTGAAAATTAAATCCCAGTAGGTTCAACAATAAATCATAATCATCATCAATATTACTCGTCACATCATGTTCATCTGTATAAGCTACATCAAATATCTTAGGTCATATGAATGCACTTTATCTATGCACATGAAAATCGTGCAGTAATGACATGTATGACATGCATAACTATTTTTAGAATATTGTATAATGGTTATTAACTTATTTTCATATCAAGTTACTCTAATCAGTGTGAGTATTTTCTACTTTTTGATATGAGCTTTTCTCGCTCCATCCGACATGGCACACTTTCTCTTTCTTTTCTCATTGGCATAATCATAGTCGTTAGTAAGGCGTCCCCAACTAGTACACCACACAGACCGCCATGTGACCATGCTCATTTTTTTTCTTTTCTTTTCTTTCCACATTAATAGCCAAAAATATGATCTCAATAATAAATATGTTCATTATACTCACATGCCATAATTTCTCATCCAAGCATAATCATTACAAAAAATCATTGGTAAAATGCAATCAAGCCATGATTATAACCATTTTCGAATATCACTTTATGAAATATTTCCATGTCAAAATTTCAAACTTAAGATGGTAAAGAATTCATGCAATGGCAATGGCTAGGGCATACACTAGTCATTTATTATTTTCATTTATAAGATTATTCTTCTTTCTTAAATATTATTTTCATCTTTTCATTTTCTTTATGCTTGGTCTCTAGTTACATTTCTCCTACTTATACCATTTCCAACGCATGTTATCACAAATTTTATAGGGCATTCTTCTCCAATTTGGTTTATATTATTACTCTATAGTTAATGAGCTTCATTTATGGTAGAAAAATATTAAAAATAAAACTTATTAGCTCTTAACACGGCCTGGACATGTTCCAAGACATGGCCTTACTTGAAAAATACTTTAAATGTACTAAAAAGTAGCCCTGAACATATCCTACCCGTGCCAAAACAACCAAGAACACGGCTTGATCGTGTTCTGTGATCTTTTCACACTTATTCAACCATATTTTTCATATACCAACTCCTATTGAGGTGATTCCAAAGCCTATACAAATCTAAGAAAATTATCTACAACTTTTATGTTTATAATTTCTTTAGATTCCTTAATAAATAATGCCAAAAATTCAAAAATAAAAATTCTTATATTTACCACCTTGGATTCTAGACTGATTCTATCCTCTGCTCATTAATAAGCCATATCTCCATCATATGGACTCCAAATTAAGTGATTTTAGAGCCTATAGATACGTGAAACATATATCCATATTTATTAAGTTAGCAATTTCCTTTAATTCCCTATAGATTTTGCCTTGAAATTCAAACACAGAAGCATACTTAACTAATTCTTCCTTGGTTAGCTAGTTTCTGACCACTAGTTACTAATCTAACCATGTCTCCCTCATATGGAATCCAAATTGAGTGATTTCAGTGCTAAGAAATCTATGAGACATATATCTACAGTTTTTATGTTAATCATTTCTTTTAATTCCCAACTGATTATTCCTAGAATTCCAAAAATAGAAGCTCCCCTAATTACTCTAAAATCTAATTTTCGAACTAAACCCTTCCTAAGGTTCTAGTTCATTATTTTATTATGTTTTTTTCCATTTCATTCCTAATATACATCTAACCATAAGATTACTCATCTCAACATTTTAATTAGATTCCTTACACTTAATTTAACATATTCCATCATCAAGTTCTCAAGAAAACAAAAATCAAATCATGTATTAATTATTAAAGGTGTTTCTCAACAGAAATGTCTCATCATCTTCTTCTAAGTGTTTAAGACCATATTTATTTTATCAATCTAACCATATCCCATCAATTTTTCACCATATTTAAATATTCATAATAGCCACCGATAGCCGTACCTATGCAGAACCTTCCACACCAATCTAAGTATTCAAACATATATTACATGCAAGATCAACATGTAACATGATATAGTAACATCCATGGACAATCATCAAAGTAGCAAATATAAGGCCCAATGTATGGGTAAACTTAGGAACTCTAGCTCTTGAATTAGGAAAAATTACCCTAATCCAATCTTCTTGAAATTTTAAGACCTTCACTTACTTCCAAAAATTTATCTTCCTTACGTAAGAATTTCGCCTCTCTTTAGGTTGTTATTTCTAATTTTTCCTATTAGGTTTTATCTCTTTACCTATTCTCTTAATGTTAGAAACATTTTCTATGCATGCACATAAGGTGAAGAATTTTTATGGCTTATATTTTTTTCTTATATATCAAAAAATTGTTTAATAATTTTTATTTCCTTAATTAAATATTTATGTACCTTTATTAATTAAAGAAATGAAATTAGGGATGTTACATTTCTCTCCCCTTAAAAGAAATTTTGTCCTTAAAATTTGAGTAATTACTTAATAAAAATAATTGCGGATATTTCTTCCTCCTGACTTCTTCTAGCTCCGAAGTTGATTCTTTGGGTATTAAACTTTCCCATAACACCTTAACTAAGAATAGTTTTATTCCTCAATTGCTTCACGTCAGTGTCTAATATGGATGCCAGTATTAGCTAGTAAGTGAAACATCTCGTAATATTTCTTTTTAAATAATAATATTTTGCTATAAACAAATATATTTTTATTCGTTTAAAAATGATTATGTTCTGTTAAAAGTAAGTATACCTTTAATTAAAGTAATTACTGTTTTGCTTAAAATAATTATATTGGCCTGTAATAAATTTTTGTTGTATTTTTAGAAATATTCTTTCTTTTATTATGTATAAAGATATTTATTTTGTGATTTGTTTTATTAAGATTTTTATCAAGAAAAATCATGATTTAAGAGTTTAACTAAAGGTTTATGAGAATGTAAATTTTTGGGATGTTTTAGGATGAAAAATTGTATTTATATGAATATATAAAAAATAAAAGTACATTATTTAATTATTAAATAATAATAATTATTATTATTATTATAAATGAAAAAGAGAAAAGAGGGAGGGGGAGGAAAAGAATGAATATTGAATAGTGTGAATAATATAAATAGTACCTCCATATTTTCTTTCTAGATCTGAAGTGTCTACAGGTCTCCGATCTGTAAACTAAGGGTACCACTGGATTCAAGATGGAGAATACTATGATTTTGGCTGAATAATTTCTCAAATCAGCCGTAGAATCGTCATAGATCGGAAGTAGAAAATCTAAGAAAAAGGTAAACTCTAAAACTCTTATTTAGAGATCTTAAATTGGAAATTTGACACTGTAGATAGATTCAGGAGCTAGATAAACCTTAGAAAATGAAAATGTTCAGCTATCTGACAACTTTTTATTCTTGGTGAATAGTATTTTTTGACGATAAATAGTGTTTTTCAGTGGTGAATAGTGTTTTTCGGCTATGAATAGTGACCAAGTTCTCGGAATCATTTTTTTGATTTTTGGACCCTCCGGACACATTTTTCAAGTCTGTTTAGTCAAATGTAGATTGGAAAAGTGCATTTTGAGGCTGTCCAATCTAGAGCCCTTACCTTGTGAGTAGATGATTCTTTTTATGACTTTCCTTATACTCTTCTTGATCTTTAAGCATGTATTTGATTGTGTTTATGAGATATTTACACCTTTAAATGTTTCTAAAATGCATTAAAATTATCTGAATTGCTTACAATTTAAAATATAGTTCGAGAAGAGTATAGTTTTGAAAATGGATTTTTGAACTCATGGTATATATGATTTCACGTGTATTTCTCATTAAATGATAAAGTGAATATTTATATATGTGGCATTAATTTGTAAAACTATAAAGTTACTGATTATGATTGAATGGCAAGCGTAAAGCTCATGGCGAGTTGCTTGATAATTTTACATTGCATTGATGAATATGCATTTATATATATGTATTTATATGTATGGATGAATATCGATGGGTTGTATGGCTTGTGACAGTACCAAATAGGGGATGCCCTATTAGCCTAATTGAGCCGAGGGAGGGCCGCTTCAACCGGGTGATAGTGGTAATGTGAGGAGGCAGATGGGTGATGGACTCACATTCCCTGATCACTATTGTGATTGTAGTCGATCGGTCACTATGCGTATAGCAAATATGTGTGTGGGTTGACCAGATCGCCGAATGAGGCAGGTCATTTTAAATTAGGTTGACCAG
Source organism: Gleditsia sinensis (assembly GCA_037074535.1). NCBI lineage: Eukaryota > Viridiplantae > Streptophyta > Magnoliopsida > Fabales > Fabaceae > Gleditsia > Gleditsia sinensis. The sequence continues at coordinate 17,322,651 of CM073467.1, forward strand.
ATCGTCGAATGAGGTAGGTCATTTTAAAAGTTTATAACTTTATCTCAAAAGCTTATTATTTTACTATAATTTATACAATTGAGCATAACAACACTTGTTTAATGATCATACCGTGCTGAATAAGGTTTAGATATCTAAATATCGTTTTATTTGAAAATATTTGAAATACAGGTCCCATATGGATGTACTTCTGAACTGTATTTTCTAAGTGACAAATTTTAAAACATGAGTACATCCATATGCTGACCTAAGAGGTCATAGGAGGTATTATCTGCTCACTGAGTTGTCAAACTCTCTACATAGGAGGTATTATGTTACCTAATTCCAAGAAATTTAATTGGACAAAAATTTGGCTTAACTATGGGTACAATCGATGTTTATTGTTGATCGATAAGTGAAGAACTGATGGATGAAAGAAATCCCTATAGTTAAGTTATATGGAAAAATTACTCAAGTGAAGAGACATATTAAAAAGTAAAGATGATATACATAAAAGATATTCTCAATTATTTGAGTAATAAGGTTGGTAACTCCAAATTATGCCTTGATTTCATTCCTTACATGTGGTAAGATGGGTTACAATTCGGGGACCGAATTTCTTAAGGGGGGAAGAATGTGACATTCCATAATTTTTATTTTAAAAAAATCATTTTTTGCTATAAACAAATATATTTTTATTTTTTTAAAAATGATTATGTTATGTTAAAAGCAAGTATACTTTTAATTAAAGTAATTATTTTTTTACTTAAAATAATTATATTTACCTTTAATAAATTTTTGTTGTATTTTTAGAAATATTCTTTCTTTTATTATGTATAAAGATATTTATTTTGTGATTTGTTTTATTAAGATTTTTTTCAAGAAAAATAATGATTTAAGAGTTTAACTAAAGGTTTATGAGAATGTAAATTTGTAAAAAAATTTGTAATGTTTTAGGATGAAAAATGGTATTTATAAGAATATATAAAAAATAAAATTACATTATTTTAATATTAAATAATAATAATAATAATAATTATTATTATATATGAAAAAGAGAAAAGAGGGAGGGGGAGACATAATGTAGAAAGGGGGAGAGGAGGAAGAGAATGAATAGTGAATAATGTGAATAGTGTAAATAGTACCTCCATGTTGTCTCTCTAGATCTAAAGTGTCTACATGCCTCCAATAACTAAACTAAAGGTATCACTAGATTCAGAATGGAGAACGTAACATCTCTAATTTCATTCCATGTATTAATAAAAGCACAAAAGTATTCAAAGTAACATCCGTAATTTCATTTCTTTTATTGATAAAGGTACATAAATATTTAATTAAGGAAATAAAATTTATTAGACAATTTTTAGATATCTAAGGAAATATAATCCTTAGATATTCTTCACCTTACGTGTATGTATAAAAATGTTCTAATATTAATGGAATAGGTAAAGAAAGAAAACCTAAGAGGAAATATTAGAAATAAACATGCTAAAGAAAGGTAAAATTCTTAGGTAAGGAAGATATATTTTTGTGAAGTAAGTAAATGTCTTAAAATTTCAAGAAGATTGGATTAGGGTAATTTTTCCTAATTTAAGAACAAAAGTTACTAAGTTTAGTATCTCTACCCATAAATTGGGCTTTCACCTATGGACACTACTTATAGAGTTTTTTCACTTCACATAAATTTCTAGAAAGCCATTGGATAACCTAAACAAGAAATAAAACATATACTTGGACTAGGATATAGAAATTGGACCGATAGCCCAAATATTATGAAAATGTGTCCAAGCCCTCCAAGAAAGGTAGAATTTTATTCAAAGCAAAGGAAATGGGTAGGAATAAGACCAAATCCAAGAGGAAAAAATAAAATAAAATAAATCATGTTATAATATAATAAAGATTAGGTTACTTGGCTTTAAGACAAAAATTTAGCAAGTGGTATGATAATACAAGGCTTTAGGACAAAACATCTATATCCTACACTCATTATTTTAGCAAGTAGTAGATAATACAAGCCTTTAGGACAAAACATCTATATCCTACACTCATAATTTTAGCAAGTGGTATGATAATACATGACATTAGGACAAAACATTCCTATCCCACACAAATAATTTCAACCAAATAATGGAGATTCAAGGGCTAGAAATTTGCCACTTAAAAAGGCAAACCTATCGTAATTGATTAAGAAAAAAGAAAAAGGAAATGAATCCCTAAATCAAAGGGACCTTGTCCCTTATCTTAAGAACATATTATCATAATTTTCAAAATACAAATCTCCTTTTCCTATGCATATCTTGACTAAGGAAGAGGAAGATAAGAACATGAGTTGTTTGTTTTCCAAAAATTCAACCAAGTGTATCCTAATTGTGATAAGGTAGACCCATGATCATGAAAGGTGAATTATTTGGTGGTCTATTTAAGCAAAGCCCACCCTTACAACATTAGAATTTTTATCCAAGTGAGAGAGAGGAAAAATAGAAGCAAGGTAGAGTGAGGAAAGGAGAGGAAGAAAGGAAGAAAGAGGAAGGAGAAGTCTAGAGGACTAAGTGCTCTAGGAAAGTTTAACAATATTTCTTTTTGAAGAAAAGTTTTGAAACTTGTAATATTTATATTAGATTTTGATCTTAGAACTTTAATGATTGGTCATGGATGTTGCTATATCATGTTACATATTATGTATGTTTGAATACTTAGGTTGGTGTAGATAGTTCTGCATAGGTATGGCTATGGGTGGCAAACTTTTATACTTCAGTTTTTAAAATTCTGGGAAGAATTGGGAAGGAATTAAAACAAATCGTCAACATGAAAAATGTAGATGTATGTCTCATGGATTTTTTTCCACTGGAATCACTCAATTTGGAGTCCATATGAGGTAGATATGGTCCGATTAGTTAGCAAAGGTCAGAAAATGGTTAATCAGGGAAGAATATGTTAGGATAGTTTCTGTGTTTTAATTTTTGGGAATATTATGTAGGGAATTAAAATAAATGTTTAACATAAGAATTATAGCTATATGTGTCACGGATTTTTTGCCACTGGAATAACTCAATTTGGAGTCCATATGAGTTAGATATGGTTTGATTAGTAAGAAAAGATCAGAAAATGGTTAATCAGGGCAGAATATGTTAGGATAGCTTCTGTGTTTTAATTTTTGGGAACATTCTGTAGGGAATTAAAATAAATGGTTAACATAAGAATTATATCTATATGTGTCACAAATTTTTAACCACTGGAATCACTCAATTTTGAGTCCATATGAGGTAGAAATGGTCCGATTAGAAAGCAAAGGTCATAAAATGGTTAATCAGGGAAGAATATCTTAGGATAGCTTCTGTGTTTTAATTTTTAGGAACATTCTGTAGGGAATTAAAATAAATGGTTAACATAAGAATTATACCCATATGTGTCACGGATTTGTAGCCACTGAAATCACTTAATTTGGAATTATTATGAGGGAGATATGGATAGATTAGTAGGTAGAGGTCAGAACCTACCCGAGAAGAAATAACATGTTCTTTGAGGGAGTATTATCACCATGATTTCTTAATATTTCGTTCAACCGTTCAACATAAGAGTTTTAGATAATTGTTTTCTCTTTATATTGATATCATGATCACCTAAATCGTAGTTAAATTAAGGGAGTTATGCTCTGATTAGTAAGAGAAGGTTAGATAGGATGAAAACCTGCATAAAGAAAAATAGAGAAATAAAATTAATATTAAAAAAGAAGAAGAATCTTATAAATGAAAATAATAAATGACTAGTATATGAAATAGCCATTACCATTGTATGAACTTCTTACCATCTTAAGTGTGAAATTTTGGCATGGAAATATTTTATAAAGTGATATTTGAAATGGTTATGTTCGTGGCATGATTACCAATGATTTTTGGTAATAGTTATATTTTGTTGAACATATTTGTTATTGAAAGCATATTTTTGGCTATCATTATGAAAAGAAAAGATATGAGCACGGTCACATGGCAATCCGTGTGGTGCACCAGCAGGGGACGCCCTTGCAATGGTTATGATCATGTTAATGAGAAAAAAAAGAGAAAGTGGGCCATGTCGGACGGAGCGAGAAAAGCCCGTACTGGAGAGTAGAAAATACTCACCCTGACCGGGGTAGCTTGATATGAGAATAAATTGATAGTCATCATATGATATTATGAAAATAGTTAATCCTGTCATACATGTTATTATTGTACGATTTTCATGTGCATAGATATAGTGTTTTCTTGTGACCAAAGATATTTACTGTAGTTTATACAGCTGAACATGACGTGATGAGCTATATTGATGATGATTTATTATTAAACTTACTGGGATTTAATTCTCACTATATTTTCATATCATGTTCAGAAAATTAGTTATGCAGATTTTTCTATAGCTCTGGTTTTTAGTGCACGTTGGATCGAGTACTTTATGTTGGGTAGATCCCAGAAGCAAATAAAATGTTTGTGGTCGAGTTGGCTTAGATCCCGGTGAAGGTGCAACCACCCGCACCTGTATCTCCGGAATTGGTCAACCAAAAGAAATAAGATGTAGATATTTATTCGTTTTATATGTTTTACGTATGTTTTGATTAATGACATGTATGTAAACTCTGTATTGTAAAAATTAAATAAATGTTATTTTGAGTTAAGTTGTAACAAGGTAATAACTTCATGTTATTTAAAAAAAATTAATACTTAAATGGAGTTGTTACATAATTGGTATCAGAGCAGGTCGATCCTATATGGCCAGTGGGTGGATGGTCATCTGAATCGATCTTATAGTGTCTTGAATACGTTTGTGGTTGAGCTGTGTAGGGATCAGTGAATTCAGATAGGTAAGAAATTACTAGTGTTTCCTACCTATATGCCAAGTTGGTGTTATGACTGCTGTTAAATATTTTTGAACTAACTATTGGGCTTGATCACCTTAATAGCAGCATAACTTTGGTTTTGCCACAGTAGGAAATGGCACCACCAAGGAGGAATCCAGCAAACAATGTGGAGGAAACCCTGCACAACCTGGCCACGGCAATTCGAGACCAAGTCATGACCACTAATCAAATTCTACAATACCTCCAGAATGCTAATAACTTGAATAGTGTGAATGGTGCTAACAACCGGGTGGCTGGAATTGATAACGACATATCCGAGTTCCTAAGGACTAGGCCACCTTGTTTTCAAGGCAGCTTTGACCTGATTGTAGCTGAAAGATGGATAAGGGAGTTAGATAAAATCTTTGAAGTGATGGGCTGTACTGAGGAGCAGCAAGGAATCTTCGCTGCATATATGTTAAAAGATGAAGCAAAATACTGGTGGCATGGAGCTAGAGAACTTTTAGCTCACCAGGGAAGGCAGATCACTTGGCAGGTGTTCAAAGACACCTTTTTGGAAAAGTACTTTCCAAGTACTGTGCGGGCGAAGAAAGAGATTGAATTTCTCCAACTCAAGCAGGGTAGCATGACCATAGACCAATACATCGCGAGGTTCGAGTTGTCTAAGTTCTCCTCTTATCTGCGATTTAACCTCGATGAAGCATGGAAGGCTGTTAAGTTCGAAGTGGGACTGAACCCGGACATAAAAGTTGCTATTGTAGCTATGAAGATTAGGGAGTTTGTACCTCTGATCAATAAATGCAGACTCTTGGAGAAAATTTTAAAGGCAATAGAGGATGAAAAGCAAAGGCGAAACCTATGGAAAAGGAAGAAATTTTTTTTCAACCTTAGCAAGAACGTGAGAAGAAGTGGATATGGAGCTGGTAAGAGGCCATTGACTGCAGGTCCCAGACCTTTCCAACAAGTCCTCGCCCCAGTCAAGTGCACTAAGTATGGACGCATGCATGGTAACTGGCCATGCTACATGGGACAAGATGTTTGCTTCAACTACAGACAGAAGTGTCATTTTGCGAGAAACTGGCCATAGAATGTGGGGAAGCAGTCGGAACAAAGGCCTCAGGTGAAAGGAAGGGTTTTCACTCTGAGCAGCCAAGAGGCAGGTTAATCTTCTGAAATGATTCAAGGTACATGCTATATCTTTGGATTTGCTCTTATGGTGTTGTTTGACTCTAGTGCTAGTCATTCATTTATATCGGAAGAATGTATTAGGAAGTTTCAGTTTCCTATTTCTGAAACTCCCTATGAGCTATCTGTAGTAACCCCGACAGGGGAAAGGGTATTAACTTCCTCTGTGTGTAAGGACTGTCAAGTCACCATCCAGGACAAAACTTTTTCTATAGACTTCGTCTGCTTACCTTTAAGAGGTATTGAGGTCATTCTAGGGTTAGACTGGATGTCTAAAAATTGAGTCTTGCTGAATTGTTGTAACAAGACCGTTGAATTTTTACCTCCTACTTTGAAAGATGAGGTGCAATTATTGATGCTTAATGCCAATCAAGTTAATAGGGAGTTGAAGAATGGAGTACTTGGATACATTACCTTTAAGAAGTCGAATCGAAACTTGATGAAATCCCAATAGCCAACGAATTTCCTGAAGTATTTCCATCAGATATTCCAGGCTTACCTCCCAAGAGAGAGATAGAGTTCTCTATTGATCTCCTACCTGGGATAGGGCCTATCTCTATTGCACCATATAGAATGGCCTCGAAGGAACTACAGAAACTCAAGAAACAGTTGGAGGAACTATTAGACAAGTAATTCATTAGACCGAGTGTATCACCTTGGGGAGCTCCGGTATTGTTTGTTAAGAAGAAAGACGGGAGCTTGAGACTATGGATAGAATACAGACAGCTGAATAAAGTGACTATAAAAAAAAGTATCCTTTCCCTAGGATAGATGACTTATTGGATCAACTGAAGGGAGCCTCCATCTTTTCTAAAATTGACTTGAGATCGGGATACCATCAGATTAGGATCAAAGAGGAGGACGTACCAAAAACTGCATTCAGGACTAGGTATGGGCACTATGAGTTTCTCGTAATGCCCTTCGGGTTGACGAATGCACCTACAATTTTCATGGATTACATGAATCGCATTTTTTGACCCTACCTAGATCAATTTGTTGTAGTATTCATTGATGACATCTTGATATATTCTAAGAGTGAGAAAGAACATGAACAACATCTTCGAATCGTGCTGCAAGTGCTGAAAGAGAAAAAGTTATATGCCAAATTGGAGAAGTGTGAATTTTGGCTGTCAGAGGTGAAGTTTCTCGGACATGTCATCTCTAATAGAGGGGTAGCCGTAGATCCTAGCAAGACGGAAGTAGTGATTCAGTGGGAGAGACCAAAGACGGTTACAGAAGTCAGAAGTTTCTTAGGTTTGGCAGGATACTACAGGAGGTTTATACAAAACTTCTCTCGTATAGCCTTGCCATTGACTAAATTGACCAGGAAGGGAAGTCCTTTCAAATGGACTGATTAATGTGAAGCTAGTTTCCAGGAGCTTAAGACAAGACTGACCACTCCTCCTGTTTTAATTATTCCAAACCTTATAGGACATTTTGAAGTGTATAATGACGCTTAAAAGAAAGGGCTAGGATGTGTGCTGATGCAAGATAAGAGAGTAGTTGCTTACGCCTCTAGGCAACTGTGAGCCCACGAAAGAAACTATCCAACCCATGATCTTGAATTGGCGGCAGTGGTGTTTGCCTTAAAGATTTGGCGACACTATTTATACGGGGCAACCTTTGAAGTATATTGTGATCATAAGAGTCTGAAATATCTCTTTAATTAGAAGGAGTTAAATATGAGGCAATGAAGATGGGTAGAATTCCTTAATGACTACAAATTTGAGATTAATTATCATCCAGGAAAGGTGAATGTTGTAGCAGATGCCTTGAGTTGAAAATCTCTGCATATAGGTCAGATGATGGTGTATGAGATGCAGATGCTAGAGGAGTTTCGAAATTTGAAGCTAGCCACTACTCTTACTCCAAAGAAGCTAGTCTTTAATGGTTTAAGTATAGGGTGTGAACTTAAAGCCCAAATCAAAGAGGCTCAAGCTCACAACCAATACTTACAGGATCATAAAGACCAAGGTAATTTTTCTGTCATGGAAGATGGAGCAATCATGTATTAGGGAAGGATTTGTGTCCCTCAAGAACGAGAGTTGAGGACTAAGATCCTGTAGGAAGCACATCAAAGTAAATAAACAGTCCATCCTAGATGCACTAAAATGTACCAGGATTTAAAGAGGATGTATTGGTGGCCAGGGATGAAAAAGGATATTGCCGAGTTTGTGACGAAATGTCTCATTTGTCAGTAGGTGAAGGTAGAGCATCAAAAGCTAGCAGGATTTTTACAACCTCTTGAGATCCCTAAATGGAAATGGGACAGTATTTCGATGGACTTTGTCGTGAGTTTACCTAAGACTTCTATTGGACATTACTCTATCAGGGTAATAGTTGATAGATTAACCAAATCAGCTCATTTTTTTCCCATAAAATTAACTATTCATTGGATAAATTAGCCCAATTATACGTCCAGGAAATAGTTAGACTACATGGAATTCCCTTAAACATCGTTTTTGATAGAGATCCAAGGTTTACATCGAGGTTTTGGAAGGCGTTGTAGGAAGCTTTTCGTACTCAGTTGCGGTTCAGTACTGCCTACCGTCCTCAGACTGACAGGCAGACAGAACGAACCATTCAAACCCTAGAAGATATGTTGAGGGCCTGTGTCATAGAGCAAGGTAAAGGATGGGATAAGTACCTACCTTTAGTAGAGTTTGCTTATAATAATAGCTATCACTCTAGTATTAAGATGGCCCCCTATGAAGCTTTATACGGTAGAAAGTGCCGATCTCCAATATGTTGGTTTGAGGTGGGAGTAAAAAACTTATTGGGTCCTGATCTAGTTCAACAAACCACTGAATAAATCAGGATTATACGAGACAAAATGCTCACAACTCAGAGCCAGCAAAAGAGTTACTATGATAAGAGACAGACCTCTGGAGTTTGAGGTAGGGGACTATGTATTTTTAAAACTTTCCTCAGCCACTGGAGTTGGTAGGTCTCTCAAGATCAAAAAGCTAAATCCGCGATTTTTGGGACCCTACCAAATTCTGAAGAAAGTAGGGACGTCAACATATCAAGTTGCTCTCCCAACTAATTTGTCCAACTTGCATAATGTTTTCCATGTATCACAGCTCCGGAAGTATCTTCCAGACTCCTCACATGTGATACTAGATGAACCAATCCAAATAAAAGAAAACATGACATACCAGCTAGTACTAGCATTTATATTGGACACTGACGTGAAGAAATTGCAGAACAAAACTATTTTCCTAGTTAAGGTGTTATGGGAAGGTTTGACTCCAGAAGAAGCAACTTGGGAGCTAGAAGAAGTTATGAGGAAGAAATATCCGACATTGTTCTTATTAGGTAATTTCTGAAATTTTGAGGATAAAATTTCTTTTAGGGGGAGAGAAATGTAACATCCCTAATTTAATTTCATGTATTAATAAAAGTACAAAAGTATTCAAAGTAACATCCATAATTTCATTTCTTTTATTGATAAAGGTACATAAATATTTAATTAAGGAAATAAAATTTATTACACAATTTTTAGATATCTAAAGAAATATAATCCTTAGAAATTCTTCACCTTACGTGTATGTATAGAAATGTTCTAATATTAATGGAATAGGCAAAGAAAGAAAATGTAAGGGGAAATATTAGAAATAAACATGCTAAAGAAAGGTAAAATTCTTAGGTAAGGAAGATGAATTTTTGTGAAGTAAGTAAATGTCTTAAAATTTCAAGAAGATTGGATTACGGTAATTTTTCCTAATTTAAGAACAAAAGTTACTAAGTTTAGTATCTCCACCCATAAATTGAGCTTTAACCTATGAACACTACTTATAGAGTTTTTCCACTTTACATGAATTTCTAGAAAGCCCATTCGATAACCTAAACAAGAAATAAAACATAGAATTGGACAAGGATATAGAAATTGAACCGATAGCCTAAATATTATCAAAATGTGTCCAAGCCCTCCAAGAAAGGTAGAATTTTATCCAAAGCAAAGGAAATGGGTAGGAATAAGCCCAAATCCAAGAGGAAAAAATAAAATAAAATAAATCATGTGATAATATAATAAAGATTAGGTTACTTGGCTTTAAGACAAAAATTTAGCAAGTGGTATGATAATACAAGGATTTAGGACAAAACATCTATATCCTACACTCATTATTTTAGCAAGTAGTATGAAAATACAAGCCTTTAGGACAAAACATCTATATCCTACACTCATAATTTTAGCAAGTGGTATGATAATACATGACATTAGGACAAAACATTCCTATCCCACATAAATAATTTCAACCAAATAATGGAGATTCAAGGGCTAGAAATTTGCCACCTAAAAAGGCAAACCTATTATAATTGATTAAGACAAAAGAAAAAGGAAATAAATCCCTAAATCAAAGGGACCTTGTCCCTTATCTTAAGAACATATTATCATAATTTTCAAAATACAAATCTCCTTTTCCTATGCATATCTTGACTAAGGAAGAGGAAGACAAGAACATGAGTTGTTTGTTTTCCAAAAGTTCAACCAAGTGTATCCTAATTGTGATAAGGTAGACCCATGATCATGAAAGGTGAATTATTTGGTGGTCTATTTAAGTAAAACCCACCTTTACAACATTAGAATTTTTGTCCAAGTGAGGGAGAGGAAAAATAGAAGCAAGGTAGAGTGAGGAAAGGAGAGGAAGAAAGGAAGAAAAAGGAAGGAGAGTCTAGAGGACTAAGTGCGCCAGGTAAGTTTAACAATATTTCTTTTTGAAGAAAAGTTTTGAAACTTGTAATATTTATATTAGATTTTGATCTTAGAAATTTAATGATTGGTCATGGATGTTGCTATATCATGTTACATATTATGTATGTTTGAATACTTAGGTTGGTGTGGATAGTTCTGCATAAGTATGGCTGTGGGTGGCAAACTGTTATACTTCAGTTTTTAAAATTTCGGGAAGAATTGGTAAGGAATTAAAACAAATGGTTAACATGAAAAATATAGATGTATGTCTGACGGATTTTTAGCCACTAGAATCACTTAATTTAGAGTCCATGTGAGGTAGATATGGTCAGATTAGGTAGCAAAGGTTAGAAAATGGTTAGTCAGGGAAGAATATATTAGGATAGTTTCTGTGTTTTAATTTTTGGGAATATTATGTAGGGAATTAAAATAAATGTTTAACATAAGAATTATAGCCATATGTATGCCAGATTTTTAGCCACTGGAATAACTCAATTGGGAGTCCATATGAGGTAGGTATGGTTGATTATTAAGCAAAGGTCAGAAAATGGTTAATCAGGGAATAATATGTTAGGATAGCTTCTGTGTTTTAATTTTTGGGAACATTATGTAGGGAATTAAAATAAATGGTTAACATAAGAATTATATCTCTATGTGTCACAGATTTTTACCCGCTGAAATCACTCAATTTTGAGTCCATATGAGGTAGAAATGGTCCGATTAGAAAGCAAAGGTCAGAAAATGGTTAATTAGGGAAGAATATCTTAGGATAGCTTCTGTGTTTTAATTTCTAGGAACATTCTGTAGGGAATTAAAATAAATGGTTAACATAAGAATTACATCTATATGTGTCACGGATTTGTAACCACTGGAATCACTTAATTTAGAATTATTATGAGGGAGATATGGACAGATTAGTAGGTAGAGGTCAGAACCTACTCGAGAAGAAATAACATGTTCTTTGAGGGAGTATTATCACCATGATTTCTTAATATTTTGTTCAACTATTCAACATAAGAGTTTTAGATAATTGTTTTGTCTTTATATTGATATCAGGATCATTTAAATCAGAGTTAAATTAAGGGAGTTATGGTCTGATTAGTAAGAGAATGTTAGATAGGATGAAAACCTGCATAAAGAAAAATAAAGAAATAAAATTAATATTAAAAAAAGAAGAAGAATCTTATAAATGAAAATAATAAATGACTAGTATATGACATAGCCATTGCCATTGTATGAACTTCTTACCATCTTAAGTGTGAAATTTTGACATGAAAATATTTTATAAAGTGATATTTGAATTGGTTATGTTCATGGCATGATTACCAATGATTTTTGGTAATAGTTATATTTTGTTGAACATACTTGTTATTGAAAGCATAGTTTTGGCTATCATTGTGAAAAGAAAAGAAATGAGCACGGTCACATGGCAATCCGTGTGGTGCACCAGTAGGGGATGCCCTACCAACGGTTATGATCATGTTAATGAGAAAAGAAAGAGAAAGTGGGCCATGTCGGACAGAGCGAGAATAGCCCGTACCGGAGAGTAGATAATACTCACCCTGACCAGGGCAGCTTGATATGAGAATAAATTGATAGTCATCATATGATATTATGAAAATAGTTAATCTTGTCATACATGTCATTATTGTACGATTTTCATGTGCATAGATATAGTGTATTCTTGTGACCAAAGATATTTACTGTAGTTTATACAGGTGAACATGATGTGATGAGCTATATTGATGATGATTTATTATTGAACTTACTGGGATTTAATTCTCACTATATTTCCATGTCATGTTCAGAAAATTAGTTATGCAGATTTTTCTATGGCTCTGGTTTTTAGTGCACATTGGATCGAGTACTTTATGTTGGGCAGATCCCAGAAGCAAATAAAATGTTTGTGGTTGAGTTGGCTTAGATCCTAGTGAAGGTGAAACCACCCGCACTTGTATCTCCGGAATTAGTCAACCAGAATGAAGAAGATGTAGATTTTTATGTGTTTTATATGTTGTACGTATGTTTTGATGAATGACATGTATGTAAACTCTGTATTGTAAAAATTAAATAAATGTTATTTTGAGTTAAGTTGTAACGAGGTAACAACTTCATGGTATTTAAAAAAAATTGATACTTAAATGGAGTTGTTGTAGAGAATACTATGATTTTGACCGAATAATTTCTCAAATCAGCCTTAGAATCGCCGTAGATCGAAAGTAGAAAATCTAAAAAAAAAGATAAACTCTAAAACTCTTATTTATAGATCTCAAATTGGAAATTTGACACCGTAGATAGATTCAGGAGTTAGATAAACCTTACGATATGAATATTTTCAACTATCTGACAACTTTTTGTTCTTGGTGAATAGTATTTTTCGGCGGTGAATAGTTTTTTCCGACCATAAATAGTGACCAAATTTTTGGAGTTATTTTCTTAATTTTTAGACACTTCAGACACATTTTTGAAGTATATTTAGTCAAATGTAGATTGGAAAAGTGCATTTTGGGGTTGTCTAATCTGGAGCCCTTACCCTGTGAGTAGATGATTCTTTCTATGACTTTCCATACACTCTTCGTGATCTTTAAGCATGTATTTTATTATGTTTATGAGATATTTACACTTTTATATGTTTCTGAAATGCATTAAAATTATCTGAATTGCTTACAATTTATAATATAGTTCGAGAAAAAGTATAGTTTTGAAAATGGATTTCTGAACTCATGGTATATCTGATTTCATTGCATTAATAAATATGTATTTATATATATGTATTTATATGTATGGATGAATATCGAAGGGTTGTATGGCTTGTGACAGTACCGAATAGGGGATGCCCTATTAGCATGAGTGAGCCGAGGGAGGGCCGCTCCAACCAGGTGACAATGGTAATGTGAGGAGGCAGATGGGTGATGGACTGACATTCTCTGATCACTATTGTGATTGTAGTTGATTGGTCACTATGTGTATAGCAAATATGTGTGTGGGTTGACCAGATCGCCGAATGAGGTAGGTCTTTTTAAATTGGGTTGACCAAATCGCCGAATGAGGCAGGTTATTTTAAAAGTTTATAACTTTATCTCAAAAGCTTATTATTTTACTATAGTTTATACAATTGAGCATAACAACATTTGTTTAATGATCATACCGTGCTGAATAAGGTTTGGATATCTGAATATCCTTTTATTTGAAAATATTTGAAATACAGGTCCCATATGGATGTACTTCTGAACTGTATTTTCTAAGTGACAAATTTTAAAACATGAGTACATCCATATGCTGACTTAAGAGGTCATAAGAGGTATTATCTGCTCACTGAGTTGTCAAACTCACTACATGATATTTTCACATTTTTCATATAAGAATGTAGAGTTTGATTCTGCAGATAGGTGATCAGTTAGGTGACATTTTCTCTGGGTGAGTTTACGTTGCTTTCAAGGCTCACAGTTTTGAATTATACTGTGTTTGTATTCTAGAGTGTATTCTGATTGTTACAGGAAGGATCCTTACTTCTGTTGTTACTTTGACATTTATAACTTGGTCTGTATAATGTATATACATGAGAGAACCTATATGTATCTATTTCTTTGACAAAGAATAGTGTTATGCATGTTAAGAAATATATCTGATTGTGGAAAAAAAATGTTTGTTTCATGTGCTCAAAAATTGGGGGCGTTACAGTATGTCATGTTCTCCTTTATTTGGATTGGTTTATCCCGTATTACATGTGAGGAATGTAGAAGATACTTCTAGAATTGTGATACATAAAAAACATTATGCATGTTGGACAAATTAGGAGGGAGGGCAAATTGAGATGCTAATGTTCCCACTATCCTCAGAATTTGGTAAGGTCCTAAAAATCGCGAACTTAGCTTTCTGGTCTTGAGAGACCAACCAACTCCAGTAGTCGGGGAAAACTTCAGAAATACATGGTCTCCTTCCTCAAACTCCAGAGGTCTATGTCTCTTATTAAAGTAACACTTTTTTCGACTTTGAGCTATAAGTATTTTGTCTCGTATCATCTTGATTTGTTCAGTGGTTTGTTAAACTAGGTCAGGACCAAGCTAGTTTTTTCTCCTAACTCAAACTAACATAGTAGAGATTGGAACTTTCTACCATATAAAGCTTCGTAGGGGGCCATCTTAATACTAGAGTGATAGCTATTATTATAAGCAAAATCCACTAAAGGTAGGTGTCACGCCCCTCATTTTAGAGCACGTGAAACACGTATACCATGAACATATATTTTCTATAAACATGAGTATTCCAATCATTTATCATGGAAACAGATACATATAAGTTCTCCCATACATATACCATATACAGACAAAGTCCATAAACATCAGAGTCATAGCAGAAGCAAGGACCCTGCCTGTAGCATTTCAGAGTATACTCTAAAGTACAAGTACAATATAAATCAAAATCTATGAGCCTTGGAAACAAAGTAGGCTCAACCAGAGATCATGTCGTCTAGCTAGTCAACTATCTGAAGGGGAATGACCAAACTCTATATCCTTATCTGAAAAATATATAAACATCGTGTAGTGAGTTTGACAACTTAGTGAGCAGATAATACCTCCTATGACTTCTTAGGTCAACATATGTATGTACTCATATTTTAAAATTTGTCACAGAAAATACAGTTCAGAAGTACATCTATATAGGACTCGCATTTCAAATATTCTCAGTTCATATCACATTCAGATATTCAAAATCATATACAATACGGTATGATCATTATTCAAATATTATAATGCATCAAAACCTTTCGCATGAAAACATTAGGAGGATCCCATATCAGAACCACCATATCAGAGTTCAGGCCTTTCTGTACTTTGTTGGTGTAAAATTTTCCTAAACTTAGCATCCCACTAAGCTTTATCCTACCACCATTCAAGAGGACACGCGAAAGGAATCTAACATGGGTATTTCCCAAGCACACAGCAAGGGAAGGCAAATCACATCACATATAGTTGGCATCTCGCCCATATATGAGGCATCCCGCTTTTCTTCACATACATATCCTCTGTGATGGCCGACACAGGAGGTTAGCACCACCCCCTGCTAGCTAGGTTATCAAGGTGCACCAAGGCTAATATCACCTGCTGTTAACAGATAGTGTTTTCAATAGGATTCCTCCAGAGGAAATATCATATGCACATATGCCATATAATCCAGTATAGAATTCTCAATATAGTACAGACTTTTAGTCTCAGTACAGATTTATCTGTTATAAATTCCCCATTCAAGGTTTATCACATGTACATGCCCTTTCTCGAGGAATTCATATAGCTTATAAATAATGTCACGCATAAATATTCACTTTAACATTGAATGAGAAATACATGTGAAATTAGATACACCATGAGTTTAGAAATTCATTTTCAAAACTATACTCTTCTTGAACTATATTCCAAATTGTAAGCAATTCAGATAATTTTAATACATTTCAAAAACATATAAAAGTGTAAATATCCCATAAACATAATCATATACATGTTTAAAGATCAAAAAGAGCATAGGGCAAATCATAGAAAGAATTATCTACTCACAAGGTAAGGGCTCTAAATTGGATAGCCCCAAAATGCACTTTTCCAATCCACATTTGACTAAACATAATTAAAAAATGCGTCCGAAGGGTCCAAAAATCAAAGAAATGACTTCGGGAACTTGGTCACTATTCATGGTTAGAAAACACTATTGACCGTCAAAAAACACTATTCATCGTAAAAAAAAACTATTCACCAAGAACAAAAAGTTGTCAGATAGCTGAAAAATTTCATATCCTAAGGTTTATCTAGCTCCTAAATCCATTAATTGTGTGATGTGATCTTAATTAAGCATGATATTAATACCTTTAAACTTACTTTTTGTTTGATTTAAGTAAAATATAATTAGGAATTAGCTTAGTTTTGTGTTTTGTGTTGTAGGAACAAAGTAAGAAGAAAAGAGAAGAAAAAGATAAGAAATTCATGGAAAAATGCTACATTGCAGCGATTACAGACCTTTCAGTATTGTTTTAAGCATATCACCCTCTTATGACCACCAATCAATGTGATTCAAGTGGTTGTGAAAAGATAACACAATCATCTACAACTGTTATGTTGAACACTTGGTCAAATTCGGGATATTTCATAGCATTACAAAGCTTGCAAATCAGCATCACACTGCAGTAAGATGAATTATGACCTTTGGTCCCTAATTTTGTCATATCTCCTTCAATTCAGATCCAATTAAGGCGATTCCAGTGGATATGGAAAGAAGAGCCATAGATATACAACTTTGTGTTGAGCACTGTCAAAAATTCTGGAATTTTTTGGGCGCCGCCGCCGTACAAGTCGTTAAAATCACGATTTTTAGGGTTTTTTGACTCGAATTGAAGCCCAATGGGCTGGGATTTGACCTAGAAACACTCCTACTTTGATTAGGAGGAGGGAATCTATAAAAAGGGAGGAAAGCAAGCAGAGAATTCATCCAATCCTTCATCCAAGTTCTTAGTTATATTCTTCAATTCTTCTTTAGATTTTCTTATGGCCCTGCGTGGCTAGTTCTTTTTAGTTGGTTGAGGTAAATTGAAACCTCGAGGGATTTTCATACATTGTGAGATTTGGATTTGATTTTATTGTTTCAATTTTAATTAAGTATTGATTATTCATTTGTTCTTCTTCTTAAAGATTATTCATATGATTGCTAGGAGGCCTACTAGTATATTGTCTGTCTTAATCTACCGTTGAATTGTGTTTTGAACAAAGTCTTCAATTCTGCGATTCATGAGGCAAATAGGTTTGAGGATTTTGGATTATGGACCATTGAACCTATGATGAATGATTAACTAAATTAGATATAGCCAATGTGTTTATATTTGTTTAGCTCTGTCAGTTTCTCTAGTTCTTCATACGGTTAACAAGTTATGTTTTACCGATGTGCTAAATGATTGCTTGTTAATTAGGGTTTAATTAGTGTGATTGTCATTAATTTACTAGACTTAAGGAGAAACAGGGTTAGAACCCCAATGATAGATATTCAATTACAGATTGATTATGTTGTCAATGATCAATGTAATCCCTTGACGGTAGATATCAATTAAAACCAACGCCTTTCTCATTAACTACTCTCTTAATTATTTTCATTATTGTTTACTTTACTTAATTTTCGATTATCAATCCCCCATTTTTCAATCACATAAGGTAATTTCAGTCTCTGTGGGATCGACCCTTACTTCCACTACTACAGGTTAGTTTTGAGATAAGGTATCAATTTGGGTGTACCTGCGACAGTACGCACTACTGTGTCAGATTTCTAATTTGAGGTCTTTAAGTAAGAGTTTCAGAGTTTATCTTTTTCTGAGATTTTCTACTTTTGATCTACAGCGATTCTACTACTGATTTGAGAAATTGTTCGGTCAAAATCGTAGTATTCTCTATCTTGAATCTAATAGTACTCTTAATTTTGAGATTCGAAGCTAATAGACATTCCAGATCTAGAGAGAAAACATAGAGATACTATTTACACTATTTTACTATTCATCAATTTCGCAGATTTTTGCATTCCTCTCTGTTATGTCTCCCCTTGCCTTTTCTTTTTTTTTTTTTTTATAATAATAATAATTATTTAATAATTGAATAATAGGTTTTATTTTATATATATTCATATAAATACTGTTTTTCATCTTAAAACATCCAAAAAATTTCTAAAAATTTACATTCTCATAAACCTTTAGTTAATCTTAAATCATGACTTTTCTTTATAAAAATCTTAATAAAACAAATCAAAAAATAAATATCTTTATACATAATAAAAGAAATAATATTTCTAAAAATACAACAAAAATTTATTAGAGGCCAATATAATTATTTTAAGCAAAACAATAATTATTTTAAACAAAAATATATTTACTTCTAATAAAACATGCATAGTCATTTTAAAAAAAATCATACTGGTTTATAATAAAATATTATTTAAAAATAAAAATTTTGGGATATTACATTCTTCCCCCCTTAAGAAATTCGGTTTCCGAATTTCAACCTATCCTACCATATGTAGGGAATTAAATCAAGGCATAACTCAGAGTTACTAACCTTATTTCTCAAATAATTGGGGATATCTTTTCTATATATCATCTTTACTTTTTAATATGTCTCTTCACTTGAGTAATTTTTCCATATAACTTAACCATAGGCATTTCTTTTATCCATAAGTTCTTCACTTGTCGATCAACAATAGACATCAATTTTATCCATAGTTAAGCCAAGCTTTTATCTAATTGAATTTCTTGGAATCTAATAGGTACTTCCTTAGCATTAATACAAGAAAGATTGTATCCACATTACTTAATCCTGATGGCAAAACTAGGTAATGTACTACTATGCCTACTTTGTTCAAGTTTTCAAAAGAGTCTATATACTAGAGCTTAACTTTTTCCATCTTTCTAAACCTCATTACTTCTTTCATTGGTGAGTCCTTCAATAATATGTGGTCACCAACTAATAACTTCTAGTGCTCAACATTCATGGTCCTTATAGACTTTTGACCAGTATTAAGTTGCTTGTATTTTTTCTAATCAATTCCACTTTATGCAAAATACTCAACATATTATATATATACATTTAAGGAACTCTTAAACCATTGTGTATCTCATTCCTTTATATCCTTAAGCTCACGTGCATATATCTATAGGTCGATATTGGGAAACACACACATAAAAGATCATATTCACACCCATATTGGGTAACTATATTTTTTTATTCCAGACTTCTATCAAGTCATCTTTGATTCTCACATGTCAACATCATCCCATGAATATCATCATAATAATCTATCATCTATTTTTATCCTAAAATCCATTATTCAATATGTTAAACATACGTAGCAATAAATCTACCAATCCTTTTTAATGTTTATGTACTATTGGCACATGTTTAACAATTCTAACTTACCTTATCACATTAACTCTATACCCTCTTATTAACACTAATAAATTCATTATAAAAAATATCAAGCCTTTCTTCTATCATATCTAAAAGCACCTCATTCTAACTTATATCAATCCCGTTTAATTCACCCAATCATTTCAAGAAGATCTTTCCCAACAATTACTCATACATGAATTCTCAATTTCTACTTAATTCACATCCTAGATACTAGACTCAATTTAGCATAATATAAACCTTTAACACAAATATCTTAATCACTTACATTATTTTCGGAAATGATTCTCAGAATATTCTCCATATTTCCAAATTAAGAGTTCAAAGATTAATTTAAATCCTAGTTCCCATATTTTATTCCTCAAAACTTCAACATCACTAATTCTCTTGATTACATTTGTTAAAACACCATAAGGCCATCATCCGTCCATTCCCTTCAAACTTTTCATTACTTTAACCTACTAACAACTTGGACAACATAATAATTGAGTTTCAAAGAAAGTAAATAATTTTTCTTGTAATGAGGGAAAAGAAATTTGCATTTAATGACAAACACTAATAAGGAAAAGTGTAGTAGAACAAACGAAAAGTATAATAGAAAACGGTGCCAAAATAGAAATTCAAAAATTTGGACAAAGCATTGAAGGAAAATTAAAATCGGTGTCTGTAATTCTTGAAAATCTGTAAACAAAATCTAGCTATTATTTCGAAAAAAATCGGTGGCCACAAATTTTGAATATATGTGCCAAAATTTACTTTAAAACTGTTGATATTTGGTGGAAAAGAAATATTTCTGAGCTTATAAAAGTCTGTGAAAGTCAAATAATACGTAGTTAACTGGTAGGATATAATTGATTGCTTCAAAATATATATAATCAATCAACTGTAAAATAACCAGTTCAAATTAAAATTTCTCAAAATATCTAGTCGACTTAATAATACCGATAGTCGACTGGCAAAAACATTGGGAAAACAAAATAAATCATTTGATTGTCCCTTTTCAACAACTAACTTGTTTGCATTTTCACTCTTTTTGTTTTGTACAATTATGCCTATCACCTACAACTTCCTTACAAGAATCAAGACATCCATGTTTCATCAAGGCCAACAAGGAAAAGACAAATTTCTGATAATATCTTAACCTTATTCTCTTTATGTGCTTATTATGAACCTCAATCACAACTACTGTACATATACATGCTTGCTATCATTTTTGAAAATTTCACCTTTAATTTAGCTGATATCTACCAATCATTCACGTAGTTGTTCTAATTATGTCTGGCCTATTCGTATAGTGCTGGCTAGGAGAAAGATTCATTTAGTCTATGGTGGAGGTAACCGTGGGTTAATGGGGTGTGTGTCTACAATTGTGCATGTAGGAGGATGTCAAGTTCTAGGTATTATACTTACAGCTCTAGCAGCATCCAACATCATAGGGAAGACAATTAGGGAAGAATTTAAGGTAGCTTCCATGCATGAACACATGGGTAGAATGATGAGCAATGCTGATGCCTTCATTGCCTTACTAGGGGGTTTTGGTACTTTAGAAGAAATTTTCTAAATAGTCTCTTGGGCACAACTAAATATGCATTACAAACCGATAGGTTTGTGAAATGTTAACTACTTCTTTGATGGTCTGTTGTCTTTTCTTAATCATGCTGTGGAACAAAAGTTCATCTCACAATCAGCACGAAGAATTCTCATCTCGACTTCAAATGCTGAGGAGTTGATTGATACTTTACAAGCATACATTCATGTACCTTATCCAACTATGGCTCGAATATATTGAAAGATAGACAACCGTGGAAAGCGCAAGTTAGATTTGGATCTTCATCTGTAGTTGTAGTAAGATGTGGTCATTCCTATACCACTTCTACTTCCTTAGAATCTACTTGGATACCATCCTTACCAACCATACTCCCTTAGAGTGGGTAAAACTATCTTTGAATGTTGCTTATGATCCTCTAAACTCTTGAAATATTCTAGTATATCATCAATAAATATAATAACAAATTGATCCAGGGATGACCTAATTATTATTCATTAAAGCTATGAATGCAGTTGGGACATTTGTCAAACTAAATGACATCAACAAGAACTCATAATGAGTCTTAAAAGAAATTTTATGTACATCCTCTTCTCTTATCCTCAATTAGTGTTACTCATATCTCAAATCAATTTTTAGAAAAAATGTTGAGTACCTTGTAACTGGTCAAACAGGTCATCTATACGAGGTAATGGGTTTTTATTCCACACTGTCACCTTATTCAACTGTCTATAATCTATGCATAGTCATAGTGATCCATCTTTCTTTTTCACAGATAGAATTGGAGCACTCCAAATAAAAGTACTAGGGCATTTAAATCTCTTGTCTAACAAGTCTTGTAACTAATTTTTTTTTCAAATTTAGTTGATATCATTCTTAACCACTGAAATATGATCTATATTAGTATACTTTACATCAATATCTCTCTCACCATTGCCAAATATCCTTGGCACCCTTTTTGTAATAACTTATGGTGATGTGATCTTAATTAAGCATGATTTTAATACCTTTATGCTTACCTTTTGTTTGATTTAAGTAAAATATAATTAGGAATTAGCTTAGTTTTGTGTTTTATGTTGTAGGAACAAAGGAAGAAGAAAATGGAAGAAAAAGATAAGAAAATCATGAAAAATGCTGATTTCTGAACTTTTGTCACTAATGGAAGCATATCTCACTCATTTGAGCTCCGATTGAGTTGATTCCAGCGGCTATGGAAAGAAGAAACATAAAGCTACAACTTTCGTGTTCGGCACTTTGGCAAAATCCGGCGTTCACTAGGCGCCGCGGCGCTCACAATACAGCGCCGCGGCGGCCCGTCATGGATGTCTCGTAGCGCCGCGGCGCTGGTTGTTGGCGCCGCGGCGCCCTTGCCCCAGAACCACGAGCGCCGCGGCGCTGCATGGGTACGCCGCGGCGCCCGTGTATGAAGAATGGAGCGCCGCGGCACTGCATGGTGCGCCGCGGCACCCCGTGGATGAAGCTTCGCAGCGCTGCGGCGCTGAACTTATGCGCCGCGGCGCCGCCGCTCCGGAAGTCGCGAGTTTAGAGTTTTTTTCACCTGATTTGAAGCCTAATTGATGGAGATTTGACCTAAAAACTTTCCTACTTCGACTAGGAGGGTTTAATCTATAAAAAGGAAGGGAAGTAAGCAGAGAAGGCATCTATTCTTTCAGCAAAGAATTCATTCAAGTTCTCAACTATTTTCTTTACTTCTTGTTTAGTTTTCTATGGCCCTGCGCGGCTAATTTTCTTTAGTTGGTTGAGGGAGATTGAAACCTCAAGGGATTTGATGTCATTGTGAGATACGAATTTGATTTCATTGCATTCAATCTTAACCGGGTATTGTTTATTCATCTGTTCTTGTTTTCTTAATATTATGCATGTGATTGCTAGGAGGCCTACTAGTATATTGTATGTGTAGCTGCTGAATTAGGTTTTGAACAAAGCTTTTATTACTTGATTCGTGAAGCAAATAGGATTAAGGATTTTGGATTATAAATCGTTAACCCTATGATGAATATCAACTAAATTGAATATAACCGATGTGCTTGTATTCGTTTAGCTCTATTAGTTTCTCTTGTTTTTCATGCGGTTAATAAGTTATGCTTTACCGATGTGCTAAAGGATTGCTCGTTAATTAGAGTATAATTAGTGCGATTGTCATTAATTTACTAGGCTTAAGGAGGAACTGGGATAGAATCCCAATGATAGATATTTGGTTTAGGATTGATAATTTTGTCAATGATCAATGCAATTCCTTGATGGTGAATATCGACCGAAACCAACGCTTTTCTCATTAATCACTTTCTCTCAATTATTTTTGCTATTGTTTACTTAATTTTAATTGCAACTCTCAATCCCCCCTTTCTGAATCACATAAGATAATTCCAGTCTCTGTGGGATCGACCCTTACTCCCACTACTACAGGTTAGTGTTGAGGTAAGGTTTTAATTTGGGCGTGCCTGCGACAGTGCGCACCAAATTTTGGCGCCGTTGCCGGGGACTGTGTTAATTTACCTTTTGTGATTTTTTTTTTTCCTTTTCTTTTTGTTCATAACTTTGAATATGGCAGCCAATTTTCAACAATTTGGCACTAGGCTGGGCTCTCCATTAAGATATGCTGGTGAGGTATGTAGTTCTTCCCTTGAAGAGCAACTTGCAAATTTAACTTCTCTTGTTCGTCAACGTGTAGAAAATATGCAAAGAGAGAAGTGCTATGGAAATTATTCAGCCATAGGGCATCCTTCTTTTGGGTACCCAACTTTCTATGATGAGTCATTTGAGCAGGTAAATATGGTTAATGATTTCCATGAACCACAACAAGTGAGGTATGATTCTTATTCAAACATGTACAATACTGGATGGAAGGATCATCTCAACTTCAGGTATGAGAATGCACAAAATAGTCCTATAGAACAAAATTTTGCAAATTTTCAGCATACCCAACAGGCCTATTATCCTAGACAGTCTGCATATCAGGATTTTCAGGTAAGTAGTTCTTTAGAAGATATTGTTGAATCTCTTACACAAAATACTCATCAATTTCAACAAGAGGTAAGGGCCAGCATTTAAAGCTTAACAAATCAAATTGGGCAATTAGCAACAACAGTCAGCAGGCTAGAGTCTCAAAATTCAGAAATTGAAAGTCTAGCCCCAGCATCGTTAATGCAAAAGGAAGAAAATTCTGCACTAAATGAAAAAGATGACTTGGAAGTTGACACTAGTAAGCCTACTAGGAAAGAGGTTATGGAATGTACCCTAAATGTCAAATTTGACGAGAATGTTATAATAGGAGAGGAAGCACCAGAAGTGCAGCAAACAGGTAAGGATTTTTCTATGTTGTTATCAATTTCTAATAAGATGCCTGTACCTTCTATTTTGCAGTATTCTGACCTAGGCTTAAAGAGCCTCCCTAGCCATTTAAAGGGCATATACAGTGGAGAACCACCCGCAGTTATAACCTCAGATAAATATGCCCTACTCAAAGATAGAGGAAAGTTACCGCATGCTTTGGTAGAATCTCAAAAGGATGAAATTAAATTAGATGCCAAAAGCTACTCAAGACATCGGTTATTTCCAGGTAAGTTGAGTTCTCATTTAATTAAATCTTTGACTAATGCTAACTTCCCTCTTCATAATGCAGCTGAACCTCAGAATTTTGTACATTCAAAGGCAAGCCAATTCAAAGTTGACATCAAGGATCCTCCTTGAATGACATAAAGAGCCTTGAGTCGAGCCAACGACGTTAAACAAAGGCGCTTATTGGGAGGCAACCCAACATAAAAAGAAAAAGAAAAGTGGGAATCAGAAATATTCATGGTCCAGTAATGCAACATGCGCATTCCACTCCAAACAAATTCAGGGAAGTTCACTTAACTCATATTTTTCTTTCTCTTTTTCTATATCTTTCCCTAATTCTTATATTTCTTTTACATTGAGGACAATGTCAAGTTTGAGTGTGGGGGTGGAAGTTTATTTGTCTGAATCATTGTGACCTTATTATGAGCATCAATTTTCTGTTTTTCACTATTTATGCACTTTTATTGCGTTTAGCAAGTTGAGTGATTGTGTGAGTATTCAATTTATGTTTTGGGATGTTAGGCACAACCAACAGCCAATGATATGACTATCCAAATTTTTTTTAGCTCTTGAAAAATATAGAAACTTCATGGTTGTATGCGATTTTATCCCTTTTGCAATTTATTACTTTTGAATTTAGAATCCTGAAATATTTTGCACAATAAATTTGGGCATTCAATTTATCTTTTACTTAGAAAAGGTTTATATAATTCAAAAAAATGTAATGATCTCAACAGGATTCTAGAACTTATTTGAATGCTGCTTGAGGCGAAATCCTAGGTTAATACTATTTTTTAGGAGATGATTTAGGCATTATTGGATAGATTGAGCCTTTCTAGCCTAACCTAAACAATGAAATATCCTTAGTTCCTCTATTTTGAGCTTAATGAACTTTTTCTTCTAAAAATCACAAATGAGCCGAAAGCCAAATTTTGTATGAATATCCTTATTTTTGATCCTATTCACTCACTCCATGATTATTTTTCTGAATACTTGTTTTGTAGAGCTTAAATTGACAAAAGGGTGGAAGGGTGGAGCAAGGAAAAGAAAAGAATTATGCAAAGAAAAAAAAAAGAAGAGAGAATTATGAAAAAGGAAGAAAAGAAAATTTCAAAGAGAATAAAAGCATAGGTTGTGAAAAAAAAAAATACATTTTGAGAATCAAGGAAAATGATGGATCAAACTCAATTGAAGTAAGAAAATGAATGTGGGGGAAAGTCCTCCAAACTTGAAAAAGCTCAATAGATCATTTTTAGTCATGTGGTGTTGGGTGATTGAGCCTACATTTGTATCCTTTATCCCACCTTATATCCTGGCCACATTACAAGCTAATTAAAGTCCTATTGATCCTAGAAGTAGTTTTGGCCTACATTAGTGGAGAGCGGCGTGAAGAATAAGCATATGGAAATCCTAAACTACTTAGAGATCTACAACCAAAATTTTGGGATATATAAACTCATCTGGGTAAAAGGAAATTTAATGGCTCAAAACACACACACACTTGGGATTCAAGAGGATAAAATAATGAATTACATTTGGGTTAATTTTGTGTATGATTATGATCTTTCGAAATTTTTCTTGAACATATTTTTATGATATGAGGCAGAAAGTTTGGTAAGCCTAACACTTACTACATATATTGATTTTTGTTTTTATCTTTAGGGATTATTTTGCTTGAGGACAAGCAAAAGGTTGAGTGTGGGGGTATTTGATGTGATCTTAATTAAGCATGATTTTAATACCTTTATGCTTACCTTTTGTTTGATTTAAGTAAAATATAATTAGGAATTAGCTTAGTTTTGTGTTTTATGTTGTAGGAACAAAGGAAGAAGAAAATGGAAGAAAAAGATAAGAAAATCATGAAAAATGCTGATTTCTGACCTTTTGTCACTAATGGAAGCATATCTCACTCATTTGAGCTCCGATTGAGTTGATTCCAGCGGCTATGGAAAGAAGAAACATAAAGCTACAACTTTTGTGTTCGGCACTTTGGCAAAATCCGGCGTTCACTAGGCGCCACGGCGCTCACAATACAGCGCCGCGGCGGCCCGTCATGGATGTCTCGTAGCGCCGCGGCGCCCTTGCCCCAGAACCACGAGCGCCGCGGCGCTGCATGGGTACGCCGCGGCGCCCGTGTATGAAGAATGGAGCGCCGCGGCGCTGCATGGTGCGCCGCGGCACCCCGTGGATGAAGCTTCGCAGCGCCGCGGCGCTGAACTTATGCGCCGCGGCGCCGCCACTCCGGAAGTCGCGAGTTTAGAGTTTTTTTCACCTGATTTGAAGCCTAATTGATGGAGATTTGACCTAAAAACTTTCCTACTTCGACTAGGAGGGTTTAATCTATAAAAAGGAAGGGAAGTAAGCAGAGAAGGCATCTATTCTTTCAGC
This sequence comes from Gleditsia sinensis, assembly GCA_037074535.1. Taxonomy (NCBI): domain Eukaryota; kingdom Viridiplantae; phylum Streptophyta; class Magnoliopsida; order Fabales; family Fabaceae; genus Gleditsia; species Gleditsia sinensis. Next base: position 17,349,782 of record CM073467.1, read on the forward strand.
AAAGAATTCATTCAAGTTCTCAACTATTTTCTTTACTTCTTGTTTAGTTTTCTATGGCCCTGCGCGGCTAATTTTCTTTAGTTGGTTGAGGGAGATTGAAACCTCAAGGGATTTGATGTCATTGTGAGATACGAATTTGATTTCATTGCATTCAATCTTAACCGGGTATTGTTTATTCATCTGTTCTTGTTTTCTTAATATTATGCATGTGATTGCTAGGAGGCCTACTAGTATATTGTATGTGTAGCTGCTGAATTAGGTTTTGAACAAAGCTTTTATTACTTGATTCGTGAAGCAAATAGGATTAAGGATTTTGGATTATAAATCGTTAACCCTATGATGAATATCAACTAAATTGAATATAACCGATGTGCTTGTATTCGTTTAGCTCTATTAGTTTCTCTTGTTTTTCATGCGGTTAATAAGTTATGCTTTACCGATGTGCTAAAGGATTGCTCGTTAATTAGAGTATAATTAGTGCGATTGTCATTAATTTACTAGGCTTAAGGAGGAACTGGGATAGAATCCCAATGATAGATATTTGGTTTAGGATTGATAATTTTGTCAATGATCAATGCAATTCCTTGATGGTGAATATCGACCGAAACCAACGCTTTTCTCATTAATCACTTTCTCTCAATTATTTTTGCTATTGTTTACTTAATTTTAATTGCAACTCTCAATCCCCCCTTTCTGAATCACATAAGATAATTCCAGTCTCTGTGGGATCGACCCTTACTCCCACTACTACAGGTTAGTGTTGAGGTAAGGTTTTAATTTGGGCGTGCCTGCGACAGTGCGCACCATATGGACTGCTAAAGCTAAAATTAAATTACTGGGTATGATAAGAGTCATATTATTGCACTTTTGTTATGATTTAAAGATTGATATTTGTGTGGAAATTGTGTTTATTTGACTATTTAATCCACAAATGTCATTTCACGGGTATTTCGTGTTTAAAGTGCAAATTTCAGGTAAAATCATAAGTTTGGAGAAGTTTGGGACAAATGCCAATGACCGGGATTGAGTTAGAATCAAGAAAAGCAAGATTTCAAGGTTTGGAAATCTGGCCGCGGCGAGAATATTTTGGCCGCGGCGAGAATGCTGCAGCAAATTTTCCCGAGAGCGCAATTTTGGATTTGAATCTGGCCGCCGGCGATATCATTTTCGCCGCCGGCCAAATGAGTTCGCCGGCAGCGAAATGTGTCTCGCCGTCGGCGAAAAAGGACTCCCGCCGCGGCGAGAATATTCCCGCCGCGGCGAGGTTATTTTCCAGAAACTCGCCGCGGCGAGAATTACTTCGCCGGCGGCGAGTTTCGGCGGCCAAACGCGTTTTCTATGATTTTTGTTCCAAATTTGTCCCCAAAAACCCTAGATCTATAAATACCATAAGGTACAGAGAGAGGGGACGGCAAAAATAGACCTAGAATAGGCGTTTTTGGAGGAGAAGAAGCCACTTTGGATTGAAAGCTTGGATATTCTTGAAGGATCATCACCATTGTTGCTGCCAAGTGTTCATCTCCAAGAGTTCTTCATCTCTTTTCCTTAGCTCTGTTTTTCTGCAGTTCATTTCGTTTTTATAGTAATGTATTCTGTTGAGATAGTTGTTGTTGTCATTTTAATTATGAGCTAATTCATTCTTGCTAAGGCTATGATGTAGTTGAATCATGAAACTCTGATTTTTGTGGTTAATGGTATATGAGTTCATTGATTTCAGTTGAGTATTTATTTCCATGCTCAATGCTTCTGAATTTCTGGCCAAAATTTAGATGATTAGTTGCATTATATTGAGACCGAGAGGAGATGTGTAATGAATGCTTCTTGTGATAAGTACCATATGTTGAATGCGAGTGTGAGAACTAATGCATGATGTATGTGGTTATCCTGGAAATTCCATAGATCATAATGTGCTTGTTTGTGATTAATCTTCATAGAAATATAGTTGATTAGCATAGACAAGTAATTCTAATATAACTTGAGAAAGAGTATTAGATAAGTTCGGGTTTTTCAACCATCAATTGTAACTTTTATCCTCATATAACATGCCATGAAATTAGAGTGAATTGATTCAGCGAAATCAAATGCCTTAGCGTTCTAATCATTTGTGAACAAACATTCAATTGTGTTCTTTGCATTTATTTATAAGTTAATTTGTCTTTTACACAATCAACAATTTGGTTTTCAGATAAAATTAGGATTAGTCAATTTCGGTACTTAGTAACACCATTCCTTGTGGGTTCGATATCCGTACTTTTGTACACTTTATTACTTGAACGATTCGTACACTTGCGAAAATACGCATCAAGTTTTTGGCGCCGTTGCCGGGGAATGGTTTGATTATTAATATCGATACTACCTAATCTTAGTTTTAATTTGAAGTTAATTTGCCTTTTACATTGTTTCAGTTTTAATTTTTATTCTAACTTGAGTTTGTGAGTTGTGTTGAACATTTGTTCATTTAGAGTTGTTGCTGCTTGTTTGCATTATTTACTTTAGTCATTTCTTGCAGATTTTTCAGTTATTTGTTTTGCTCTTCTATTTTATTCATCATAAAAGAAAAAAAAAGGTAACTTAGTGTTGTGTGAGTGCTGGTTGATTTTTCAGATTGTAGGACTTTTGTATGCGACGTGCACGAAGCCTTAACCTTCTTCCTTTTGATCCGGAAATTGATCGAACATATAGGCGTCTAAACCGAGAGAGAAGGCGTTCAACCTCCGCTCCTAATAGACAATCAGCCATGGATCCACAATTTGTTGAGGGAGGTGGAAATCGTAGAGCTATGAGGGATTATGCTGCACCTAATGTTGCTGGAACCACTTCGGGTATAAGGAGGCCAACTGTTCAAGCCAATAACTTTGAGATAAAGCCATCCTTTATCCAAATGGTTCAATCAAATCAGTTTGGGGGAATGTCAAAGGATGATCCTAATGCACATATTGCTTACTTTCTGGAGGTGTGTGATCTTTACAAGATAAATGGTGTGTCTGAAGATGCCATAAGATTAAGGGTTTTTCCTTTTTCGCTCCGGGATAGAGCCAAGGAGTGGCTAAACTCATTACCACCAGGATCAATTACAACATGGAATGAGTTAGTTCAAAAGTTTTTGTCCAAGTTCTTTCCTCCTGCTAAGACAGCAAAATTGCGGAATGAAATCACATCTTTCACACAATATGATCAAGAATCATTGTATGAAGCTTGGGAGAGATTCAAAGAAATGTTGAGGAAGTGCCCCCATCATGGTATACCAATTTGGCTGCAAGTCTCTACATTTTATAATGGGTTGGTTTCAAACTATCGGGCAATGATTGATGCTGCATCTGGAGGGTCTTTAATGGGAAAAACACCAGAGGATGCTCATGAGTTGTTAGAGATCATGGCAGAAAACAACAATCAGTGGCATTCAGAGCGGGTAACTGCAAAAAGACCGGTAGGAGTGCATGAAATTGATTCAGTAAATGCTTTGTCAGCTCAAGTTGCTGCTCTTTCAAGAAAGATGGATTCCTTGTCCTCCAAGTTTGAATCAAAACCAACTGCAGAATGTGATTTATGTGGTGGAAATCATGCTAGTATTGAGTGCCAAGTTGGAAATCCATTTGCTTCACCAAATGCTGAACAAGCCAATTATGTTTCAAATTTCCAAAGACCTCAACATAACCCATATTCCAACACCTACAATCCAGGTTGGAGGAATCATCCAAATTTGTCATGGGGTAATAATCAAGGGGGTTTCAAACCGTCATCATCTTCCTACCAACCCCAAGAGAAGAAACAAACAGATTTGGAAGGAATTTTGGGGAAGTTCATTGAGGAGTCAAGAACAAATTTCAGAAATCAAGAGGCAATCAACAGGGACATCCAAAACCAACTGGGACAGCTTTCAAAGCAGATTGCAGAAAGATCTCAAGGATCGTTGCCAAGTGACACAATAAATCCCAAAGAACATGTAAAGGCTATCACATTGAGAAGTGGTAAAGAACTTGAATGGCAGAAGAAATTGGAGCAAAAGGAGGAAGAATCTAAAGAGAAGCCATCAACATCCAAAGATGTTCAACCTTCTCCAACTGCAAAATATGAGCCTCCTATCCCATATCCTCAAAGATTGCAGAAGAAAAAGCTTGATAATCAATTTGGTAAATTTTTGGAAATTTTTAAGAAATTGCATATTAACATTCCTTTTGCAGAGATGTTGGAACAAATGCCAAAGTATGCAAAATTCATGAAAGAAATTCTATCCAAGAAGAGGAAGCTGGGAGATTATGAAACTGTCATGTTAAATGAGGAGTGCAGTGCAGTTCTTCAAAGAAAATTGCCACAGAAAGTGAAAGACCCAGGGAGTTTTACTATACCTTGTACTATAGGAAGTTGCAATTTTGATAAAGTCCTATGTGATTTAGGAGCAAGCATTAATTTGATGCCACTTTCTGTTTTCAGGAAACTAGGCCTAGGAGAAGTAAAACCTACTTCAATTTCTCTACAATTAGCGGATCGATCAGTGAAATATCCTCGAGGGGTAGTTGAGGATGTTTTGATTAAAGTTGACAAATTTATTTTTCCTGCAGATTTCGTGGTGCTTGACATGGAGGAAGATAGAGAGATACCTTTGATATTAGGGAGACCTTTCCTTGCAACTGGAAGAACATTGATTGATGTTCAGCAAGGAAAACTCATTCTAAGGGTGCAAGATGAACAAGTCACTTTTGATGTTTTTGAAGCAATGAAATTTCCTAGTGAGGTACATTCTTGTTTTCAAATTGACACTCTTGACAGGTTAATCTCAGAAAATTTTGAGGAGAGAACTCCATTGCTACCACTAGAAGCTTGCCTTGTGAAATCTGCAACGATTGAGGAGGAAAATGATGAAGTAAGACAATGTTCAGAATTACTGGCAGCACTTGATGAATATTTGTTCAGTAATACAACATTCAAGGAGTTAGGAACAAATGAAACTCCAACCTCAGTGGTAAATAAGGAAGACAAAAAGATTGAGCTAAAGCCGCTGCCATCCCATCTAAGGTATGCATATCTTGGAGACTCCGAATCTTTTCCTGTTATTATTAACAGCTCTTTGAATGATGAAGAGGAAAACAAGCTATTAGGAGTTCTTCGAACTTACAAAGAAGCAATTGGATGGACAATGGCAGACATCAAAGGGATTAGCAATTCTGTTTGCATGCATAAAATCTTGATGAATGAGGATTGCAAACCCACAATTCAGCCACAAAGGCGTTTGAACCCAACAATGCAAGAAGTGGTCAAGGCTGAGGTGATTAAGCTTTTAGATGCCGGTGTAATTTATCCGATTTCAGATAGTGCTTGGGTAAGCCCAATTCATTGTGTACCAAAGAAAGGAGGAATCACAGTTGTAGAAAATGAAAACAATGAGCTTATTCCAATGAGGACAGTGACTGGGTGGAGAGTGTGTATTGATTACAGGAAGTTGAACGACGCTACCAGAAAAGATCATTTTCCATTGCCTTTTATTGATCAGATGTTGGAAAGATTGGCTGGACATTCTTATTATTGTTTTCTGGACGGGTATTCGGGATACAATCAGATTGCCATCGCACCCGAGGATCAAGATAAGACAACATTTACATGCCCTTATGGTACTTTTGCATACAGAAGGATGCCTTTTGGTTTATGTAATGCACCTGCAACTTTCCAAAGATGCATGATAGCAATTTTCTCTGATATGGTCGAAAAGTTTATTGAGGTTTTTATGGATGATTTTTCTGTTTTTGGCCATTCTTTTGATAATTGCTTGCATAATCTCTCTTTAGTTTTGCAGCGTTGTCAAGACACCAATTTAGTGCTAAATTGGGAGAAATGTCACTTCATGGTTCAAGAAGGAATTGTTCTTGGTCATCGGATTTCAGCAAAGGGCATAGAAGTGGACCGTGCAAAGGTGGAAGTGATCGAAAAATTACCACCTCCAACAACTGTAAAGGGCATTCGGAGTTTTTTGGGACATGCTGGGTTTTATAGAAGATTTATTAAAGATTTCTCAAAAATAACAAAACCTCTTTGCAGTTTGTTGGTTAAAAATGCACAGTTTGATTTCTCCTCTGAATGTTTGCAGGCCTTTAACCTTTTGAAGGTAAAGCTCACTTCTGCCCCTATAATTTGTGCACCGGATTGGAGTTTTCCATTTGAGGTAATGTGTGATGCTAGTGATTATGCTATAGGTGCTGTTTTGGGTCAAAGGAAGAATAAGTTGTTGCATGTGATTTATTATGCAAGCAGGACATTGACAGATGCACAACTTAATTATGCAACAACTGAGAAAGAACTTTTGGCAGTAGTATTTGCATTTGATAAGTTTAGATCTTATTTAATTGGGTCTAAAATCATTGTTTATACTGATCATTCTGCTCTTAAGTATTTGCTAGCCAAAAAAGATGCCAAACCGCGATTACTAAGATGGATTCTTCTCTTGCAAGAATTTGACTTAGAAATCTGGGACAAAAAGGGGACCGAAAATTTGGTTGCTGACCATCTGTCCAGGTTGGAGGAAGATTACCTTGAAGATGAAGAACAAATTAATGAAACATTTCCTGATGAGCAATTGCTAGCTATCCGAATGGCTCCATGGTTTGCTGATTTTGCAAACTATTTGGTCAAGAAAATTTTACCTCCTGACCTTTCTTATCAACAAAGGAAGAAATTCTTTTCTGATTTGAAACATTATTTTTGGGATGAACCTTACTTGTATAAACATTGTGCAGATCAAATCATTAGGAGATGTGTGCCGAATGAAGAAATGGAAAGCATTCTTCGTCATTGCCATTCAAAGGAAGTTGGAGGACATTTTGGTGGAACCAAAACTGCAGCAAAAATTTTGCAATTTGGATTCTATTGGCCTTCCCTGTTTAAAGATGCTTTCAAATTTGTTTCAATGTGTGATGAGTGCCAAAGGAGTGGCAATATTTCACGGAGACATGAAATGCCCTTAAACAATATTCTGATAATTGATTTATTTGATGTTTGGGGTATTGATTTTATGGGACCTTTTCCTTCATCTCATGCTAATAAATACATTCTTGTTGGTGTAGATTATGTTTCTAAATGGGTGGAAGCAGTTGCCTTACCTACCAATGATGCTAGGGTTGTGATCAATTTCCTCAGGAAGAACATATTTTCCCGATTTGGCACACCTAGAGCAATTATAAGTGATGGGGGTAAGCATTTCTGTAATACCAAATTTGAAACTCTGCTGCAAAAGTATGGAGTAACACACCGGATTGTAACACCTTATCATCCTCAAACCAGTGGGCAAGTTGAAGTGTCCAACCGAGAGTTGAAACGGATCCTTGAAAAGACCGTAAGTAACTCCCGTAAGGACTGGTCAAAGAAATTGGATGATGCACTTTGGGCTTATAGGACAGCTTTCAAGACACCTATTGGCATGTCTCCATACCGATTGGTGTATGGAAAAGCTTGTCATCTTCCAGTTGAATTGGAGCATCGAGCATACTGGGCAATTCAAGTTTTAAATTTTGATCTTAAGACCGCGGGTGAAAAGAGGGTGCTGAAATTAAATGAGATGGATGAAATGCGGAATGATGCTTATGAGAATGCCCGAATATACAAGGATAAGACAAAGGCTTGGCATGATAAGCACATTCTGAGGAGACAATTTGAGGTGGGACAGAAAGTGCTGCTTTATAATTCCCGTCTCAGACTGTTTCCAGGCAAGTTAAGATCTCGTTGGTCAGGACCCTTTCAAATAACCAAGGTGTTTCCTTATGGAGCAGTGGAAATTAGTCATGACACCAAGGGCACTTTCAAAGTGAACGGACAAAGGTTGAAGCCATATTTCGACGGAGAATTCAGCAAGCAGAAGGATTCTCTAGAGCTACAAAATCCGTAGTCAGATTGATCGACAGTCTCGCTAATGACTATAACTTACAGCGCTTAATGGGAGGCAACCCATCAAACTTATTTTCTCATCCTTTTTCTCTTTAAATTTTTAGTTTTGGTGAATTGTTAGTTCGAATTTCACTTCTGCATTTCCTTTCTTGCTAATTTTAATTGCTTGATCTTCATTGATTTCAAAAAAAAAAAAAAAAAAAAAATTTTTGCTGCTCGATTTTCGCCGTGGCGAAAAGTGGATCTCGCCGCGGCGAAATACTTCTGACCGCGGCGAGATGCGTTTAAAAGGAATTCTTCGCCGCGGCCAGCTTAGAATTCTCCCTCTGTTTCTCCGATTTCTCTCCTACCCACTCCGAATCTGTGCCACCCATCCTCACCCTTTGGCAAATCGACCACCGTAGCACCCTTTCCTTCGTGATTGATTGCCTTCTCCTCCGTTTCTTGCACCGATTGGGGGTGTATATGCGCGAAATTGGGGCTGTGTTTTGCAAGCTGACTATAGGCGCAATTTTGGGGCTGTGTCTTGCGCCAATTTGGGGCAGCACCTTCGGCTGTGTATTGTGCTCCTGTGGCGCCGAATTTTCGGCTTTGGATGAGTGCCAATTTGGCTCAGCTTTGAGGTGAGTGATCCACGCTTTTGGTGCTAATTTTGGGCGTTTTAGTGTGTGCTTTACGGCTGAATATGGTATCAATCTGGCAATGCCAATTGGGGCTTTTTGGTCGGTGAAAATTTGAAGTCCATTATGCCCATTAACTTGCAAGTTAGGCATCTGATTTTTCTATTCATTGGACAATTTGGGGATATCTGACAATTGCGGACATTTTGAATTACATTGACACCATTTGGTTGCTGATATATTGCTGCATTGGGTTATTGTGAATTGTATGACTTGTTGGATTGCCTAGTTTGGATTTGTCTTGTGAACATGCCTAAGAAAACCACAGCTCAGAGAGGTCGTCTCTCTTCCTTCGATAGGCATCTGTTTATTTCTGAGTTTGCTTCCAAACGCTTTTTGGACAAGGTTGTTAAGAGAGCAATTATTCCTCAACGATGGTTTGCCGTTGATCAGACCCCTTGTTGGGGTAATTATGTCCCCATTCTTCAGGGTAGGAAGTGGGAAGCTTTCTGTCGTCCTCTTGAGGGGGGTTGCCTCTCTTTGGTGAGGGAATTTTATGCTAATGTCCCCGAGCGGGTTGATGAAAAGGTTTATGTGCGCGGCCAGTGGGTACTCTTCACCACAGACGTAATTAACAGCTATTACGGTTTGCCTACCATAGGGGCTAATGAGGATTTTCCCCGCCTCCTTGTAGATATTGACATGGCAACCGTCAGTGCGTCGGTGTGTAAGCCAGGCACGGTTTGGAAGATGTCGGGGGATGTGTATAAACATTTCCCCAGAAGTTCGTTATTAGACGAAGTGCGGCCCTGGTATGCGTTTATTTGCGCAAATTTGTTGCCTACTACGCATCTTAGTGATGTCACCCGAGAGCGGGCCATCCTACTCCATGCCATTGTGTCAGGGGCTTCTGTTGATATCGGCCGGGTCATTTTTGATTATATCACACAGAGTGCACGGGCTGCATCAGGAGGCCTTGGGTTCCCCTCTTTGATTTCTGCTATCTGCGAAGATCAAGGCCTGATTTGGGATAGGAATGAGGAAATGGGGGGTGTGATGAAGCCGATTGATGGCCCCAAGATTGTAGAGTTTCTGGGCCATGCCTCGCGTCCCACGAAGCGCCCTCATTCTACTGTAGGAGCTGGTGCGAGTTCTTCCCAGCCTCGGGTTGAATCTGTTGAACACCGTTTGGGCAGAGTTGAGCGTATTTTGGGTTACCAACGGGAGCAACTTGATTATCAGAATCAGTTACTCCTCCAGCAGAGGAACTTCCAGGCCGCGAGTACCCAGTTCCTTCATGACTACCTTCAGCGGATGGCTCTGCAGTCTGGGAGTGATTTGAGTGGTTACCCTGTGATGCCGACTTTTCCCCCTATGCCTGATCCCCCTTTTTATGTTGGGACTGATGATGATGTGGCTGATGATGAGGATGAGGAGTGATGTTGTATTTTGTTTTCTGTTCTTTTCCGTACTTCATGTATTTATTTTCTTATTTTCTGTTTAGTTTCTGATATTACTCTTCTGGATATTTGTTACATGTTTTAAATTTTGTCACCTTTTTCATTTTGTTTCTTTCTGATTGCCTTTCTTTTATCATTGACCCCGTAATTTAACGATTTCCCGTGACTGTGATGGTGCACCTAGCTTTCTTACCTTTTGAGCGCTCGATGGCCATTTGCAGTGTTTCCTTTCTTACATTGAGGACAATGTAAGGTTTTGGTTGGGGGTACGATAAACGGTACATTTTTTTTAGTTTCATTTTTAGTCGTTTTGTTTGTATGTTTAATTGTGTTATTTCATTTTTAGTAATTTTGTTTGTGTGTTTACTTATGTTTAATTTTGATGTTCTATTTATTTTTTTTTCTGCATTTCGATTTCATTTGCATTTTATTTAATTTGCACGTTGATGATAATAATGTGATTGTGATAACACGTAGTTTTTAGAAGACATTAAATTTTGCTTCGGTTTAAAGATAATTTCATATGTTGATTTTACTTAGTTGGCGACTCTTTTGGTATGTGGTATGACTTGGTTGATTAGTCTAAATGCTTAAAGAAGTCTTATGTGCGAATTTTTCATGGACATTTTTGTGATCTCAACAAACTCTAGAACTCATTTGAAAACCTCTTGAGGCGAAATATTTTGGAATTGCACTGTTTAGGATATGATATAGGCCATTTTTGGATCGATTGTGCCATTTTAAGCTTACCTTGTCATCCTTATATCACTAGTTACCTCTTTGAGCCTAGTTATATATATTGTTAGCCTTATTTTTCTTTCTTTTTCCCTTCTATAATCTACCTTTTATTTAGCCACAATATATATATACTTCCTACCTTATTTGTTAAGAGCACTTAATTTTGAACACAAACTTGTCAAGAGCAATTGGAATAAGGATGGAATAAAATAAAACAAATATCTTCCACATATATTGGAAGAAATTGGTTGGAGGTTATCTATTGTAAAAAAAAAAAAAAAAAAAAAAAAACAAAGAAAGAAAGAAAGAAAGAAAGAAGAGGGCTTTCACATTATAGTAAATAAAAGAGTGTTAGTGATGGTTATACTGAAGTGAATGATTGAGAAAGAATTTTGTTTATCCTTAGAAAAATGGGATATGATCAGAAGAAACAATGTGGGTTTAATGGTTTTATTTATGCTTAATTGGTTGTGTTTAATCTAATAAGTTCTCTTATTTGTATTTTGACACTTCCCATTTTTCTTAACCAAATACCAAAGCCTAACATTACAAGCCATATTAAGTCCTATTGATCCAAAATGGTGTATTTTTCCTTTATTAGTGGAGAGAGGTTTGAAAAATGAGCCTATGGAGTTTGAGATTTCACCTTTGTGTTGGTGGATGTTGTGCATAATATTATCTAGGCATTATGGCTATTGGTTTGTGGTATGATGGATGTTTAAGAGTCAATAACAAAAGTGACATTGGCATTTGAGATTTCTTAAAGCTTAGGTGACATTTAGTTATTCTATGTGTTATGTGATATTTACAATTTTTGAAATATTTGTGCAAATTAATTGTGTGTGATTTGAGTATTTTGAGTTAGTATAATTTAGGGTAAGATGTTTGTGGGTATCATCACTGGAAGCCCTCACGAGACTACCACTCGTCCTACTAGGGCCACCTAGGGGTTTAAAGGTTTATGGCATATGCTTAATACAATTTTGTAAAGACAATAAATTGTCTTTGAATTTTTCTTTTAATGTCTCCTTGATTTTATTCATAGATCGCTTTTCTTGCTAGAGACTAGCAAGAAGCTGGTTGGGGGTTGTTGATAAGAGTCATATTATTGCACTTTTGTTATGATTTAAAGATTGATATTTGTGTGGAAATTGTGTTTATTTGACTATTTAATCCACAAATGTCGTTTCACGGGTATTTCGTGTTTAAAGTGCAAATTTCAGGTAAAATCATAAGTTTGGAGAAGTTTGGCACAAATGCCAATGACCGGGATTGAGTTAGAATCAAGAAAAGCAAGATTTCAAGGTTTGGAAATCTGGCCGCGGCGAGAATATTTTGGCCGCGGCGAGAATGCTGCAGCAAATTTTCCCGAGAGCGCAATTTTGGATTTGAATCTGGCCGCCGGCGAGATCATTTTCGCCGCCGGCCAAATGAGTTCGCCGGCGGCGAAATGTGTCTCGCCGCCGGCGAAAAAGGACTCCCGCCGCGGCGAGAATATTCCCGCCGCGGCGAGGTTATTTTCCAGAAACTCGCCGCGGCGAGAATTACTTCGCCGGCGGCAAGTTTCGGCGGCCAAACGCGTTTTCTATGATTTTTGTTCCAAATTTGTCCCCAAAAACCCTAGATCTATAAATACCATAAGGTACAGAGAGAGGGGACGGCAAAAATAGACCTAGAATAGGCGTTTTTGGAGGAGAAGAAGCCACTTTGGATTGAAAGCTTGGATATTCTTGAAGGATCATCACCATTGTTGCTGCCAAGTGTTCATCTCCAAGAGTTCTTCATCTCTTTTCCTTAGCTCTGTTTTTCTGCAGTTCATTTCGTTTTTATAGTAATGTATTCTGTTGAGTTAGTTGTTGTTGTCATTTTAATTATGAGCTAATTCATTCTTGCTAAGGCTATGATGTAGTTGAATCATGAAACTCTGATTTTTGTGGTCAATGGTATATGAGTTCATTGATTTCAGTTGAGTATTTATTTCCATGCTCAATGCTTCTGAATTTCTGGCCAAAATTTAGATGATTAGTTGCATTATATTGAGACCGAGAGGAGATGTGTAATGAATGCTTCTTGTGATAAGTACCATATGTTGAATGCGAGTGTGAGAACTAATGCATGATGTATGTGGTTATCCTGGAAATTCCATAGATCATAATGTGCTTGTTTGTGATTAATCTTCATAGAAATATAGTTGATTAGCATAGACAAGTAATTCTAATATAACTTGAGAAAGAGTATTAGATAAGTTCGGGTTTTTCAACCATCAATTGTAACTTTGATCCTCATATAACATGCCATGAAATTGGAGTGAATTGATTCAGCGAAATCAAATGCCTTAGCGTGTTAATCATTTGTGAACAAACATTCAATTGTGTTCTTTGCATTTATTTATAAGTTAATTTGTCTTTTACACAATCAACAATTTGGTTTTCAGATAAAATTAGGATTAGTCAATTTCGGTACTTAGTAACACCATTCCTTGTGGGTTCGATATCCGTACTTTTGTACACTTTATTACTTGAACGATTCGTACACTTGCGAAAATACGCATCAGGGTACATGCTTCCACTAATTGTTCACTACTTCCACCTTTTTTTTACTAACCTTTTATGCTATTGATGACATCTTCATACTGTATCAGCTAAAATGTATTTCAAAACACTTAAACAATGTCAACCCATTTTGACTTTATTCTTTAACATTCTTATGCAATGTCTTAACAATCTATCATGAAAAACTTATGTCTATCCAAGAGCCTTTCACATGAATTACCCGTTTTGCATACCTTAAATTTTAAATTTCCATGGGCAAACCTTCTTTTACCATAATGTTTATACATAATATTATTGAAAACCAAACTGTCTTTGAATTCTTTATATCCACAAAATCTATCATTGAAAATATTATTTTCATAGATTCTCTGCTTTCAAATTCAATCCAACCCATAACTTGCCAAATCCATTTATATATATCGATTCTAACTCATCCATCCAAAAAAGAGATTTAAATCTATTTTCAAAACACTCACTTTATTACAAATCGTTATCTTGGAGTTAACAACCTTGATCACATCATAACCCACTATCAAAATTGTATTAGCCATTTGTCAAACTTTATGTTTGGATGAAACAATCAATTCAAACTTTATTAATATTCGAACATGCCATTACCTTTGTGTTTGGATGAAATCTTCTTATTTTCAGCTAATTCTGTTTCTTTACACCCAAGAGGGTTCTCTTTATCATTGTTCATCAACACGAGTTTAAAAGCTCAACTGGTAGTCCACACTCAAGAAATATTGTCTAGGACATACTTAATGGTTCTTAAACATCGCAAATCTAAGGAAAATAGTCAGAAGGAAGAAGATGACTACACCCTACAGAATTCCACAGCAGCATCGTGAGTATAAATATGTCCATGGTTACATACCCATACTCAAAGTCCTACTACAGAATCCTTTGCTCTGATAGCTACAGAGAAACCTATTGCTCTAATACCAACTTGTCACGACCCTACTTTTAGAGCACGTGAAACCCGTATACCATGAACATATATTTTCCATAAACATGAATATTCTAATCATTTATCATGGAAACAGATACTTATAGGTTCTCCCATACATATACCATATACAAACAAAGTCCATAAACATCAGAGTCACAGCAAAAGTAGGAATCCTGCCTGTAGCATTTTAGAGCATACTCTAAAGTACAAGTACAATATAAATCAAAATCTATGAGCTATGGAAACAAAGTAGGTTCACCCAGAGATCATGTCATCTAGCTAGTCAATTATCTAAAGGGGAATGACCAAACTCTATATCCTTATCTGAAAAACATATAAACATCGTGTAGTGAGTTTGACAACTCAGTGAGTAGTTAATACTTCCTATGACTTCTTAGGTCAACATATGAATGTACTCATATTTTAAAATTTGTCACAGAAAATACAGTTCAGAAGTACATCTATATAGGACCCGCATTTTAAATATTCTCAATTCATATCACATTCAGATATTCAAAATCATATGCAATATGGTATGATCATTATTCAAATATTATAATGCATCAAAACCTTTCATATGAAAATATTAAGATGATCCCATATCAGAACCACCATATCAGAGTTCAGGCCCTTCTGTACTTTGTTAGTGTAGGATTTGCCTAAACTCAGTATCCCGCTGAAGTTTGTCCTACCACCATTCAAGAGGACACGCGAAGGGACTCTAATATGGGTATTTTCCAAGCACACAGCAAGGGAAGGCAAATCACATCTCATATAGTTAGCATCTCTCCCGTATAGGAGACATCTCGCTCTCCTTTACATATCATATCCCCTGTGTTGGCCGACACACGAGACTTGCACCACTCCCTGATAGCTAGGTTATCAAGGTGCACCAAGGCTAACATCACCTGCTGTTTGCAGATAGTGTTTTCAATAGGATTTCTCCACAAAAAATATCATATGCACATATGCCATATAATCCAGTATAAAATTCTCAATATAGTACAGACTTTTAGTCTTAGTACAGATTCATTTGTCATAAATTCCCCATTCAGGGTTCATCACATGTACATGCCCTTTCTCGAGGAAATCTTATAGTTTTATAAATAATGCCACATGCATAAATATTCACGTTAACATTTAATGAGAAATACATGGGAAATCAGATACACCATGAGTTTAGAAATTCATTTTCAAAACTATACTCTTCTTGAACTATATTCTAAATTGTAAGCAATTTAGATAATTTTAATGCATTTCAAAAACATTTAAAAGTGTAAATATCTCATAAACATAATCATATACATGCTTAAAGATCAGAAAGAGCATAGGAAAAGTCATAGAAAGAATAATCTACTCACAGGATAAGGGCTCCAAATTGGACAACCCCAAAATGCACTTTTCCAATCCACATTTGACTAAACAGACTTCAAAAATGCATTCGGAGGGTCCAAAAATCAAGGAAATGACTTCGAAAACTTGGTCACTATTTATGGCCAGAAAATACTATTCATCAATGGAAAAAACTATTGACTAAGAATAAAAAGTTGTCAGATAGCTGAAAAATTTCATATCTTAAGGTTTATCTAACTCCTGAATCCATCTACGGTATCAGATTTCCAATTTGAGGTCTTTAAGTAAGAGTTTCAAAGGTTACCTTTTTCTAAAATTTTCTACTTCCGATCTACGGCTGATTTCAGAAATTGTTCGTTCAAAATCGTAGTATTCTCCGTGCTGAATCCAGTGGTACCCTTAATTTTGAGAACAGAAGCCAATATGCACTCCAGATTTAGAGAAAAAACATGGAGATACTATTTACACTATTTTACTATTTATCAGTTTCGCAGATTTCCGCATTCCTCCCCGTTATGTCTCCCTGTTCCCCTTTTCTCTTTTATTTTATAATAATAATAATAATAATTATTATTATTGAATAATTGAATAATAGGATTTATTTTATATATATTCATATAAATACCGTTTTTCATCCTAAAACATCCCAAAAATTTCTAAAAATTTACATTCTCATAAACCTTTAGATAAACTCTTAAATCATGACTTTTCTTTATAAAAATCTTAATAAAACAAATCAAAAAATAAATATCTTTATACATAATAAAAGAAAGAATATTTCTAAAAATACAATAAAAATTTATTAGAGGCCAATATAATTATTTTAAGCAAAACAATAATTATTTTAAACAAAAATATATTTACTTCCAGCAAAACATGCATAGTCATTTTAGAAAAAAATCATATTTGTTTATAATAAAATATTATTTAAAAATAAAAATTTTGGGATATTATAGTAGGTACTTATCCCATCCTTTACCTTACTCTATCACATAGGCCCTTAATATATCTTATAGGGTTTGAATGGTTTGTTTTGTTTCCCTGTTAGTCTGACGATGGTAGGCAATACTAAATCACAACTAGGTTCCAAAAGCTTCTTGCAATGCCTTCCAAAACCTCAATGTGAACCTCAGATCTCTCTCAAAAATGATATTTAAGAAAATTCCATGCAGTCTAACTATTTTTTGGACATACAACTGGGCCAATTTGTCCAGTGAACAGTTAAGCTTTATGGGTAGAAAGTAAGTAAATTTGGTTAGTTTGTCTATTGTTACTGAGATAGAGTCATGTCCAACTAAATTCTGAGGTAAGCCCACCATAAAGTCCATCAAAATACTGTCCTATTTCCATTTAGGGATCTCAAGAGGTTGTAGAAATCCCACTGACTTTTGATGCTCCACTTTTACCTTCTGACAAATTAAACATTTTTCCACGAACTTAGTAATATCCTTTTTCATCCCTGGCCACCAGTAAATCTTCTTTAAGTCCTGATACATTTAGGAGATCCAGAATAGACTGTGTATTTACTCTGATGTGCTTCTTGTAGGATTTTAATACTAAACTCTTGCTCTTGAGGGACATAAACCCTTCCTTGATATATAATTACTTTATCTTCCAAGACAAAAAAATTATCTTGATATTTGTGACCCTGTAAATATTGGTTGTGAGCTTGAACCTCTTTAATCTGGGCTCTAAGATCACACTCTATACTTCATTCATTGATGATTAGTTTTTTTGGAGTAAGAGTAGTGGCCAGCTTCAAAATTTGAAACTATTTTAGCATTTGCATCTCATACACCATCATCTAACCCATGTGTAGAGATTTTCGACTCAAGGCATCAGCTACAATATTTTCCTTTCTTAAATGATACTTTATCTCAAACTTGTAGTCATTGAGAATTTTTACCCATCTTTGTTGCCTCATATTTAACTCTTTCTGATAAAAAACGTACATAAGACTTTTGTGATCATAGTATACTTCAAATGTTGCTCCGTATAAATAATATTGCCAAATCTTTAAGGCAAACACCGCCGCTGCCAATTCAAGATCATGGGTTGGATAATTTCCTTCATGGGGTCTTAGTTGCCTAGAGGCGTAAGCAACTACTCTTTTGTCTTGCATCAGCACACACCCTAGCCCTTTCTTTAAAGCTTCACTATACCTGTGGGGTCTGGAATAATTAAAATAGGAGAAGTGGTCAATCTTGTATTAAACTCTTGGAAACTAGCTTCACATTGATCAGTTCATTTAAAAGGACTTCCCTTCTTGGTCAATTTAGTGAATGGTAAGGCTATACGAGAGAAGTTTTGTATAAATCTCTTGTAGTATCTGTCAAACCCAAGAAACTTCAAACTTTTGTAGCTGTCTTTGATTTTTTCCACTGAATCACTGCTTTCATCTTGCTAGGGTCTACGACTACTTCTTTATTGGAGATGACATGTCTGAGAAACTTTACCTTTGATAGCCAAAATCCACATTTCTCCAATTTGGTATATAATTTTTTCTCTTTCAGCACTTGCAGCATGATTTGGAGATGTTGTTCATGTTCTTTCTCACTCTTAGAGTATATGAAGATGTCATCAATGAACACTATCATAAATTGATCTAGGTAGGGTCGAAAAATGCGATTCATGTAATCTATGAAAATTATAGGTGCATTTGTCAACTTAAAGAGCATTACGAGAAACTCATAGTGCATATACCTAGTCTTGAAGGCTATTTTTGGTACATCCTCCTCCTTGATCCTAATATGATGGTATCACGATCTCAAGTCAATTTTAGAAAATATGGAAGCTCCCTTCAGTTGATCCAATAAATCATCTATCATTGGGAGAGGGTACTTGTTTTTGACAGTCATCTTATTCAGCCATTTTTAATCTATCTATAGTCTTAGGCTTCTATCTTTCTTCTTAACAAACAATATAGGTATAGTTCCTTCGAGAACATTATATAAGGTGTAATAGAAATAGGCCCTGTCCTGGGTAGGAGATCAATAGAGAACTATATCTCTTTCTTAGGAGGTAAGCTTGAAATATCTGGTGGAAATACTTCAAGAACCTGATTCGCTATTGGAATTTCATTAATTTTTGGTTCGACTTCTAGGTTTGAGAAATATAAGAGAATGTAACCAAGTACTCCACTCTTCAACTCCCCGATTGACTTGATTGCCATTTAGCATCAATAACTACATCTCCTCTTGTAGAGTAGGAGGTAGAAATTCAACAGTCTTGGTGCAACAATTTAGTAAGACTTGATTTCTAAACATCCAGTCTAACCTTAGAATGACATCAATACCTCTTAAAGGTAGACAAATGAGGTCTACAATTTTTTTTATCTTGGATAGTGACTTGACAGTCTTTACATACAATTATGATCCTTTCCCCTGTGGGGGTTACTACAAATAGCTTATAGGGGGTTTTAAAAATAGGATACTGAAGCTCCCTAATACATTATTCTGATATAAATGAATGACTAGCACCATTGTCAAATAACACCATAAGAGCAAATCCATAAATGTAGCATGTACCTTGAATCATTTCGGAGGATTGAGCTGCCTTTTCGCTGCTCAGGGTGAAAACCCTTCCTTTCACCTGAGGCCTCTGATCCGGCTGCTTCCCCACATTCTGTGGGCAATTCTTTGCAAAATGACCCTTCTGTCCGCATTTAAAGCAGACATTTGGTCTCATGTAGCATGGTCGGTTACCATGCATACGTCTGCACTTAGTGCACTTGATTATGGGGAGGTCTTGTTCGAAAGGTCGGGGACCCGTACTCAATGGCCTCTTACCAGCTCTATATCCTTTTTCCCTTATGATTTTGCCAGAGTTGGGGAAACTTTTCTTCCTCTTCCACAAGTTTCGTCTTAGCTTCTCATCCTCCACTACCCTCAAACCCTTCTTCAAAAGTCTAGATTTATTTATTAAGGGCACAAACTCCTTTATTTCCAAGGCTATCACCGCATTCCTGATTTTTGGGTTCAGTCTTGCTTCCAACTTAACAGCCTTCCATGCTTCATCAAGGTTAAACCTTGTAACGTCTAGTGTTTTTATTTATTATTATAACAACTATGTAAGATTTGATTTACTTTTAATTTTTTTTCACATTACGCATATTAAATACGCCATATGTATAAACATAGTATATATATATATATACATATTTATTGCAAACCTCACACATGTTATAAGTATACAATGCAACATTTCAAAACACTATATATATGTATACATATATATTACAAACCTCACATATGTTATAATTATACAATACAACATTTCAGTACATAAATAAGAGTCCTATACAGCACTTCACCCTTGAAATACAAAGGATGAGAAGGTGGTGCTAATATTGAGATTTCTATCAGCAACTTCATTCCCTGTTGCATCTTATTTCTGTTTATCTGAACATAACACCATAATAATAGTGTGAACAAAGGTTCCCAGTAGACTTAACATAAATAAAATATAATGAGAAAAATAGGAGTTATGTTCAGCTGTATAAGCTACAGAAAATATTAAGATTTGAAGACAAAATCATCACTTCTGTTGATACATAATTAACATACTATATATGCACTAAAAATTCACTCTTTTTTTTTAAAATGCTCAGACATATCACAGTTCTCAATTCAGTCATTTGCTATACGAATAGTGACCAATCGACTATAGTCACAATAAGTGATCAGTGAATGTGAATTCATCGCCCATCTACCTCCTTACATTACCTTTGTCACCTAGTTAAACTGGCCCTCCTTTTGCTCACTCAGGCTAATAGGGCATTCCCTACTCGGTACCGTCTCAAGCCATAAAACCTGTTGATATTCATCCATACATATAAATGTATATATATAAATGCATATTCATCAAATGTAATCTATAATTATCAAATAACTCGCAATGAGTTACGCTTGCCATTTAATCACTTTCATAATATGATGCATCATTTTTATGCCAAATGATTAATAACCATTCATCACATACCAATATCCAATATGATTCATTTTAAATCAAATAAAGAAAAAGAGTAATTTGTGATACCAAAATGATCATTTTAAAAGTATTTTTCTTGAATATATGTTTGCTAAAAAATATTTCAACAAACAAGTTTATTTTTAGGAAGAAAACAGTGAAAAATATTATAATCCCGCATCCAACACGGCCAGACCATGCTCAAGACATGGCCATATTTGAAAAATACTTCAAACATGTTCAAAAAGAGCCCTGAACACGGCCTACCCATGCTAAAGCAACCCCAAACATGGCCTGGCCGTGTTCTGCGACTTGTTCTCACTTATTCTACCATATCTTTCGCATATGAACTCTGATTGAGGTGATTTCAAATTCTATAAAAAGATAGGACAATTATCTACAACGTTCATGTTTTTCTTATCTTTAGATTCCTCACAGATTAGTCCCAAATAATTAAAAAAAATACTTATTTTACCAATCTGGATTCTAGATTGATTCTGAACTCTATCCAATTAATCAGCCATATCTCCCTCATATGAACTCCAATTGAGGTGATGCCAAAGCCTATAACACGATAAGACAAATATCTACAACTTTTAGGTTTATAATTTCTTTAGATTCTTTATGGATTATGTTCATAAATTAAAAATATAAATGCTTATTTTTACTATACTGGATTCTGACCTCTGCTCAATAATTTAGCCATATCTCTCTCATATGGACTCCAAATTAAATAATTTCAGAGCCTATCGATCTGTGAGACATATATCTACAATTAAGTTCTTGAAAATTTCTTTAAAATCCTTGTCAAATGTTACCAGAATTCCAAAAATAGAGGCTTCCCAAATTATTTTGAAATTCAGCTTAGTCTAACTTCCCCTTTGTTTTTATTTTATGTAATTCCATGCACCCATATGCATGTCCATACAACCAAAACATAATTCCATATAAATATCCAAACCACATGTTATCCAAAATCACATCTAAAAAAATCTAAAAGTATATATATAATTTTGTACAAAATTCATGAGTAGATGTTAAACCTACCTCAAACAAATCCTTAAACTTGGTGCTTGATTCCAACCACACAAAAATCCTTGATTTCCCTTTCTTATTCCTTCTCCTTATTCTTCCTCTTCCTTTTCCTCCTCTTTCTTTTTTCTCCTCTTTCTTTTCCTCTCTTCTTTTTTCTTTTCTTTTTCTTCCTTACCAACACTCCTTATCGACACTCCTTTCTCTCCCTCATAATTATTAATAATTTTCCTTACCTACCTCCCTCATAATTATTAAAAATTTTCCTACCTACCACCCAATATTTACAATTTTTCCATCTTCCATTATTTGGAAAAATACCATCCTAAAGTATTTACAAAACTGCCATCTCAAAGAATTTACATAAATGCCATCTTAAGAAATTTACATAAATGCCATATCAAGGAATTTATATAAATGTGATTTCAATTAAATTACATAAATTTCATTTTAACCATCCTAATATCTTGTTTGACTTGAGTAATATTGTAAACTAATTTAATCCTCCGTTGAGATCCAAAATGCTTTCTTCTCTTCGAAAGAAAGAAATTTCAATTAGTAACATAAGGAAAAATCGGGGATGTTACAAACCTTAGGTAAAAGGAGAACTTAGAAAACTCCTCTAACTTAGCAATGTATTGGTTTATTGACATGTTACCTTATCAGAGTTGAAGAAATTTGATCTCCTTCTCAGCCCGCACAGTAGTTGGAAAGTACTTATCCAGGAAAATATCCTTAAACATTTTGCGAGGTGATCTGCCTCCTCTAGTTAGTTAGCAGCTCTTTGGCTCCTTACCACTAACATTAAGTTTCATCCTTTAGCATATATGCAGCAAAGATAACCCGCTACTTATTAGTGCAGCACATCACCTCGAAGATCTTCTCCAATTCCCTTATCCACCTTTCGGCTACCATTGGATCATAGCCACCTTAGAAAGAAGGTGGTCTGGTTCTCAGGAACTCATATAGACCATTATCATTTCCATTCATCTGGTTGTTCGCTTTATTTTCTCCATTGAGGTTGTTTGGAAAAAT
This sequence comes from Gleditsia sinensis, assembly GCA_037074535.1. Lineage (NCBI taxonomy): Eukaryota > Viridiplantae > Streptophyta > Magnoliopsida > Fabales > Fabaceae > Gleditsia > Gleditsia sinensis. Next base: position 17,372,361 of record CM073467.1, read on the forward strand.
TTGATTAATGGCTGTGACTTGGTCTCAAATTGCTATAGACAAGTTGTGCATGGTTTCTTCCGCATTTTTTTGCAGGGTTCCTCCTCAGTAGTGCCATTTCTTATTGTGGCAAAAGCAGAGTTATGCTGCTATTGAGTTGATCAAGCCCAATAGTTAGTTCAAAAATATTTACAGTAGTCATAACACCATCTTGACAAATAGATAGAAAATACTAATAATTTTTTACCTATATGAAATTAATGATCCCCTTCCAAACATAACCACAAATATACTCAAGACACTATAAGATCGATTTAGATAACCATCCACCCACTGCCCATCTAAGATCGACTTGCTCTGATACCAATTATGTAACAACTCCATTATTTTACATACACACACACACACACACACAAACAAATAAATAAATAAATAAATATATATATATATATATATATATATATTTAAAATTCCATAAAGTTATTACCTCTTTACTTCTAACTATTTATCTCATAATAACATTCAATTAAATTCACCAAGCATAATTAAAGATTATGGTATACCATGAACACTGATACAATTCTAGATTCACATACACATCATTAATTTAAAACATACGTAAAAAAATCAAACAAATATATGTCTATATCTTATTCATCCATATTGATCAATTCTGGGGATACGGGTGCAGGTAGTTGCACCGTCATCGGAATTGTCGCCAACTTGACCACAAACACCATATTAATTTCTAGGATTTGCCCAACATAGAGTAACTCGATCAACCATGCACTAAGAGCCAAAGCCATAAAAAATCTGTATAACTAGTTTTCTAAACATGATATGGAAATATAGTGAGAATTAAATCCCAGTAGGTTCAACAATAAATCATAATCATCATCAATATTTCTTGTCACGTCATATTCATTTGTATAAGCTACATCAAATATCTTAGGTCACATGAATGCACTTTATTTGTGCTCATGAAAATCGTGTAGTAATGACATGAATAACTATTTTTAGAATATTATATGATAGCTATCGACTTATTTTCATATCAAGATACCCCAGTCAGGGTGAGTATTTTCTACTATCCGGTACGGAGTTTTCTTGCTTTGTCCGACATAGCACACTTTCTCTTTCTTTTCTCATTGGCACAATCATAGTTGTTAGTAGGGCATCCCCTATTGGTGCACCACATGAACCGCCATGTGACCGTGCTCATTTCTTTTCATTTAATTTCTTTTCACGTTAATAGCCAAAAATACGATCTCAATAATAAATATGTTCATGATACTTACACGCCATAATTGATCATCCAAGCATAATCAATACCAAAAATCATTGGTAAAATGTAATCATGCCATGATTATAACCATTTTCAAATATCACTTTATGAAATATTTCCATGTCAAAATTTCACACTTAAGATGGTAAGGAATTCATGCAATGGCAATGGCTAAGGCATACACTAGTAATTTATTATTTTCATTTATAAGATTCTTCTTCTTTCTTAAATATTATTTTCATCTTTTCATTTTATTTATGCTTGGCCTCTAGTTACTTTTCTCCTACTTATATCATTTCCAATGCATGTTCTCACAAATTTTATAGAGCATTCTCCTCCAATTTGGTTTATGTTATTACTTTATAGTTAATGAGGTGCATTTAAGATAGAAAAATATTGAAAATAAGTTTTACTAACTCCCAACACAGCCTGGCCATGTTACAGGACACGACCATGCTTGAAGAATACTTCAAACATACTCAAAAATAGCCCTCAACACGTCCTACCCGTGTTGAAGTAACCCAAAACACGGCTTGGCCATGTTCTATGATCTTTCTACACTTATTCAACCATATCTCCCTTATACGAACTCCAATTGAGGTGATTCCAAAGCCTATAAAATTCTAAGACACTTATCTACAACTTTCATGTTTATCATTTATTCAGATTCCTTTAGAATAATTGCTAAAAATTAGAAAATAAAAACACTTATATTTACCACCTTGGATTCTAGACTGATTTTGACCTCTGCTCATTAATCAGCCATATCTCCCTCATATGGACTCCAAATTAAGTGATTTCAGAGCCTATAGATCCGTGAAACACATATATATATATATATATATATATATATATATATATGTAATTATTATTTAAAAATTTCCTTTAATTTCATACAGATTTTGCCCAGAAATTTAAACACAGAAACATATTTAATAGATTCTTCCCTGGTTAGCTAGTTTATGACCTATGTTTACTAATATAGCCATATCTCCCTCATATAGAATCCAAATTGAGTGATTTTAGTTCCAAAAATTCCTTAAGACATATATCTACATTTTTTATGTTTATCGTTTCTTTGAATTGCTAATTGATTCTTCTCATAATTTCAAAAACAAAGGCTTCCCTAGTTACTCCTCATCCAGTTTTCAAACCAAACCCTTCCGAAGGTTCTAGTTCATCATTTTATTACGTCCTTTTCCATTTTCTTCCTAATTTACATATAACCATAAGATTACTCATTTTAAAATTGTAATTAGATTCTTTACACTTAATTTAACATATTCCATCATCTACTTCTCAAGAAAACAGAAATCAAATCATGTATTATTAAAGGTGTTTCTCAACAGAAATGTCTTATCGCCTTCTTCTAAGTGTTTAATGCCATATTCATTTTATCAATCTAACCATATCCCATCAATTTTTCACCATATTTAAATATTCATAACAGCAGCAGAAAACCCTAAAATTTTGCCACCCATGGCCATACCTATGCAAAACCTTTCGCACTAACCTAAGTATTCAAACATACATCACATGCAAGATCAACATGTAACATGATATAGCAACATCCATGGCCAATCATCAAAGTATCAAATATTGTAAATTTAATTAAAGTTCTAGGATCAAAATCTTATTTAAATGTTATAAATTTCAAACCTTTTATTCAAAAAGAGATATTGTTAAACCTACCTAAAGATCTCCCTAGCTTACTTAGTGAATTCTTTTTCTTGTTTCCTCTTGAAGGAAGTGGCAAAATTCCTCCATTCCTTTATCTTTTCCAGCAGCTTGAATAAGAGAGGGAGGGTGTGTTTTGAACCCCAAGGATGAAGAGAAAAGATGGATTCAAGTGGAGATTAAGCTAACTTACCTTGTGTACTTAGTCCTCTAGACTTCTCCTTCTTCTTCCTTCCTCTCTTCTCTTCTCTTTCTCTCCTTTCCTTACTCTACCTTGCTTTTGTTTTTCCTCTCCCTTACTTGGACAAAATTATAATGTTATAAGGGTGGGTTTTGCTTAAATAAACTATCAAGTGGTTCACCTCTCATAATCATGGGTTTACCGTATCACAATTAGGATGCACTTGGATGCTTTTTGGAGGAAGAAAACTCATATTCTTATCTTCCTCTCTCTTAGTGAAGATATGCTTAGAAAAAGGATATTTGTTTTTGAAAATAATGATAAAATATTCTTAAGACAAGGGATAAGGTCCCTTTGATTTAGGGATTCATTTCCTTTTTCTTTTGTCTCACTCAAGTATGATATGTTTGCCTTTCTAAGTGGCAAATTTCTAACCCTTGAATCTCCCTTGCTTGACTAAAATTATTTGTGTAGAATAGGGATGTTTTGTCCTAATGCCATGTATTATTACCTACTATATCATCACATGGCTTGCTGAAATTATTAATGTAAGATATAGATGTTGTGTTCTAATGCCATGTATTATTACCGACTATATTATCACATGGCTTGCTGAAATTATTAGTGTAAGATATAAATGTTTTGTCCTAATGCCATGTGACCTAATTTTGATTTTCATTACATTACTATTTCATTACATGGTTCTTATTTTTCCTTCTTGGATTTAGGCTCATTCTATAATGTCCGGTTTTTATTTATTTTTTATTATTATAACAACTTTGTAAGATCCGATTTACTTTATTTTTTTTCACATTACGCATGTTAAATACGCCATATGTATAAACACAATATATATGTATACATATTTATTACAAACCTCATACATGTTATAATTATACAATACAACATTTCAAAACACAATATATATGTATACATATATATTACAAACCTCAGACATGTTATATTTATACAATACAATATTTCAGTACATAAATAAGAGTCCCTATACAACACTTCACCCTTGAAATACAAAGGGTGAGAAGGTGATGCTGACATCGAGATCTCCATCAGTAACATCATTCCTTGATGCATCTTATTTGTTTTTATCTGAACATAACACCACAATAATAGTGAGAACAAAGGTTCCCAGTAAACTTAGCATAAATAAAATATAATGAGAAAAATATGAGTTATGTTCAGCTGTATAAGCTACAAAAAATATTACAATTTGAAGATAAAATCATCACTTCAGTTGATGCATAATTAGCATACTATTTATGTACTGAAAATTCACTCTTTTTCTTTTAAAAAAAATGCTCAGACATATCACAGTTCTTAATTCACTCATTTGCTATACGCATAGTGACCAATCGACTACACTCACAATAAGTGATCAGGGAATGTGAGTTCATCACCCATCTGCCTCCTCACATTTTCTCTATCATTCGGTTGGAGCGGCCGACCCTTGACTCACTCAGGCTAATAAGGAGTCTCCTACTCGGTACCGTTGATATTCATCCATATATATATATATATATATATATATATATATATATATATATATATATACATATTCATTAAATGCAATATATAATTATCAAGCAACTCGCCATGAGATTTACGCTTGCCATTTAATCAATTTCATAATATGATGCATTATTTTTATACCAAATGATTAATAAACATTCATCACATACCAATATCTAATATGATTTATTTTAAATCAAATAAAGAAAAAGATTAATTTGTGATACCAAAATCATCATTTTAAAAGTATTTATCTTGGATATATGTTTCCTAAAAATATTTCAACAAACAAGATTATTTTTAGGCAGAAAATAGTGAAAAATAAGATATTCCAGCACCCAACACGGCCTCGCCATGTTCATGATACGGGAATGCTTGAAAAATACTTCAAAAATGCTCAAAAATAGCCCCCGAACACAGCATACCCATGCTGAAGCAACTTAGAACACGGCCTGGCCGTGTTCTGTGACCTTTCCTCATTTATTCAACCATATCTCCCTCATACAAACTTCGATTAAGGTGATTGTAAATCCTATAAAATTCTAAGATAATTATCTATAACTTTAATATTTATCATATCGTCAGATTCCTTACGGATTAGTCCTAGAAAATTTAAAATAAAAATACTTATTTTACCAATTGGGATTCTAGACTGATTCTGACCTATGCTCAATTAAGTAGACATATCTCCCTCATATGGACTCTAATTAAGGTGATGTAAAATCCAAAAATAATCAAAGAAAATTATCTACAAATATTATGTTTATCATTTCTTTAAATTCCTTACAGATTATTTCCATAAAATTTAAAATAAAAATGATTAGTTTTACTATCCTGGATTCTGACCTCTGCTCAATTCATTAGCCATATCTCTCTCATATAAACTCCATATTAAGTAATTGTAGAGCCTATAAATCCATGAGACATGTATCTACAGTTCATATGTTGACCATTTCTTTAAAATCCTTGCCCAATTTTCCCAGAATTCCAAAAACAGAGGATTCCCAGATTATTCTGAAATTCAGCTTAGTCTAACTTCTTTTTTTTTTCTTTTATGTAATCCCATGCACCCATATGCATGTCCATACAACCAAAACATAATTCCATATAAATATCCATACCACATGTTATCCAAAATCACATCTAAACAAATCTAAAAGCATATATATAATTTTGTACAAAATTTATGAGTAGATGTTAAACCTACCTCAAACAAATCCTTAAATTTGATGCTTTGATTTTTCTTTCCTCTTCCTTCTCCTTCTTCTTCCTCTTTCTCTTCTTCTTCTTCCTCTTCCTTTTCCTCCTCTTTCTTTTTCCTCCTATTTCTTTTCCTCTCTTTTTTTTCTTTTCTTTCTCTTCCTTACCAACACTCCTTACCGACACTCATTTCTCTCCCTCATAATTATCACTCATTTTTCCTCACCTACCTCCCTCATAATTATTAAAAATTTTCCTACCTACCTCCCAATATTTACAACTCTTCCATCTTCCATTATTTAAAAAAATGCCATCCTAATGTATTTACAAAAATTGCCATCTTAAAGAATTTACATAAATGCCATCTTAAGAAATTTACATAAATGCCATCTCAAGAAATTTACATAAATGCCATTTTAACCATCCTAAGATCTTGTTTGATTTGAGTAAAATTGTAAAATAATTTAATCCTCCCTTGAGATCCAATATGCTTTCTCCTCTTTGAAAGAAATAAATTCTAATTAGTAACATAAAGAAAAATCGGGGATGTTACAGTTCTCCCATTGAAAAGAATTTTGTCCTCAAAATTCAAGGTTTTCCTGTCTTTAAACAGTTGAGGATATTTCTGTCTCATGTCATCTTCCTTTTCCCATGTGGCTTCTTCCATTGTTAATCTCTCCCAACCTACCTTCACTAATGGAATGGTTTTATTTCTCATTTGTTTCACATCTTTATCCAAAATTACTATCGACTTCAATCAGTAGGTTAGATTCTCGTCTACAGCTATTATTTCTTCTTGAATTATGTGCGATGGATTTGGTAGATACTTTTGAAGTTGAGAAACATGGAACACATCATGTAGATTTAACAAATGCAAAGGAACTGCAATCTAATACGCCGATGACCCTATCCTTTTCAGAATTTGATAAGGTCCTGAATATCTTAGACTCAATTTCTTAATTTTCATTACTCTGCCAATTCCGGTAGTAGAAGAATTTTTCAAAACACATGCTCACCTTCTTGAAACTGTTCCGGTCTCATTCTCCTATCGAAATAGCTCTTTTGTCGACTTTGAGCTGTTCTCATTTTATCCCAAATTATCTGTATTTACTCAGAAGTATGTTGCACTAACTTGGGCCCCAATAACCTTTTCTCCCCCACATCATTCCAACATAATGGTGATTTACATCTCTTACTATACAAAGCTTCATAAGGTGCCATTCCAATACTGGAATGACAACTGTTATTATACGCAAACTCAGCCAGTGACAGATATCCATCCCATTGTTTTCCTTGCTCTAGCACGCACGCTCTTAGCATATCCTCTAAAGTCTGTATAGTTCTCTCTGTTTGACTGTCTGTTTGAGGATGATATGTAGTACTAAAACACAAACGAGTGCCAAAAGCTTCTTGTAGTGCTCTCCAAAATTTGGAAGTAAATCGGGGATCTCGATCCGAAATGATACTATTAAGAATTCCATGTAACCGTACAATTTCTTTCATATACAACTGAGCCAACTTATTCAACGAGTAATTTTTCTTAATGGGTAGAAAGTGCACAGATTTCGTCAGTCTATCTACTATTACCCATATCGCATCATGACCTGTCTGAGTCTTAGGTAATCCGTCAATAAAATCCGTAGATATACTATCCCATTTCCACTCAAGGATTTCTAAAGGTTGTAACATCCCAGAAGGTTTTTGATGTTCTATCTTCATCTTTTGACAAATAAGACACTTAGACATGTATTCAGCAATGTCTCTTGACATGCTACAAAATAAGCATGTTTTTGACATGTTTTAAGTTGCTTTTTATTTAATTTTAGTAGAAAATAGATTTGAATTGATTGAGTGTTGTGTTTTGTGTTTTAGGAATAATAAAGAAGAAAAGAAGAGAAAAATAGAGAGAAAATCATGAAAAATGCTGATTTCTGAACTTTCATCACTAATGGAGGCATATCTCGCTCATTTGAACTCCGATCGAGGTGATTCTAGCGGCTATAGAAAGAAGAAACATAGAGCTACAACTTTCGTGTTTGACACTTCGGCAAAATCCAGAAGATTCTGGGCGCCGCGGCGCTCACAAGGGAGCGCCGTAGCACAACCAGAGATAGGATCGAATTCTGAATCTAATTCTTCAATTCTTCTTTAGAGTTTCTTATGGCCTTGCGTGGCTAGTTCTTTTAGTTGGTTGAGGTGAGTTGAAACCTCAAGGGATTTTTATACATTGTGAGATGTGGATTTGATGTTATTACTTCAATTTGTTTTGAATATTGATTGTTCATCTGTTCTTATTCTTAATGATTATTCATATGATTGCTAGGAGGCCTACTAGTATTTCGTCTGTTTTAATCTACCGCTGAATTGTGTTTTGAACAAAGTCTTTAATTCTGTGATTCGTGAGGCAAATAGGTTTGAGGGTTTTGGATTATAAATCATTGAACCTATGATGAATGATGGACTAAATTAGATATAGCCGACGTGTTTATATTTGTTTAGTTCTGTCAGTTTCTCTCGTTCTTCATGCGGTTAACAAGTCATGTTTTACCGATGTGTTAAAGGATGGCTTGTTAATTAGGGTTTAATTAGTGTGATTGTCATTAATTTGCTAGGCTTAAGGAGAAACGGGGTTAAATCCTCAATGATAGATATTCATTTGCAGATTGATTATGTTGTCGATGATCAATGTAATCCCTTGACGGTGGATACTAACCGAAACCAACGTCTTTATCATTCATCTCTTTCTCTTAATTATTTTCATTATTGTTTACTTTACTTAATTTGCGATTATCAATCCCCCTTTTTAATCACATAAGGTAATTCCAGTCTCTGTGGGATCGACCCTTACTCCCACTACTACAGGTTAGTTTTGAGGTAAGGTATTAATTTGGGTGCACCTGCGACAGTGCGCACCATCTCTCTTCATTCTTGACCACCAATATAATATTTTCAAATCTGGATACATTTTTGTAGATCCTAGATGGATTGTATACTTACTTTGATGAGCTTCTTCTAGAATCTTAGCCTTCAAATTCTCTCCTTGTGGTATACATGTTCTGCCCTGGTACATAATAATTCTATCATAAGACATTGCAAAGTCATGCTGATATCTTTGATCTTGTAAAAATTGATCATGTGTCTGTGCTTCCTTATAATGAGTCTTCAAGTCACTTTCAATTCTTAATTCACTAACAATTAGACTTCTAGGGACAGTCATAATTGATAATTTCAAATTTCTAAATTCCTTAATTAGCTCTATTTCTTTTATCAGTATTTGACCTAAATGCAACAACTTCCGGCTCAACGCATCAGCTACTACATTTGCCTTCCCTGGGTGATGCTTTAATTCAAATTTGTAATCATTAATGAATTCCATCCACCTTCTTTGCCTCATATTCAATTTTTTTGGGTCAAAAAGATACTTTAAACTCTTGTGGTCACTATATATTTCAAATACAGCTCCATACAAGTAGTGTCTCCATATCTTCAGGGCAAAAACTATTGCAGCCAACTCTAAATCATGAGTAGGATAGTTCTCCTCATGTATTCTCAATTGTTGAGATGCATAAGCAACTACTCTACCTTCTTGCATCAAAACACAACCTAAAACTTTCTTGAAAGTATTCGTATAGACTACAAATCATCCAGAAGGGTTAGGAACAACTAGAACAGGTGGAAAAGTCAATTTGACTTTAAGCTCTTGGAAACTATTCTCGCATTTCTCAGTCCAATTAAATGGACTTCCTTTTCTGGTCAATCTAGTCAAAGGCAAAGCTATTTGAGAAAATCTCTATATAAACCTTCTGTAATATCCTGCTAAACCCAGGAAACTTCTAATTTCAATTATAGTTTTTGGCCTTTCCCATTTCAGCACTGCTTCAATTTTACAGGGATGCAACGGCACACCATCTTTAGAAATTACATGACCCAAGAACTTCACCTCTTCTAGCCAAAATTCACATTTTTTCAACTTAGCAAAAAGTTTCTTTTCCTTTAAGACCTGAAGTACTAATCAGAGATGCTGGTTATGTTCTTCCTTGCTCTTAGAATAGATTAAAATATCATCTATGAACACTACTACGAATTGATCCAACCAGGGTTTAAAAATGCGATTCATATAGTGTAACAACTCCATTTATGTAAATTTTTTTTTTTTTTTTATAAAAAACACCATGAAGTTATTACCTCGTTACAACTTAACTCAATATAACATTTATTTAATTTATACAATACTGAGTTTCCATACACACTATTATTTTACAAACTACACACCATTATTTTACAAACATTTGTACAAAGATACATATTAGTTCTAATCATCTATATCGACTACTTCCGGGGACACTGGTTCGGGTGGCACGTCCACCGGAATCTCAGTTACATCTACGACAGTTACATCTGAAATAACTAGAAGTTGCCCAAGGTAGGGCACCTCGATCCAACGTACAGAGATAATAAGTGTCATAGAGAATATCTGCATATTTATTCTTCTGAACATGATTGGAAATATAGTGAGAATTAAATCCCAGTAAGTTCAACAATAAATCATAATTTACCATCAATATAGTTCATCACGTCATGTTCAGCTGTATAAACTACAGAAAATATCTTTAGGTCACATGAATGCACTTTATCATGCACATGAAAATTATACAGTTATGACATGTATGGCATGAATAACTATTTTTCGAATTTCATATGATGGCTATCCACTTATTCTTACTTCAAGCTACCCCGGTCAGGGTGAGTATTCTCTACTTTTCGGTACGGGCTTATCTCGCTCCGTCCGACATGGCACACTTTCTCTTTCTTTTCTTATTAACATGATCATAACCGTTGGTAGGGCGTCCCCTACTGGTGCACCACACGGATTGCCATGTGACCGTGCTCATTTCTTTTCTTTTCACAATGATAGCCAAAAATATGCTTTCAATAACAAGTATGTTCATCAAAATATAACTATTACCATAAATAATTGGTAATCATGCCATAACCATTTAAAATATCACTTTATAAAACATTTCCATGTCAAAATTCTATACTAATACCTTGGTAACTGGATAGTAATTGTAGTCTGTAAACAGTGCACCAGAAAAGTTCCCAGGAAAGAGAGGTAGGTCACTAATGAACACGCTTAAGTACCATGTCTTTCCTTGACAGAGCTTTCCTTAGACATGCACTTTTCACAAATCACAATTTTGTTTTCCTGTAACTAGAATAATTCTTTTCTGATGTGAAAATACTGCAACCACGGAGCATACTAAGATTTTTCAAATAAAACCGGCACTTTCAAAACTTCTTGTAAATTTATATGAGTACTAGGGTAAATTCCATGTTAAAAATTACACACTTAAAATGGTAGTAAGTTCATGCAATGGCAATGGCTATGGCTATACTAGTCATTTGTTAAGATTCATCTTCTTTTTAAAATACTAATTTTATTTCTTTATTTTCTTGATGCAGGTTTTCATCCTATCTAACCTTCTCTTACTAATCAGAGCATAACTCCCTCAATTTAACTCTGATGTAGGTGATCTTAGTGTCAATTTCAAGATAAAACAATTATCTAAAACTATTATGTTGAACATTGTAGCGAAATATTAAGAAATCAAGGTGATATTACTCCCTAAATGTACAGATTATTTCTTCTCGTGTAGGTTCTGACCTTTACTGACTAATTAGACCATATCTCCCAAATTTGAACTCCAAATTGAGTTATTCCAGTTGGTAAAAATCCATGAGCCCTATATCTATAATTGATATCTTGGCGTATGATTTTAACTCCCTACAGAATATTTCCCAGAAATTCAAAAACTAAAGCTTTAATAACATACTCTGAATAAACATTTTCTGACCTCTGCTTACTAATCAGCTTATATCTACCTCAAATGGACTTCAAATTGAATGATTCCAGTTCCTAAAAATCCATGACACATTTATCTTTAATTCTTATGTTAATAATTTATTATAATTCCTTACAGATACTTCTCAGAAATTAAAATACCGAAGCTATCCTAACATATTTTTCCCTGATGACCCATTTTCTGACCTTTGTCTACTAATCAGATCATATCTCCCTCATATGGACTCCAAATTGAATGATTCCAGTGGCTAAAAATCCATGACATAGATATCTTTAATTCTTATGTTAACCATTTATTTTAATTCCCTACCAATAATTCCCAGAAATTAAATTACCGAAGCTATCCTAACATATTCTTCCCTGATGATTCATTTTCTGACCTTTGACTACTAATTAGACCATAGCTACCTCATATGGACTCCAAATGGAATGCTTCCAGTGGCTAAAAATCCGGGACACATATATCTTTAATTCTTATGTTAACCATTTATTTTAATTCCTTATAGATTGTTCCCAGAAATTAAAATACCGAAGCTTAAAATTCTGCCACCCATAGCCATAACCATGCAGAACTATCTACACCAACCTAAGTATTCAAACATACATCACATGCAAGATCAATATGTAACATGATATAGCAACATCATGACCAATCATAAAAGTTCTAAGATCAAAATCTCATACAAATATTATAAGTTTCAAAAGTTTTCTTCAAAAGGAAATATTGTTAAACTTACTTGGAGCACTTAGTCTTCTAGACTTCTCCTTCCTCTTTCTTCCTTTCTTCCTCTCCTTTCCTCACTCTACCTTGCTTCTATTTTTTTCTCTCCCTCACTTGGACGAAATTCTAATGTTGTAAGGGTGGGTTTTCTTATATAGACCACCAAATAATTCACCTTTCTTGATCATGGGTCTACCTTATCACAATTAGGATACACTTTGTTGAATTTTTGGAAAACAAACAACTTATGTTCTTGTCTTCCTCTTCCTTAGTCAAGATATGCATAGGAAAAGGAGATTTGTATTTTGAAAATTATGATAATATGTTCTTAAGATATGGGACAAGGTCCCTTTGATTTAGGGATTCATTTCCATTTTCTTTTGTCTTAAACAAGTATGATAGGTTTGCCTTTTTAGGTGGCAAATTTCTAGCCCTTGAATCTTCATTATTTGGTTGATATTATTTGTGTGGGCTATGAATGTTTTGTCCTAATACCATGTATTATCATACCACTTGCTAAAATTATGAGTGTAGGATATAGATGTTTTTGTCCTAAAGCCTTGTATTATCATGCCACTTGCTTAAGTGATGAATGTAGAATCACACCACTTGCTAAATTTTTTTGTCTTAATGCCATGTAACCTAATCTTTATTCTTATTATTATATCATCATCTAATTTATTTTATTTTAGTTTTCCTCTTGGATTTGGGCTTATTCCTACCCATTATGGGCTTGTCCTACCCATTTTCTTTGCTTTGGATAAAATTCTTCCTTTCTTGGTGGGCTTGGTCACATTTTCATAATTTTTGGGCTATTTGTGAAATTACTATATCCTAGTCCAAGTCTATGTTTAATTTCTTGTTTAGGTTATCCAATGGGCTTGCTAGAAACTTATGTGAAGTGGAAAAACTCTATATGAAGTGTCCATAGGTAAAAGCCCAATGTATGGGTAAAGATTTTAAACTTAGTAACTATAGTTCTTGAATTAGGAAAAATTACCCTAATTCAATGTTCTTTGAAAGTTTAAGACCTTTACTTGTTTCTAAAAATTTATCTTCCTTATCCAAGAATTTTGCATCTCTTTAGTATGTTATTTCTAATTTCTTTCTTATTAGATTTTCCTTCTTTATTTGTTCTCTTAATGTTAGAAACATTTTCTATGCATATACCTAAGGTGAAGAATTTCTAAGGATTATATTTCCTTAGATATCTAAAATATTGTCTAATAAATTTTATTTCCTTAATTAAATTTTTTATGTACCTTTATCAATAAAAGAAACGAAATTAAGGATGTTACATTTCTCTCCCCCTAAAAGAAATTTTGTCCTCAAAATTTCAGAAATTACCTTATAAGAACAATTGCGGATATTTCTTCCTCATGACTTCTTCCAGCTCCCAAGTTGCTTCTTCTGGAGTCAAACCTTCCCATAACACCTTAACTAGGGGAATGGTTTTATTTCTCAGTTGCTTCACGTCAGTGTCCAATATGGATGCAGGTACTAGCTGGTATGTCATGTTCTCCTTTATTTGGATTGGTTCATCCAGTATTATATGTGATGAATCTGAAAGATACTTCCGCAGCTGTGATACGTGGAAAACATTATGCAGGTTGGACAAATTAGGTGGGAGAGCAACTTGATATGCTGATGTCCCAACTTTCTTTAGAATTTGGTAGGGTCCTAAAAATCGCGGACTTAGCTTTCTTGTTTTAAGAGACTTACCAATTCCAGTAGTTCGGGAAAGTTTCAAAAATACATGGTTTCCTTCCTCAAACTCTAGAGGTCTATGTATCTTATTGTAGTATCTCTGTTGCCGACTCTGAGCTGTAAGTATTTTGTTTCGTATCATCCTGATTTGTTCAGTGGTTTGTTGAACTAGATCAGGACCCAACAAGTTCTTTTCTCCTACCTCGAACCAACATAGTGGAGATCGGCACTTTCTACCGTATAAAGCTTCATAGGGGGCCATCTTAATGCTAGAGTGATAGCTATTATTATAAGCAAACTCTACTAAAGGTAGGTACTTATCCCATCCTTTACCTTGCTCTATCACACAGGCCCTTAACATATCTTCTAGGGTTTGAATGGTTCGTTCTGTCTGCCCGTCAGTTTGAGGATGGTAGGCAGTACTGAACCGCAACTGAGTACCAAAAGCTTCTTGCAACGCCTTCCAAAACCTCGACGTGAACCTCGGATCTCTATCAGAAACAATATTTAAGGGAATCCCATGGAGTCTAACTATTTCCTGAACGTACAATTGGGCCAATTTATCTAGTGAAAAGTTAATTTTTATGGGCAAAAAGTGAGCAGATTTGGTTAATCTGTCAACTATTACCCAGATAGAGTCATGTCCCACTGAGGTCTTAGGTAAACCTACAACAAAGTCCATCGAAATACTATCCCATTTCCATTTAGGGATCTCAAGAGGTTGTAGAAATCCCGCTGGCTTTTGATGCTCCACCTTCACCTTTTGACAAATGAGACATTTCGCCACAAACTCAGCAATGTCATTTTTCATCCCTGGCCACCAATACATCCTTTTTAAATCCTGGTACATTTTAGTGCATCCAGGATGGATTGTGTATTTACTTTGATGCGCTTCCTGCAATATCTTAGTCCTCAACTCTTGTTCTTGAGGGACACAAATCCTTCCCTGATACATGATTGCTCCATCTTCCATTACAGAAAAATTACCTTGGTCTTTATGATCTTGTATGTATTGATCGTGAGCTTGAGCTTCTTTGATCTGGGCTCTAAGGTCAGACCCTATACTTAAACCATTAATGACTAGATTCTTTGGAGTAAGAGTAGGGGCTAGCTTCAAATTTCGAAACTCCTCTAGCATCTGCATCTCATACACCATCATCTGACCCATATGCAGAGATTTTCGACTCAAGGCATCTGCTACAACATTCACCTTTCCGGGATGATACTTTATCTCAAACTTGTAGTCATTGAGGAATTCTACCCATCTTCGTTGCCTCATATTTAACTCCTTCTGATCAAAGAGGTATTTAAGACTCTTATGATCACAATATACTTCAAAGGTTGCCCCGTACAAATAGTGTCGCCAAATCTTTAAGGCAAACACTACTGCCGCTAATTCAAGATCATGGGTTGGATAGTTTCCTTCATGAGGTCTCAGTTGCCTAGAGGCGTAAGCAACTACTCTCTTATCTTGCATCAGCACACATCCTAGCCCTTTCTTTGAAGCGTCACTATACACTTCAAAATATCCTGTGGGGTCTGGAATAATTAAAACAGGAGGAGTGGTCAGTCTTGTCTTCAGCTCCTGAAAACTAGCATCACATTGATCAGTCCATTTGAAAGGACTTCCTTTCCTGGTCAATTTAGTCAATGGCAAGGCTATACGAGAGAAGTTTTGTATAAATCTCCTGTAGTATCCTGCCAAACCAAGGAAACTTCTGATTTCCGTAACCGTCTTTGGTGTCTCCCACTTAATCACTGCTTCCGTCTTGCTAGGATCTACGGCTACCCTTCTATTAGAGATGACATGTCCGAGAAACTTCACCTCTGACAGCCAAAATTCACACTTCTCCAATTTAGCATATAACTTTTTCTCTTTCAGCACTTGCAGCACGATTCGAAGATGTTGTTCATGTTCTTTCTCACTCTTAGAATATATCAAGATATCATCAATGAACACTACAACAAATTGATCTAGGTAGGGTCGAAAAATGCGATTCATGTAATCCATGAAAATTGCAGGTGCATTAGTCAACCCGAAGGGCATTACGAGAAACTCATAGTGCCCATACCTAGTCCTGAAGGCAGTTTTTGGTACGTCCTCCTCCTTAATCCTAATCTGATGATATCCTGACCGCAAGTCAATTTTAGAAAAGATGGAGGCACCCTTTAATTGATCCAATAAGTCATCTATCCTAGGGAGAGGGTACTTATTTTTGATAGTCACCTTATTCAGCTGTCTATAATCTATGCATAGTCTCAAACTCCCGTCTTTCTTCTTAACAAACAATACAGGAGCTCTCCAAGGTGATACACTCGGTCTAATGAATTGCTTGTCTAATAGTTCCTCCAACTGCTTCTTTAGTTCTTGTAGTTCCTTCGAGGCCATTCGATATGGTGCAATAGAGATAGGCCCTGTCCCAAGTAGGAGATCAATAGAGAACTCTATCTCTCTCTTGGGAGGTAAGCCTGGAATATCTAATGGAAACACCTCAGGAAACTCGTTGGCTATTGGAATTTCATCAAGCTTCGATTCGACTTCTAGGTTTGATAAATACAAGAGAATGTATCCAAGTACTCCATTCTTCAACTCCCTATTAACTTGATTGGCATTTAACATCAATAACTGGACCTCCTCTTTCGGAGTAGAAGGTAGAAATTCAACAGTCTTGTTACAACAATTCAACAAGACTCGATTCCTAGACATCCAGTCTAACCCTAGAATGACCTCAATACCTCTTAAAGGTAAAATGACGAGGTCTACAGAAAATTTTTTCACCTGGATGGTGACTTGACAGTCCTTACATACAGAGGAAGTTAATACCCGTTCCCCTATAGGGGTTACTACAGATAGCTCATAGGGAGTTTCAGAAATAGGGAACTGAAACTTCCTAATACATTCTTCTGATATAAATGAATGACTAGCACCAGAGTCAAATAACACCATAAGAGCAAATCCATAAATATAGCATGTACCTTGAATCATTTCAGAAGATTGAGTTGCCTCTTGTCCGCTCAGGGAGAAAACCCTTCCTTTCACCTGAGGCCTCTGTTCTGGCTGCTTTCCTACATTCTGTGGGCAGTTTTTCGCAAAATGTCCCTTCTGTCCGCAATTGAAGCAGACATCTTGTCCCATGTAGCATGGCCGGTTACCATGCATGCGTCCGCATTTAGCGCACTTGACTGAGGCGAGGTCTTGTTGAAAAGGCCTAGGACCCGCAATCAATGGCCTCTTACCAGCTCCATATCCACTTCTTCTCACGTTCTTTCTAGGGTTGGGAAAATTTTTCTTCCTTTTCCATAGGTTTCGCCTTTGCTTCTCGTCCTCCACTGCCCTTAAACTCTTTTCCAGGAGTCTGCATTTATTTATAAGAGGTACAAACTCCCTGATCTCCATAGCTATAACAGCATTCTTTAACTCCGAGTTTAGTCCCGCTTCAAACTTAACCGCCTTCCATGCTTCATCTGGGTTATATCACAGATAAGAGGAGAACTTAGACAGCTCCTTGAACCTTGCGATATACTGGTCCACGGTCATGCTTCCTTGCCTGAGTTGGAGAAATTCGATCTCTTTCTCTGCCCGTACAGTACTTGGAAAGTACTTTTCAAAAAAAATGTCCTTGAACACTTGCCAGGTGATCTGTCTTCCCTGATGAGCTAAAAGTTCTCTAGCTCCAAGCCACCAGTATTCTGCTTCATCCTTTAACATATATGCAGCAAAAATGATTTGCTGCTCTTCAGTACAGCCCATCACTTCAAAGATTTTCTCTAATTCCCTAATCCACCTTTCGGCTATCGTTGGGTCATAACCACCTTGGAAACAAGGTGGTCTAGTCCTCAGGAACTCAGATATGCCATTATCTTTTCCAGCCGTCTGGTTGTTAGGACCAATCTCAACATTTGTGTTATTAGCATTCTGGAGATGTTGTAAAATTTGGTTGGTGGTCATAACTTGGTCTCGAATTGCCGTGGCCAGGTTGTGCAGGGTTTCCTCTGCATTAGTTGCTGGATTCCTCCTTGGTGGTGCCATTTCCTACTATGGTACAAAATAAAGTTATGCTGTTATTGAGGTGATCAAGCCCAATAGTTAGTTCAAAAATATTTAATAGCAGTCATAACACCACCTCGGCATATAGATAGGAAACACTAGTAATTTCTTACCTATATGAATCACTGATCCCCTACACAGCACAACCACAACATACTCAAGACACTATAAGATCGATTCAAATAACCATCCAACCACTGGCCATCTAGGATCGACCTTCTCTGATACCAATTATGTAACAACTGCATTTATGTAAATTTTTTTTTTTAAAAAAAACACCATGAAGTTATTACCTCGTTACAACTTAACTCAATATAACATTTATTTAATTTATACAATACTGAGTTTCCATACACACTATTATTTTACAAACTACACACCATTATTTTACAAACATTTGTACAAAGATACATATTAGTTCTAATCATCTATATCGACTACTTCCGGGGACACTGGTTCGGGTGGCACGTCCACCGGAATCTCAGTTACATCTACGACAGTTACATCTGAAATAACTAGAAGTTGCCCAAGGTAGGGCACCTCGATCCAACGTACAGAGATAATAAGTGTCATAGAGAATATCTGCATATTTATTCTTCTGAACATGATTGGAAATATAGTGAGAATTAAATCCCAGTAAGTTCAACAATAAATCATAATTTACCATCAATATAGTTCATCACGTCATGTTCAGCTGTATAAACTACAGAAAATATCTTCAGGTCACATGAATGCACTTTATCATGCACATGAAAATTATACAGTTATGACATGTATGGCATGAATAACTATTTTTCGAATTTCATATGATGGCTATCCACTTATTCTTACTTTAAGCTACCCCGGTCAGGGTGAGTATTCTCTACTTTTCGGTACGGGCTTATCTCGCTCCGTCCGACATGGCACACTTTCTCTTTCTTTTCTTATTAACATGATCATAACCGTTGGTAGGGCGTCCCCTACTGGTGCACCACACGGATTTCCATGTGACCGTGCTCATTTCTTTTCTTTCCACAATGATAGCCAAAAATATGCTTTCAATAACAAGTATGTTCATCAAAATATAACTATTACCATAAATAATTGGTAATCATGCCATAACCATTTAAAATATCACTTTATAAAACATTTCCATGTCAAAATTCTATACTAATACCTTGGTAACTGGATAGTAATTGTAGTCTGTAAACAGTGCACCAGAAAAATTCCCAGGAAAGAGAGGTGGGTCACTAATGAACACGCTTAAGTACCATGTCTTTCCTTGCCAGAGCTTTCCTTAGACATGCACTTTTCACAAATCACAATTTTGTTTTCCTGTAACTAGAATAATTCTTTTCTGATGTGAAAATACTGCAACCACGGAGCATACTAAGATTTTTCAAATAAAACCGGCACTTTCAAAACTTCTTGTAAATTTATATGAGTACTAGGGTAAATTCCATGTTAAAAATTACACACTTAAAATGGTAGTAAGTTCATGCAATGGCAATGGCTATGGCTATACTAGTCATTTGTTAAGATTCATCTTCTTTTTAAAATACTAATTTTATTTCTTTATTTTCTTGATGCAGGTTTTCATCCTATCTAACCTTCTCTTACTAATCAGAGCATAACTCCCTCAATTTAACTCTGATGTAGGTGATCTTAGTGTCAATTTCAAGATAAAACAATTATCTAAAACTATTATGTTGAACATTGTAGCGAAATATTAAGAAATCAAGGTGATATTACTCCCTAAATGTACAGATTATTTCTTCTCGTGTAGGTTCTGACCTTTACTGACTAATTAGACCATATCTCCCAAATTTGAACTCCAAATTGAGTTATTCCAGTTGGTAAAAATCCATGAGCCCTATATCTATAATTGATATCTTGGCGTATGATTTTAACTCCCTACAGAATATTTCCCAGAAATTCAAAAACTAAAGCTTTAATAACATACTCTGAATAAACATTTTCTGACCTCTGCTTACTAATCAGCTTATATCTACCTCAAATGGACTTCAAATTGAATGATTCCAGTTCCTAACAATCCATGACACATTTATCTTTAATTCTTATGTTAATAATTTATTATAATTCCTTACAGATACTTCTCAGAAATTAAAATACCGAAGCTATCCTAACATATTTTTCCCTGATGACCCATTTTCTGCCCTTTGTCTACTAATCGGCTGATATCTCCCTCATATGGACTCCAAATTGAATGATTCCAGTGGCTTAAAATCCATGACATACATATCTTTAATTCTTATGTTAACCATTTATTTTAATTCCCTACCAATAATTCCCAGAAATTAAATTACCGAAGCTATCCTAACATATTCTTCCCTGATGATTCATTTTCTGACCTTTGACTACTACTTAGACCATAGCTACCTCATATGGACTCCAAATGGAATGATTCCAGTGGCTAAAACTCCGGGACACATATATCTTTAATTCTTATGTTAACCATTTATTTTAATTCCTTATAGATTGTTCCCAGAAATTAAAATACCAAAGCTTAAAATTCTGCCACCCATAGCCATAACCATGCAGAACTATCTACACCAACCTAAGTATTCAAACATACATCACATGCAAGATCAATATGTAACATGATATAGCAACATCATGACCAATCATAAAAGTTCTAAGATCAAAATCTCATACAAATATTATAAGTTTCAAAAGTTTTCTTCAAAAAAAAATATTGTTAAACTTACTTGGAGCACTTAGTCTTCTAGACTTCTCCTTCCTCTTTCTTCCTTTCTTCCTCTCCTTTCCTCACTCTACCTTGCTTCTATTTTTTTCTCTCCCTCACTTGGACGAAATTCTAATGTTGTAAGGGTGGGTTTTCTTATATAGACCACCAAATAATTCACCTTTCTTGATCATGGGTCTACCTTATCACAATTAGGATACACTTTGTTGAATTTTTGGAAAACAAACAACTTATGTTCTTGTCTTCCTCTTCCTTAGTCAAGATATGCATAGGAAAAGGAGATTTGTATTTTGAAAATTATGATAATATGTTCTTAAGATATGGGACAAGGTCCCTTTGATTTAGGGATTCATTTCCATTTTCTTTTGTCTTAAACAAGTATGATAGGTTTGCCTTTTTAGGTGGCAAATTTCTAGCCCTTGAATCTTCATTATTTGGTTGATATTATTTGTGTGGGCTATGAATGTTTTGTCCTAATACCATGTATTATCATACCACTTGCTA
This sequence comes from Gleditsia sinensis, assembly GCA_037074535.1. Taxonomy (NCBI): domain Eukaryota; kingdom Viridiplantae; phylum Streptophyta; class Magnoliopsida; order Fabales; family Fabaceae; genus Gleditsia; species Gleditsia sinensis. The sequence continues at coordinate 17,393,760 of CM073467.1, forward strand.
AAATTATGAGTGTAGGATATAGATGTTTTTGTCCTAAAGCCTTGTATTATCATGCCACTTGCTTAAGTGATGAATGTAGAATCACACCACTTGCTAAATTTTTTGTCTTAATGCCATGTAACCTAATCTTTATTCTTATTATTATATCATCATCTATTTTATTTTATTTTAGTTTTCCTCTTGGATTTGGGCTTATTCCTACCCATTATGGGCTTGTCCTACCCATTTTCTTTGCTTTGGATAAAATTCTTCCTTTCTTGGTGGGCTTGGTCACATTTTCATAATTTTTGGGCTATTTGTGAAATTACTATATCCTAGTCCAAGTCTATGTTTAATTTCTTGTTTAGGTTATCCAATGGGCTTGCTAGAAACTTATGTGAAGTGGAAAAACTCTATATGAAGTGTCCATAGGTAAAAGCCCAATGTATGGGTAAAGATTTTAAACTTAGTAACTATAGTTCTTGAATTAGGAAAAATTACCCTAATTCAATGTTCTTTGAAAGTTTAAGACCTTTACTTGTTTCTAAAAATTTATCTTCCTTATCCAAGAATTTTGCATCTCTTTAGTATGTTATTTCTAATTTCTTTCTTATTAGATTTTCCTTCTTTATTTGTTCTTTTAATGTTAGAAACATTTTCTATGCATATACCTAAGGTGAAGAATTTCTAAGGATTATATTTCCTTAGATATCTAAAATATTGTCTAATAAATTTTATTTTCTTAATTAAATTTTTTATGTACCTTTATCAATAAAAGAAACGAAATTAAGGATGTTACTTATAGTCCATAAAGACTGCAAGTGCATTTGTGACCCCAAAAGGCATGACTAAAAATTCGTAGTGTCCATACCGAGTTTTGAAAGCTGTTTTTTGAATGTCTTCTTCTTTAACTCTGATATGATGATATCTTGACCTCAAGTCTTTCTTAGAGAAAATAATAGCTCGCTTTAATTGATATAATAGATCGTCTATTCTGGGAAATGGATACTTATTCTTAATGGTCGCCTTATTCAATTTCCTGTAATCAATGCATAATCTCAAACTGCCATCTTTTTTCTTTACAAACAATACAGCCGATCCTTAAGGTGATACACTAGGTCTGATAAAGTTCTTTTCTAACAGCTCTTCGATCTACTTCTTAAGCTCTTGTAGTTAAACAAGAGACATTCTATAGGGAGTGATAGAAATAAACCTCGCCTCTAATGCTAGATTGATGGAAACTTCTACTTCTCTCTTCGGTGGAGGTTCAAAAATCTCAGTGGGAAAAACTTTTGAAAATTCACAGACTACTGGAATCTCAAACAGTTCCCATTTCATACTCAGGTTGATAGTATACAGGAAAACACATCTCAGATCCACATCCCTTATCTCCTTATAGAGTTGGTGATCACTAATAATGCTATACTTTTGGTCCTTCAGTGGGTCCGAGAGAAATTCAAAAGTCTTATTGCAACAATCTAGTAGGACTCGGTTCTAACTTAACCAATCCATACCCAAGATGACATCTATATCGTCTAGAGGTAGACAAATCAGATGCACTAAAAAGGATCTGTCATTCAATACAATGAGACAATTCAAACACACTAAGGAAGTAATTAATTTTCCTCCTGTAGGGGCCACCATCGCTAACTCGTATGGTAACTCCGCAATAGAGTGTTGTAACTTCTCTAGACATTCTAATGCTATGAAAGAATGGGTCGCACCAAAATCAAACAATACAATAAGAGGTAGATTGTTGATAAAACACGTACCTTGCATCAAATCAGGAGCTGATTTTACCTCAAAACTGCTCAAATTGAAAAATCTTCCTGTTGTTTGCTAAGTTCGTGCAGTACCTTTCTCATTTTCTAGTGGACAATGCTGAGCCACGTGCCCCTTCTGGCCATATCGGTAGCAAGTAACTAGACCAAAATAACAGGGTTTATCCCCATGGAATTTTCCACACTGACCCATTGCCGGCTTTTTCAGAAAAGGTCTGGGTTCCATAAGTGCTGGTTGTTTACCTCTCATGATATTCTTCCCTCTGGTATTTCTATCTATAACTGGGAACTCTCTTTTCGGCTTCCATTAAGTCCGCCTTTCCCTTTCATCCTCTACTGCTTTTAGACTTGTTGCTAGCATCTGACATTTATTTACCAATGGGGCATATTCCCGAATCTCTAATGCCATCACAACATTCCTAAGCTCCTAGTTCAGTCTTGATTCAAACTTCACTACCTTCCAGGCTTCATCTGGATTATTCTTTAGAGTACTTGAGAACTTAGACAGTTCTTTAAACTTGGTAATATAGTGCTCAATGGTCCCATTTTCCTGTCTAAGCTGCAGACACTCAATCTCTTTCTCAACTCTCACATTACTGGGAAAATATTTGTTCAAAAAAGTCTCTCGGAACAACTGCCATGTAATTTCCCTGTCTTGATGTACCAGTAACTCTTTGGCTCCTCTCCACCAGTATTCATCTTCTTCCTTCAGCATATATGTCCCAAAATTGACCTTCTGCTCATCAGAACAATTTAGAACTTCAAAAATCTTTTCGAGTTCTGTTAGCCATCTCTCAGCAACTATAGGGTTATATGCACCCACAAAAAATGAAGGCCGCATTCCTATAAATTCAGACCATCCATTACCATTCCCAGTTCTATTTCCATTTCGGTTTGCTTCATTTCCCCTAGCTTCTTCATTATTATTAATATTCTGAAGGTGCTGCAGAATCTGATTCGTAGCAGCTGCCTGAGCTTGAATAGCTGCGGCTATGTTATTTAAGGTAGCATCTAAGAAGCCTAGCAGATTCCTTCTTAGTGGTACCATAACTCACTGTATTAGTAAAGCAAAATATTAGTCACTATAGAGGTGATCAAACTCAATAGCAGTTCAACATTTTACAGTAGTTATCACTCTTCACAAGACTATAAATAGGAAATACTAGTACTTTCCTACTGAATTTATCCGCCACCTTACACAACGTTTCCACATAACTATTCAAGACTCCTTTAAGTCAATCTAGGTGACCACCCACCCCATGGTCACCTAAGATCGATTGACTCTGATATCGACTTTGTAACATCTAATTTTTATTTATTTATTATTATTATAGCAACTTTGTAAGATCCGATTTACTTTAATTTTTTTTTCACATTACGCATGTTAAATACGCCATATGTATAAACACAATATATATGTATACATATTAATTACAAACCTCATACATGTTATAATTATGCAATACAACATTTCAAAACACAATATATATGTATACATATATATTACAAACCTCAGACATGTTATATTTATACAATACAATATTTCAGTACAAAAATAAGAGTCTCTATACAACACTTCACCCTTGAAATACAAAAGGTGAGGAGGTGGTGCTGACATCGAGATGTCCATCAATAACGTCATTCCCGGTTGCATCTCATTTTTTTTATCTGAACATAACACCACAATAATAGTAAGAACAAAGGTTCATAGTAGACTTAACATAAATAAAATATAATGAGAAAAATAGGAGTTATGTTCAGCTGTATAAGCTACAAAAAATATTAAAATTTGAAGATAAAATCATTACTTCAGTTGATGCATAATTAACATACTATTTATGCACTGAAAATTCACTCTTTTTCTTTTAAAAAAAATGCTCAGACATATCACAGTTCTCAATTCACTCATTTGCTATATGCATAATGACCGATCGACTATAGTCACAATAAGTGATTAGAGAATGTGAGTTCATCACCAATTTGCCTCCTCACATTACCTCTGTCACTTGGTTGGAACGACCTTCCCTTGACTCACTCAGGCTAATAGGGCGTCCCCTACTCGGTACCGTCTCAAGCCATACAACCCGTTGATATTCATCTATACATATATATATATATATATATATATATATATATATATATATATATATATATATATATATAAATGCATATTTATCAAATGCAATATATAATTATCAAGAAACTCGCCATTTAATCACTTTCATAATATTATGCATCATTTTTATACTAAATGATTAATAAACATTCATCACAAACCAATATCCAATATGATTCATTTTAAATCAAATAAAGAAAAAGAGTAATTTGTGATACCAGAATCATCATTTTAAAAGTATTTTTCTTGGATATATGTTTTCTAAAAATATTTCAACAAACAAGATTATTTTTAGGCTGAAAATAGTGATATGATATTCCAGCACCCAACACGGCCATGCTTAAAAAATACAACAAACAAGCTCAAAAACAGCCTCAGAACACGGCCTACCCACGCCTCAGAACACGGCTTGGCCGTGTTCTGTGATCTTTCCTTACTTATTCAACCATATCTGCCTTATACAAACTTCGTGTTAGGTGATTGTAAATCCTATAAAAAGATAAGGCAATGATCTACAATGTTCATGTTTATCATATCTTCATATTCTTTATGGATTAGTCCCAAAAAATTCAAAACAAAAATACTTATTTTACCAATCTAGATTCTAGACTGATTATGACCTATGATCAATTAAGCAGCCATATCTCCCTCATATGCACTCCAATTGAGGTGATGTCAAAGCATATAAAACGCTAAGACAATTATCTACAAATTTTATGTTTATCGTTTCTTTAAATTCCTTATGGATTATTTCTAGAAAATTTAAAATAAAAATGATTATTTTTACTATTTTGGATTTTGACCTCTGCTCAATTAATTAGCCATATCTCTCTCATATGGACTCCAAATTAATCTGTGAGACATGTGTAACATCCCTAATTTTGTTTCATGTATTCAAAGTAACATCTTTAATTTCGTTTCTTTTATTGATAAAGGTACATAAATATTTAATTAAGGAAATAAAATTTATTAGACAATTTTTAGATATCTAAGGAAATATGATCCATTGAAATTATTCACCTTACGTGTATGCATAGAAATGTTCTAACATTAATGGAATAGGTAAAGAGAGAAAACCTAAGAGGAAAAATTAGAAATAAATATACTAAAGAAAGGTGAAATTCTTGGGTAAGGAATTTAAATTTTTGTGAAGTAAGTAAAGGTATTAAAATTTCAAGAAGATTGGATTAAGGTAATTTTTCCTAATTCAAGAGTTAAAGTTACTAAAGTTTAGTATCTCCACCCATAAATTGGGCTTTGACCTATGGACACTTCATGTAGAGTTTTTCTACTTTACATGAATTTTTAGAAAGCCAATAGGATAGCCCAAGGAATAAATAAAACATAGACTTGGACTAGGATATAGAAATTGGACCGGTAGCCTTAAAATCATGAAAATGTGACTAAGCCCATTATGAAAGGTAGAATTTTAACCAAAGTAAAGAAAATGAGCAAGAATGAGCCCAAACCCAAGGGGAAAAATAAAAATAAAAATAAAATAAAGTGATGAAATAATGGTGTAATCTAGATTAGGTGACATGGCATTAAGACAAAAATTTAGCAAGTGGTGTGATATCCTACATTCATAATTTTAGCAAGTAGTATGATAATACATGGCATTAGGACAAAACATCTATATCCTACACTCATAATTTTAGCAAGTGGGTAATAATACATAGCATTATGACAAAACATCCTTATCCTACACAAATAATTTTAGCTAAGCAAGGAAGATTCAAGGGTTGGAAATTTGCCACCTAAAAAGGAAAACCTATCATAATTGATTAAGAAAAAAAGAAAAAGGAAATGAATCCTTAAATCAAAGGGACCTTGTCCCTTATCTTAAGAAAATATTATCATAATTTTCAAAATACAAATCTCCTTTTCCTATGCATATCTTGACTAAGGAAGAGGAAGACAAGAACATGAGTTGTTTGTTTTCCAAAAATTCAACCAAGTGCATCCTAATTGTGATAAGGTAGACCCATGATTATGAAAGTTGAATTATTTGATAGTCTATATAAGCAAAACTCACCCTTATAACATTATAATTTTTGTCCAAGTGAGGGAGAGGAAAAATAGAAGCAAGGTAGAGTGAGGAAAGGAGAGGAAGAAAGGAAGAAAGAGGAAAGAGAAGTTTAGAGGACTAAGTGCTCAAGGTAAATTGAACAATATTTCTTTTTGAAGAAAAGATTTGCAACTTGTAATATTTATATGAGATTTTAATCTTAGAACTTTGATGACTGGTCATGGATGTTGCTATATCATGTTACATATTATGTATGTTTGAATACTTAGGCTGGTGTAGATAGTTCTGCATAGCTATGGCTATGGGTGGCCAAATTTTAAGCTTCTATTTTTAAAATTCTGGGAAGAATCGGTAAAGAAGTAAAACAAATGGTTAACATGACAATTGTAGATCTATGTCTCACGAATATTTATCCACTAAAATCACTCAATTTGAAGTCCATATGAGGTAGATATGGTCTGATTTGTAAGCAGTGGTCAGAAAATGGTTAATCAGGGAAGAATATGTTAGGATAGCTTCTGTGTTTTAATTTTTGGGAACATGTTATAGGGAATTAAAATAAATGGTTAACATAAGAATTATAGATATATGTGTCACGGAGATTTATCCACTGGAATCACTCAATTTGGAGTCTGTATGAAGTATATATGGTCTGATTAGTATGCAATGGTCAAAAATTGGTTAATAAGGGAAGAATATGTTAGGATAGCTTCAATGTTTTAATTTCTGGAAACCTTCTATAGGGAATTAAAATAAATGATTAACATAAAAATTATTTCTATATGTGTCACAGGTTTTTAGCCACTAGAATCACTTAATTTGGAATTCTTATGAGGGAGATATGCACATTTTAGTAGGTAGAGGTCAAAACTTACCCGAGTAGAAATAACCTGTACTGTGAGGGAGTAATATCACCTTGATTTATTAATATTTTGCTAAACTGTTCAATATAATAGTTTTAGATACTTGTTTTATCTTTAAATTGACACCAAGATTACCTACATCAGAGTTAAATTGAGGGAGTTATACTCTGATTAGTAAGAGAAGGTCAGATAGGATGAAAACTTGCATTAAGAAAATAAAGAAATAAAATTAATATTTAAAAAAGAAGAAGAATCTTATAAATGAAAATAATAAATAACTAGTATATGTCATAGCCATTGCCATTGTATGAACTTCTTACCATCTTAAGTGTGAAATTTTGACATGGAAATATTTTATAAAGTGATATTTGAAATGGTTATGTTCATGGCATGATTACCAATCTTTTTTGGTAATAATTATATTTTGATGAACATACTTGTTATTGAAAGCATATTTTTGGCTATTATGGTGAAAAGAAAAGAAATGAGCACAGTCACATGGCAATCCGTGTGGTGCACCAGTAGGGGACGCCCTACCAATAGTTATGATTATGCAAATGAGAAAAGAAAAAGAAAGTGTGCCATGTCAGACAGAGCGAGAAAAACCCGTACCGAAGAGTAGAAAATACTCACCTTGATTGGGGTAGTTTGATATGAGAATAAATTGATAGTCATCATATGATATTCTAAAAATAGTTAATCATGTCATACATGTCATTATTGTACGATTCTTATGTGCATAGATATAGTGCATTCATGTGACCAAAGATATTTTCTGTAGTTTATACAGATGAACATGACGTGATGAGCTATATTGATGATGATTTATTGTTGAACTTACTGGGATTTAATTCTCACTATATTTCCATGTCATGTTCAAAAAATTAGTTATGTAGATTTTTCTATGGCTCTAGCTTTTAGTGCACGTTGGATTGAGTTACTTTATGTTGGGCAGATCCCAGAATCAAATAAAATGTTTGTGGTCGAGTTGGCTCAGATCCCAGTGAAGGTGCAACCATTCGCACCTGTATCTTCGGAATTGGTCAACCAGAATAAATAAGATGTAGATATTTATGTGTTTGATATGTTGTACGTACGTTTTGATTAATGATATGTATGTGAACTCTATATTGTATGATAATAAATAAATAAAAAGTTGTTACAACATGTATCTACAATTCATATGTTGAGCATTTCTTTAAAATCCTTGCCAAATTTTCCCAGAATTCCAAAAACAGGGGCTTCCAAAATTATTCCGAAATTTAGTTTAGTCTAACTTCTCCTTTGTTTTTCTTTAATGTAATCCCATGCACCCATATGCTTGTCCATACAATCGAAACATAATTCCATATAAATATCCATACCACATGTTATCCAAAATCACATCTAAACAAATCTAAAAGCATATATATAATTTTGTACAAAATTTATGAGTAGATGTTAAACCTACCTCAAACAAATCCTTAAATTTGATGCTTTGATTTCCCTTTCCTCTTCCTTTTCCTTCTTCCTTCTCCTTCTTCTTCCTCTTCCGTTTCCTCCTCTTTCTTTTTCCTCCTCTTTCTTTTCCTCTCTTTTTTCTTCTTTTCTTTCTCTTCCTTACCAACACTCCTTACCGACACTCCTTTCTCTCCCTTATAATTATCACTCATTTTTCCTCACCCACCTCCCTCATAATTATTAAAAATTTTCCTACCTACCACCCAATATTTACAATTCAGCCATCTTCCATTATGTACAAAAATGCCATCCTAAAGTATTTACAAAACTGCCATCTTAAAGAATTTACATAAATGCCATCTTAAGAAATTTACATAAATGCCAACTCAAGAAATTTACATAAATGTCATTTTAAACATCCTAAGATCTTGTTTGATTTGAGTAAAATTGTAAAATAATTTAATCCTTCCTTGAGATCTAATATGCTTTCTCCTCTCTGAAAGAAATAAATTACAATTAGTAACATAAGGAAAAATCGGGGATGTTACACATTCTTACCCATTTCCTTTCCTTTAGCTGAAATTCTACATCTCGTGGAGGGCTTAATCACATTTTCATGATTTTTAGGCTATTAGTCCAACTTATATATCCTAGTCCAAGTCTATATTATATCTCTTGCTTGGGCTATCCCATTGGCTTGCTAGAAACTCATGTGAAGTGGAAAAACAAATTTTATGGAGTGTCCATAGGTTAAGGCCCAATGTATGGACGGAGATATTAAACTTAGGAACTCTAACTCTTGAATTAGGAAAAATTACCATAATCCAATCTTCTCAAAATTTTAAGAACTTTACTTACTTCCAAAAATTTATCTTCCTTACCCAAGAATTTTGCCTCTCTTTAGAATGTTATTTCTAATTTTTTTCTATTGGGTTTTCTCTTTTTACCTATTCCCTTAATGTTAGAAACATTTTCTATGCATACACATAAGGGGAACAATTTCTAAGGCTTATATTTTTTTTCTTAGATATTAAAAAATTGTTTAATAATTTTTATTTTGTTAATTAAATATTTATGTACCTTTATTAATAAAAGAAACGAAATTAGGGTTGTTATAAACTTCACCATCTTGCCTCTGACCCGTGCTTTTTGGCACACATGCACTGTATCATTGGAGTAAAATTCATGTACCACTGGTATGACCCTTGGTTCTAGATTCTTGTAGAAAAACTCTAATTCCTTTGGAGTATATTGTCTCTATGAGGTAGCCCAGTGGTGACAATAAAACCTCTTTTTGGAATGATGGGTTTATGAACCACCACCTTGATCTGGTGTTGATAGACATCCTCATTCACAAATGCCTTGCTATTGAATGTAGGAGGATCATCTGCTCGTCTCTTCCTCTTGTAGAGGGCTAGCTGTGAAGTCTTAGGAGCCATCTATTTTGGAAAGTTTACTAGGGCCTTTTATTGAGCAGTTGGTGTGCACTCTTGCAATTGGGGGGAAAATGGGTGATTATTTTCCAAATTGGATTCCTAATTGGATGCACTCTATGAGTAAAGGAGTATTAATATAACTAAGAGCAGATAATGTGAAAAAATTCTCACCCAATTGAGCTTGATTCTCTTCGAAAAGGATGAAGGATGGATGTGCATTGAGGTTTCTTAAAAACTTCAATCAATTTCCAACCAAATGCTAAAGTCATTGATTAATCCTACAAGATAGGAAGTAAAATCACTTAATGCATGTAAATAAATGGAATTTGAGCTTAATAGAAGTGATAGGATGCAAGTTATGGTGATTGGGGGTGAGTTAGAGTGAAAAGAGGAGTGGGAGGGGAGAGAGGTCGCGAGCCTCTTATAGAGAGCGCGACGGTGCTTTGCATATGCAGATCTCAATTTTTTTTTGAATAATCAATAAAAGAAAAAAATAAAGAAGAAGAAGAAGAGATGTTGTTGGGTTGCCTCTCAACCATCATCTTTGTTTAATGTCGTTGGCTTGACATAAACTCATAAAATTATAGAGGGTCTTGAAGGGTTATCCATTGTAGTTCCTCTTGTTGAAATCCTTCATAATATGGTTTAAGCCTGTGGCCGTTAACTTTGAAGCTATTTTGATTATCCATGCTTTTTATTTCAACTGCACCATGAGGAAAAATATTAGTAACAACAAATGGTCCCTCGCATCGATATCGAAACTTACTTGGAAACAATCAGAGACTAGAATTGTAGAGTAGGACTTTCTATCCTTTAGTAAACTCCTCACGTGAAATCATACGATCGTGTAGGAGTTTAGTTTTGGCTTTCTAGATATTTGCATTTTCATAGGCCTCGTTTCTAATTTCCTCCAATTCTTGAAGTTGTAATTTCCTGTATTCTCCACTTTCTTCCAGATTCATGTTAAATTTCTTTATAGCCCAAAATGCTCCGTGTTCTTATTCAATTGGAAGGTAACAAGTTTTGCCAAATACTAACCTGTATGGAGACATACCAATTGAGGTCTTATATGCTATTCTATATGCACAGAGAGCATCATCTAATCTGAGACTCTAATCCCTATAGTTGGGATTTATTGTCTTACTAAAGATATTTTTTATTTCTCTGTTGGATACCTCATATTTCCCATTGGTCTGGGGATGGTATGTAGTTGACAGCTTATGAGTGACATTATATTTTTTAAATGGGCTTCAATAGTCATATTGCAAAAATGCGTTCCCCTATCACTTATTAATGCTCTTAAGATCCCAAATCTGGAGAAAATATAGGATTTAATAAAATATGCAACCACTTTAGAACCATTAATCCTAGTGGGTTTAGCTTCCATCCACTTTGAGACATAATCCACAGCCAGCAAAATATAATTATATCCAGATGATAACGAAAAAGGTTTTATGAAATCAATACCCAAACATAAAAAATTTCACAAAATAATATCGGTGTTTGTGGCATCTCATTTTTCCTAGATATATTATCTATTTTCTGACAATTTGACATGACTTATAAAAATGATATAAATCTTTGAATAGAGTAGGCCAGTAAAAACAACAGTCTAATACTTTCTTTGCTATCATTTTTTCCCTAAAGTATCCTCCATATGCATAAGAATGGCAGAAGGTTAGAATTGATAGAACTTCAGAGTCAAGAATGCACCTTATAATTTGATCTGAACATTACTTCCATATATAAGGATCATTCCATATGTAGTATTTGGCATCACTCTTAATCCTATTTTTAGCTACCCTGGTCAAAAAAGTTGGTAGCTGATTAGTAGCCAAATAAATTATAATATTTGCATACCATGGTATATGAACTAAAATTAAAAATAAATTTTCATTTGGGAATGCTTCTTCAATTTTTAGTTTCTCTTCCACATGTGTTAGGAAGCTTAGGTGATTTGCTACATTATTTTTAGACCTTTTGTTATCTTTATTCTCTAGATCAAATTCTATAAGCAGTAGCACCCATTTGATTATCTTGGGGTTTTCCTCCTTTTTTATTACCAAGTATCTCAAAGCTACATGATTAGCAAAAAAAATAATTTTAGTACATATTAAATATGATCTAAATTTTCTAATGCAAAGAAAACAGCTAAGAGTTCTTTTCAGTGGTGGTATAATTCTTCTGGGCATCATTCAATATTCTGGAGGCATAATACATCATATGAGATGCCTTTCCAACTCTTTGGCCAAGTACTACTCCAACTGCATATAACTAGCATAACACATAATTTCTAAAGGGAGGTTCCAATTTGGTGCTTGGATGATTGGAACTAAAATCTTAGACTTCTTCAATTTGTCAAAAGCTTCCCTGCATTCTTCATCAAATTCAAAAGGTACATCTTTTTGAAGCAATTTGCACATAGGTGTTGTTTTCTTAGAGAAGTCCTTTATGAATATTCTATAAAGACCTATATGGCCAAGAAAAGAACCAACTTCTCGCACACAAGTAGGATAAGGTAGAGTTTGAATAATATTAATCATAGTTTTATCTACCTTTATTCCCCTTTCAGAGACAACATGGCCTAAAACTATACCTTGTTCAACTATAAAATGACATTTTTTAGAATTTAAAACAAGGTTAGGTTATTGACATCTTTTCAAAATTAATGATAGGTTATGCAAATAATAATTGAATGAATCCTCATAAACTGTGAAATCATCCATAAATATCTCAATACATTTTTTAAGGTAATATGAGAATTTGCTAACCATATACCTTTGAAAAGTGGCAAGGGCATTACACAGCCGAAATACCATGCGCCTATATGCGAATGTCCTAAATGGACAAGTGAAGGTTGTCTTTTCCTGGTCTTCAGGAGCAATTGCAATTTGAAAATAGCCTGAATAACCATTAAGCAAATAGTAGTAAGGTTTGCCAGATAATCTTTTAAGCATTTGATCAATAAAAGGTAAAAGAAACTGGTCTTTTTAGGTTATAGAATTTAATTTCTTATAATCTATACAAACCCTCCACCCATTTTGAATTTGGTTAGGTACCAATTCCTCATTCTAATTTTTCACCACTATTATTCCTGTTTTCTTGGGAACCACTTGCATTGGACTTACCTAATGATTGTCTGAAATAAGGTATATTACCCTAACCTCCAACAATTTAAGGATTTCCTTCTGCACTACCTCCATCATAGGAGGATTTATCCTTCTTTGGGGCTATCTAGATGGTTTAGGTCCTTCCTCCATTAATATTATGTGCATATATGTGGAAAGGCTAATCCCCTTAAGGTTAACAATGGTCTATCCTATTGTAGTTTTGTGCTCTTTAAGAACTTGAATTAATTTCTCCTCCTGATTAACTTCAAGCTTGCTGGAGATAATAACAAGAAGTGTTTCTCCTTCCCCCAAAAATACATATTTGAGGTTATCAGGAAGTGGCTTCAATTTAGGAGTAGGGGCTTACACAACATAAGGTAAAAGAGTAGTATCAGAAATTGGTAATTCCATATAAGCAACATTACTTGTTGGTGGTCTTATTGAAATATCATTAAGTACATCCAATTCCTCCTTTGTTTCTACATCTAAGTCTAACTCACTGTAACATCTTTAATTTTTTTTTTATTAATAAAAGTACATAAATATTTAATGTAACCTCCCTAATTTTGTTTCTTTAAAGATACATAAATATTTAACTAAGAAAATAAAATTTGCTAGACAATTTTTAGATATATAAGGAAATATAATCCTTAGAAATTCTTCACCTTATGTGTATGCATAGAAAATGTTTCTAACATTAAGGGAACAAGTAAAGAGAGAAAACTTAATAGGAAAAATTAGAAATAACATACTAAAGATAGGCAAAATTCTTTTGTAAGGAAGATAAATTTTTGTGAAGTAAAGGTCTTAAAATTTTAAGAAGATTGTGAGTTAGAAATTTCTAAATTTAACTTCTCCACCCAAAAATTGGGCTTTCACCTATGGACACTTCATGTAGAGTTTTTCCACTTCACATAAGTTTCTAGCAATTGGATAACCTAAGTAAGAAATAAAACATAGATTTGGACTAGGATATAGAAGTTGGACTGATAGCCCAAAAATTATGAAAATATGACTAAGCCCTTCAAGAAAGGTAGAATTTTATCCAAAGTAAAGGAAATGGGTAGGAATGAGCCCAAATCTGAGAGGAAAAATAAAATAAAATAAATCATGTGATGAAATAATAATGTAATAATAATAAAGATTAGGTTACATGGCATTAACACAAAAATTTAGCAAGTGGTATGATAATACAAGGCATTAGGACAAAACATCTATATCCTACACTCATAATTTTCGTAAGTGGTATCATAATACATGACATTAGGACAAAACATTCCTATCTCACACAAATAATTTCATCCAAGTAAGGGAGATTCAAGGGCTAGAAACTTGCCAATTAGAAAGGCAAACCTATCATACTTGATTAAGACAAAAGAAAAAGGAAATGAATCCCTAAATCAAAGGGACCTTGTCCCTTGTCTTAAGAACATATTATCATAATTTTCTAAATAAAAATCTCCTTTTCCTATGCATATCTTGACTAAGGAAGAGGAAGACAAGAACTTGAGTTGTTTGTTTTTCAAAAATCAACCAAGTGCATCCTAATTGTGATAAGGTAGACCCATGATCATGAAACGTGAATTATTTGATAGTCTATTTAAGCAAAACCCAACCTTATAACATTATAATTTCATCCAAGTGAGGGAGAGGAAAAATAGAAGCAAGGTAGAGTGAGGAAAGGAGAGAAAGAGGGGAGAAGAAAGGAAGGAATAAAAAAGAGAAGTCTAGAGGACTAAGTACTCAAGGTAAGTTAGCTTAATCTCTACTTGAATCCATATTTCTTCTTCATCCTTGGGGTTCAAAAACTTAGCCTCCTTCTCTTATTTAAGCTACTAGAAGAGCTAAAGGAAGGGAGGAATCTTGTTAATTCTTTTAAGAGGAAACAAGAAAATGAATTCACTAAGTGAGTTAGGGAGATCCTTATGTAGGTTTAACAATATTTCTTTTTGAAAAGTTTTGAAATTTGTAACATTTATATGAGATTTTGATCTTAGAACTTTAATGATTGGTCATGGATGTTGCTATATCATGTTACATATTAATCTTGCATGTGATGTATGTTTGAATACTTAGGCTGGTGTAGATAGTTCTGCATAAGTATGTCTATGAGTGACAAAATTTAATTCTTCTATTTTTAAAATTCTGGGAAGAATCAGTAAAGAATTAAAATAAATGGATAACATAAAAAATGTAAATCTATGTCTCATGGATTTTTAGACACTGTAATTACTCAATTTGAAGTCCATATGAGGTAGATATGGTCTGATTAGTAAGCAGTGGTCAGAAAATGATTAATCTGGGAAGAATTTGTTAGGAAAACTTTTGTGTTTGAATTTTTGGGAAAATTTTGTAGGGAATTAATATCACCAAGAATCTTTAACATTTGGATAAAATTTTCGACATAATAGTTTTTGATAACTTTTTTTATCTTTAAATTGACACCAAGATCACCTAAATCGGAGTTAAAATGAGGGAGTTATGCTCTGATTAGTAAGAGAAGGTCAGATAGAATGAAAACCTGCATCAAGAAAATAAAGAGATAAAAATAATATTTAAAAAAGAAGAAGAATCTTATAAATGAAAATAATAAATGACTAGTAAATACCATAGTCATTGCCATTGCATGAACTTCTTACCATATTAAGTATGTAATTTTGACATGGAAATATTTTATAAAATGATATTTGAAACAGTTATGTTCATGGCATGATTACCAATGATTTTTGGTAATAATTATATTTTGATGTGAGTTTAATGAACATACTTGTTATTGAAATCATATTTTTGGCTATTATTGTGAAAAGAAAAGAAATGAGCATGGTCATATGGCAATCCGTGTGGTGCACCAGTTGGGGATGCCTTACCAACAGTTATGATTATGTTAATGAGAAAAGAAAGAGAAAGTGTGCCATGTCGGACGGAGCGAGAAAAGCCTGTACTGGAGAGTAGAAAATACTCACCCTGACCGGGATAGCTTGATATGAAAATAAATGGATAGTCATCATATGATATTCTGAAAGTAGTTAATCCTACCATACATGTCATTACTATATGATTTTCATGTGTATAGTTAAAGTGCATTCATGTGACCTCAGTTATTTGCTGTAACTTTTACAGATGAACATGACGTGATGAACTATATTGATTATGATTTATTGTGGAACCTACTGGGATTTAATTCTCACTATTTTTGCATATCATGTTCAGAGGATTAACTATGCAGCTATTCTCTATGACAATTATTATTACTGTACGTTGGATCAAACTGCCCTACCTTGGGCAACTACCGATTATATTGGATATATCTGTAATAGACATGACTAAGACTCTGGTGGAGGTGCCGCCACCCGCACCAGTATCCCCGGAAGTAGTCTACGTGGAGTATTAGAGCTAATATGTATATGTTAGACTTTTGTACAGATGTTTGTAAATTAATGATGTGCATGTAAACTCAATATTGTATAAATTAAATAAATGTTATTTTGAGTTAAGTTGTAATGAGTTAATAACTTCATGGAATTTTACAAATATAGAAAAAAATTTGTTACATAAATGAAGTTGTTACATAATGGGTATAAGAGCCTGGTTGATCCTAGATGGCCAGTGGGTGGATGGTTATCTGAATCGGTCTTACAGTATCTTGAGTATGTTTGTGGTTATGTTGTGTGAGGGATCTATGATTTCATATAGTTAAGAAATTACTAGTGTTTCCTATCTATATGCCAAGATGGTGTTATGACTGCTTTAAATATTTTTGAAACTAACTATTGGGCTTGATCACGTCAATAGCAGCATAACTTTGTTTTTGCCACAGTTGGAAATGGCACCACGAAGGAGGAATCCGACAGACAATGCGGAGGAAACCTTGCACAACCTTGCCACGGTAATTCGAGACCAGGTCACGACCACCAATCAAATTCTACAATACCTCCAGAATGCTAATAACCCGAATGGTGAGAATAGTGTTAATAATTGGATGGTAGGGAATGATAACGGCATATCTGAGTTCCTAAGGACTATACCATCTTGTTTTCAAGGCGGCTTTGACCCAATTATAGCTGAAAGGTGGATAAGGGAACTAGAAAAAATCTTTGAAGTGATGGGTTGTACTGAGGAGCAGTAAGTTATCTTCACTTCATATATGCTGAAAGATGAAGCAAAATACTAGTGGCGTGGAACTAGAGAACTTTTAGCTCACCAGGGAAGGCAAATCACCTAGCAATTGTTCAAAGACACCTTTTTGAAAAAGTACTTCCCATGTATTGTGTGGGCGAAGAAGGAGATTGAATTTCTCTAACATAGGCAAGGCAGCATGACCGTAGACCAGTACATCCCGAAGTTTGAGAAGTTGTTTAAGTTCTCTTACCTACAATTTAACCCCGATGAAGCCTGGAAGGCTGTTAAGTTCAAACTGTGATTGAATCCAGAGCTAAGGAATGCTATTGTAGCTATAGAGATAAAGGAGTTTATACCTCTAATAAATAAATGTAGACTATTGGAGAAGAGCTTGAGGGTAGTGGCAGATGAGAAACAAAGACGAAATTTCTAGAAAAGGAAGAACGGTCCACAAAACTCTAGTAGAAATGTTAGAGGAAAAGTACAGGGTACTGGCAAGGCCAATGACTGCAAGTCCTCGACCCTTCCAACAGAACTTTTCCATAGCCAAGTGTACTAAGTGTGGACGTATGTATGGTAATCGACCATGCTATATAGGATTAAATGTTTGCTTCAATTGCGAACAGAAATGTCATTTTGCAAAGAACTGCCCACAAAATTTGGGGAAGCAGTCGAAACAAAAGCCTCAAGGGAAAGGAAGGGTTTTCACGTTGAGCAGCCAAGAGGACACTCAATCCCCCAAAATGATCCTAGGTATATGCTATATCTATGGATTTGCTCTTATGTTGTTTTTTGACTCTGGTGCTAGCCATTCATTTATATCGGAAGAATGTATTAGGGAGCTTCAGTATTCTATTTCTGAAACCCCCTATGAGCTATCTGTAGTAACTTCCACGGGGGAAAGGGTCTTAACTTCCTCAATCAAGCAGATGTTAAAGTCTAGGTAAATTGTAGTGTTGCAATATTTCAACTAATGATTTACCACCATCAAATTACAACAAGCACCCAACTTTAACCGGTAGAATTCAGTATATATGCATCCCAAAACTAGGTCAAATAAGCCTCTAGTGCAGAACATATATTCCTAAATGAATGCATTTTTCTAAATTAAGAGCAGAGAATTGATGGCAAGCAATTTAGTGTAATGAGAAAGTCAGGCAATAACCAGCAAGAGTGACAACCAGTAATAACTAGGTAGACAAGACCAACTCAAAAGATTCAACAAATATGAACCCAAAGTGCAGGAATTCTAAGCATTCCAAATGTTACATAATTTTGTCAAAATGAGTCTAACCAAACCAATGCAGATAAACCATCCAGCAAGTCTAACAATGGGAAGGGAGTTCTAGTTTAGAAACGTGAAGTTCAAGTGCAGAGAGTTGATATAATTAAACTAGAACACCAAGTCCAATAAAAATTCAAGCATACATAATTCCAAATGTAGCTTTTAATGCCCAGGTAAACTAGTAAAGAAAAGGTCAACAATTATCAGCATGAAAACCTATCTAATTAGGCATAACTATATAGCATTATGTGGCTAATTAAGGGCAGAAATTTGGTAACAAATATTCTCAATTCAAGATAAGCGAAGACTAGAAAATTTCAATGCAACAAATCTAGTACATTGAAGCTCAAGTGCAAAAATCAAAACCAGACCAATCCAGAAAAATTAGACCAGTGCAATCATGAAGTCCATAATTTCCAATCAAAAAATTTAATCAATAAGTGCAGTGAATTAGAAATTACCTGGAGGGAACGATGGATACTAGTAGCAGGGAATATAGCTAAGAACAGGGAGTAAAGAGAACTAGCTGGAGATGGGTAAGGGGAGGGGATTTCTGGGTTCAGGGAGAGTTCTGGTGTATGGGAATAGAAGTGTGGGTGCTAAGGAATTTTTAGGTGTGTGTGTGTGGGGGGCTGCGGGTTGCTGGGAGAGGGAGTGGAATGTTGGGATGGGGATTTTGGGAATGTGGAAGTAGGGGAGTGGCAGAGAGGAAAGGGGAGGCTTCGGGTTACAGAGGGGAGAGGGACAGAGATTGATAGGATCATGAAGACTGGGGGATTTCTCTGGTTATGGCTCGGGTTGCGGTAGAGGTTGGAGGGAAGAAGGAGATGGGAGCTAGGAGAAGGGGGTGGGAGAAGAGAGGAGAAGAAGTTAGGGCACAGGAGAATGAGTAAATTTTGTAGAGAAATTGGAGGGAAGATGGTTGGGAAGGCACGGGGAAAGGGAGGAAGACAAGGGCAAGGGCACAGGGGAAAGGGAGAATGAACACGGGGAAGAAAAATAAGGATAAAAACTCATCTAGACCCCAAGCATGGCCGTGCTTCAGTTTGGATCTTCAAATTTCTAGAAGTAGCTCGTGTTGGCTGGCACGAGGATGGGGTGCTTTCTATAACCTGAAGCACGATCGTGGTTAGAGACACGGCTTGGCCGTGCTTCGTGCTGGAATCTCAAAACTTCTCAAAATTTGGCCCGTGCTTGAAGCACGAGCATGCTTTATGACACGGGTTAGTTGTGTTTGGTGTTGGAATCCATTTTTCTTCAAATTTTTGCCTCAGCTTTTGCTCTGCTTTAATTTTTCCTCAATATTATTGCTTTCTTCACTCTTGGGCATGCAAATTATGACCTACAAAATACCCGAAAACACTCTTAAATTCCTAATCCTAAGAAATCAACTAAAACTAAAGATAAAAACAAAACTAAAAAAAATGAAATTAAGCAAAAAGAAACTTAAAAATTAAAATGTGGGTTGCCTCCCACAAAGCACTTGTTTAAAGTCATTAGCTTGACTCCTTTGGCATGCTTTCCACTCAAGGTGGTTTGAAGAGAGTTTGAATAACTCTCTTTTCTATCCATTGCCTCTTAGTATGGTGCTTGAGGCTTTGCCTAATAGCCTTTAAAGTTCCTTTTGGCTTAATCCTTTCTTTCTTTGCTCCATTCACGTTGAAAGAAGGTGACTTAGGTTCTAACTTTAGAGCTTTGATTGCCTCCTCAATCACTTGCTTTTCTACCCCCTGTTTAACATAAACATAAGAACTTTCCACAGACATAACTCAAGTGGGTCAAAAGGAGAAAAATTCATGACATTTTGATTCTTTTTCATTTCAAGTTGGTCAATCATATAGCAAGATTCATTTAGAGATGGGGATTTCACTATATTTTCTAAGTTAAACTCTACCTTTTCATCCCTTACAATCAAAGAAAGCTTTCCATCTTTGACATTGATGTTTCCACCAGTTGTGGCTAGGAAAGTCCTTCCAAGAATGATGAAGATTTTATCATCTTCCTCTATCTTTAAAATAACAAAATCAACCGGTATGAAAAATTTACCTACCTTTTGAGGAACATCCTCTAATATACCTACCGGATGCTTGATGGATCGGTCAGCCAAATGAAGCGAAAGGGTGGTAGGCTTCAAGTCACCCATCTAAGGCTTCTAGTAAACTAAAAGAGGCATGAGACTCACACATGCTCCAAGATCACATAGGGCTTTATCAATTTTTATATCATCAATAGAGCAAGGAATTGAGAAGTTTCCAGGATCCTTAAGCTTTTGTGGTAGCTTATTCTAGATTAATGCACTTGATCCCTCTGTCAATGCCACAATAGCATGCTCTTCAATTTTCCTCTTGTTTGAGAGGATTTCCTTCAGAAACTTCGCACAGCAAGGCATTTGGGAGATAGTTTCTAGGAATGGAATGTTAATGTTTAACTTCTTCAAAATATCTAGAAACCTCCCAAATTGCTTCTCTAACTCAGCCTTAACCAATCTTTGAGGAAAAAGGATTGGTGGCTTGTAAGGTGCAAGAGCCACATATTTGGGCTCTTTTTCCTTCTTTTCCTCTTCTTCTAGTTCCTTAGCTCTTCTCTTCTCAGATGATCCTGATCTTTTATCTCCTCTTCTCTCTGATTCAAGCAATTGTTTACCACTTCTTAGGGTAATGGCATTATAGTGCTTTCTAGGGTTCTCGGTCTAGCCTGAAAGTCTACCAAAGTTCCTATTAGATAGGCTCACTTGCTGGGCAATCTAAATTTCTAGCATCTTACTATATGTAGCAAGCGAGTCAACTTTGAAGGCTAAGTCTTTTATAACCTCATTCATTTAGTGGTTTTGGGCTCTGAATTCATCATTCTGCTTACTCTGTGTGGTGATGAAGTTTTCCATCAGAGCCTCAAATTTTACTTTGGCTATGGAGGAGGATTGAATTGCCTCTGATTCTGAAATCTAAGAGGTTGCCTAAAATTAATCTAAGGCTGATTTGTATTCGGTTTGTATGAGAGATTAGAGTGATTTCTCCAGCCTGAATTGTAAGTGTTGTTGTAGGGATTGTTTCTTTGGTTATTGTTTACAAAACTTACTTGCTCACAATCCTAAGGTGAAGAATTTCCAAGCTGACATTCATTGGCCACATGATCAACACCTCTATAAATCTGACATGTAGAAGATGGAGAGGAACCAACAACGTTGATGCTTAACTTATCTAATTTTTGAAATAATGCATAAACTTTAGAAGTTAGATGATTAAATGCATCTACTTTATACTTACCTAATGGTTTTCTTGGCTGCCTCTCACTAGACCATGAGTAATGATTCTGAGTCATATCTTCAATAAGCTCATATGCCTCATCAACTGTTTTATTCATAATGGCCCCTCTTGCTGCAGCATCTACAGACATTCGGGCGTTGTAGATTAGTCCATTGTAGAATGTATGGACTATGAGCCACTTCTCCAACCCATGGTGTGGGCATATTCTAAGAAGCTCTTTAAATCTCTCCCAAGCTTCATAAAAAGACTCACCATATTTCTGAGCAAAGGTAGTAATTTGATTCCTAAGATGAGTTGTCTTACTTGGTCGAAAATATTTGGCCAAGAAAGCTTGAGAAAGTTGCTGCCATGTAGTTATTGACCCTAATGGAAAGGAATGCAACCATGCACGAGCCTTGTCTTGTAGAGAGAATGGTAACAATCTCAATCTGATGGCATTAAAATATACTCCATTCGGCTTCAAGGTTTCACAATACTCCAAAAAGACCGAAAGATGGAGATTAGAGTCTTCGGTAGGTGACCCTCCAAATTGATTCTACTAAACCATTTATAGAAGAGAAGGCTTTAGCTCAAAGTTGTTGGCCTCAACAACTGGTCTGACTATGCTTGTATTCAAGCCATGAGTATCCGGGGTGGTGAAATCTTTTAGATATCTATTATCTCTTTCCACCATGGTAGGTGCAATGGGATCTTGCTGCTGTCTTTCTCTTCCCCTTCATAGTGTGTGTTCAATTTCCTGATCAAATTCAGCAAAGAACTCACGTTCTCTTTGCATAAAAGAGAAACACACCTATAAAGGAAGAAAATAGGCAAAAATCAACAAGATAAAATATGCAAAAAAAGAAAAAGAAAAAGGTATAGTCTAGCTATTTCAAAAAATATCTAATTTTGACTATTGTTCCCCAGCAACGATGCCAAAAATTTGTTATGTGTGTTTTATAAATAACCGCAAGCGCACGGAATAGCTACAGCTAGTCCAGCAAGTACGGGTCGTATCCCACAGAGAACAATTATCAATTACTAGACTTTACGAAGTATGCTATCTAAATCAATGTGATTCAATGAGAAAGTGTGTCATAATTAAATAAATAAGTAATTCAATAAAAGCCTAGGGTTAGGGTTTACCACACTTATGATATTCAACAATCAATGTGTAGCTCTAATTACAATTATCTAGTTAATTAGGGATGGTTTAGCCTTAATTAACTAAAATCCTCTTTCAAGCATTACTAATCATACCTAGGTTAATTTAATTACCTACTTTCGTGGTTTTTAGTTCAACTGAGGTCCATTAAATTCTATGCTAACCATGGAATTCAATTAATCCGTTTTCTCGTGCCCACTAATTGATTCATTCCTAGAGAACCTTAAACTACTTTCATGATTAAGATATTCCTAATTAACTATTAGGTTCCGGTATTAACTTTCAACTTTCAGTTCATCAGTTAATATCCTAAGACATGATAAATATTGGCTAGACATTCATCAACTCATATAATCAATGCATAATAGTCAATCCTAATTAACCATGGATAATATAGTTAGGGTTCTGACAATTCAATTCAATAATTCAGTATCATCTTACCATAAGTGGATTTACTGAAACCCTAGATCAAATCTACTCAAGCATACTAGAAACAGAAACCAAAATCATATTTATTAAGTAAATCATAATAGTTCAATATAAACAAAGATAGAAGAGTAGAAGTAGAGATGGAAGTAAAGTAGAAAGATAAAACTTGGTTTGCAGAATGTAAAGATGAAATACAATGCTTGAATTGCTATAAATTCTACTCTAAGAACATGAATGAATCACTAATCCTACTCTAAACTTAATCTAATGGTGTTTCCTAAGCCTAAAACTGAGTAAAAGTATGTCTTAATGTGTCTGGATGTGTATATATATATCGACTTGGCTGCTCAAAAGCCTAAAAATCACATGGTGTATGGACACAGCACGGCCGTGCTTCGGGTTAGATTCAGGGATTTCTTTCTATCTTCTGCACAGAGCACGGCCTGGTCGTGCTTCATACACACCAAGCACGGCCTGGTCGTGTTGGGGGCTGCAAGTCTCAAATCTTGCCAATATCTTCTGTGTTGCCTCCTTGTATCCTCTTCAGCTTGTTCCAAGTCCATATGGCACTTCTCATAAGTTTTTTCCTTTGCTTATTGGCCTCTTTTGCTCACCTACAAACATAAAACAAAGAAAAACATAACCAAAAGCAGGGAAATAATCACAAGTTTATTATTAATTAGGGGATAAAATATAACCATTAAACACTCAACTTTTTCCTTTATCAAGAATACACACAAAGCTAACTAAAAAAATGCACACAAGTATTTCCTATGTCTAAAACCAAAAATATATAAAATTGCAAAATTTTGCAACAAGAAATAAAAAAAGTATCACACCATATTTATAATGATTCAGACAATTGTTCTTACTTTCACTTTGGAGACCTTAACTCTATATTTCTAAAGTAACAATACAAAGTACATAAATTAAAACAACTATATTCTCTCACATAATGACCCTAAATAGGTGTTTTTTCTTTGTTCTTATCACTCATAGATTGTAAAAACCTCACACACACTTTGCTCTTAGGTTCTGGAAAATACAAAATGATACAATGACAAATGAATCATAATTTAAGTCTAATATACTAAATTAGTACATTACACAATTCCCCCTCCTAACAGGGTTTAACCAACTCATGGGCTGCACTTAGATAGAAGTTGATTTACCATAAAGTAATCTTAATTTTTCAAAGTAAGTTGACATTTCATTGATTTTCAACTTAGTTTAGAAACTAATCCTCATAATTCTCCACCTTGGTTTTTGAGTCTTTGATACTACATAAACCTCTTTGTTGTCATTCTCTTTCAACCCTTCAAGGCCTTCAACTACCTTGAATGCATACTAGTCCAAGCAATTCTTGATCTTGCTGACTGCTACTAGTTTAGTGACTATGTCAGTTGGATTGTGGTTTATGTGTGCCTTTTCCAGCGCAACCTCACCTTTTTCCACTACATCTATTATAAAATGCAACCTAACATATATGGTTTTAGTCCTCTCATGGATTACTTTGTTATTAGTCAAGTGAATTGCACTTTGGTTGTTATAATTCACCATTAAAATCTTGCTCAACCCTTAATTCCCTTAGAATGCCTCTTAGTTGCATTAACTCATTCCCAACTTTTGTTACATTTATGTATTTAGCCTATGTTGATGATAAGGCCACTACCTATTAAAGATTAGACTTTTAACTCACAGTACTTTGAAACAACATAAATATATATCCAGTAAGGGACTTTTTATTGTATAAATAACCAACATAGTCAGAAACTACAAAGCTCTTTAAGTACTTTAGCACCCATTATATAGACTTCTAGTGTTCTCTATTGGGCTTTTCCATAAATATGCTTACAAAGATTAAAGCTCAAGCCAAATTTATTTTGATACAAACTATTTCATACATTATACTCACTATAGCATTGGAATAGGGAACTGCTTGTATTTTCTTGCCTTCTTCTTCCTCACTTTTCTGCCTTAAGTGTAGTGAGCCTCATGTGTTAAGCAATTATGGTGCTTATTGGTTTAGAATCTATCATTCCAAACCTTTCATCTTAATTTTTTGTCATATTTAAGCACTTATTTTTTGTATTTATCTCTAGTTTTATGCATCTTCTACAGATGGAGAATAAAATAGAAAACTGACTCAATTGGAGTAATAAAAGTTAAATTGTGGTTCTTTGAAAATGATGTCTATAAACCAAGCGGTTAAGATGAATTCATTAAGGATGGCTGAGTAAGGAGCATTATCTTTTTGACTCCTGAGACGCATCCTAATGGATATGTACATCAATCCAATCTTGATTTATGACTATATTTTCAAAAGAACTTAAATATAAAGATTCAAGAAACCTCTAATGTTGAAAATATGTTTGCTGTTTGTTTTTCTGCCTGACTGTACTCTAGTATTGTAATCATAAATCTTACATTACATTTCCAATATATATGAAATTTGGTTAGTGAATATCTGACACAATTTTCTACAACTTTCATGTTTACGTGATCAGTAAATTCGGACACTAAAAGGGTGTAAATTGGGCTAGAATAAAATCTTCTTGCTGGTGCAGTCCAGCCTAACCTTGCTACAGTATTTGGGTCGTATCTCATAAAATACGCAATCCATGTATACGAAATGTGGCAGGTAGACAGCTGACACAATTTGCTACAACTTTGATTTTCACATGGGCAGAAAATTCGGTGGCTATCAAAGAGGAATATAATGATTACTTTCGGTGGAATTAGTGCAATCCAACCTATCAACTTTAGTGCAACTTGCTTTGTCACTTACCTCACTAGTTGTATCTATAAATAAAGGGGTCTTATGAGCTAGAAGGAGGTCGAAAAGAGCTAAAGAGAGTGTAGTATTGAGACTATAAATTTCATTTTTTTAGTATTTTTAATGTTCTTATTTCTTTAGATACTTTGTTATCCCTTCATAATATCATCATGCTTGTTCATCTTCATTTTTGCTTTCTTAATTTGAATATGGAGAACTAATCTCCTTATGCTAAGGTAAAGGGTGAAACTCTTGGTATGAGAATAATAATTAATCTAACTCTTAATCTTAATGTGTATCTTTGATATTTTATTTACCTTCTTATTTCTTTTCTCATGTTATTTATTAATGGCTGGTTTTATTAGACCGCCAATTTCTTGTTATTTTTAATTGGCTAGTTTTACCAGACCGCCTATCTCTTATTATGTTTATGGTTGGCCTCGCCACCTATCTCTTGTTATGTTTCTTCTTCGTACCTCTTTTCATTCTAATCTTGTAAGGTGTGAACCTTGATACATTTTAGATAATTTTTGGCACAATAAATTCTTGAATCAATCTTGATTTATTGTAGACAATATAATAATTGGCACAATGTATACTTGAATCCATTTTACAAGCATGTATTAATGGTGTAAAAGGAGGTAAATATAATTCATGTATAAACAAAAGTGAGCTCAAAGTAATACATTTGTCGATTGGAACTTTATTCATGTGAGGATTCCAATTGGGTGACAAAAGAGTTAAATTTATCATTACTCATACCAGGAATGGATCCCCTAACCTTAGCATTCTTTTTACCTTGAATACATTTCAATTTAATTTGAGTACATCAATTCCCTGCACACTTGATTTAATATTCTCCTCACAAAACAAATATTTTGACAACTAGGTTAGAGTTATTTATTTGGATTCAAATTAGAGCTTCCTATTGATTGGCAATCCTCGTGGGATCGACCTTGCATACCATTAAATCTGTACTCCAACAGATTCGTGCACTTGCAAGTTTAATTAAAACAACAAGTTTTGTTGCCGTTGCCGGGGATAGCAATGGAAAAGCTAATTAGAGCCAGGTAAGTATAATTCTTCCACTAGTTATAATTTAGAATATTTCTTTGTTCTTGGTATAGAAAATTTTCTTTGTAAGAAAAAAAATTGGTGTGGTAATTTAGTTGTGAAAAATTAGTTGATTTTGACAACAAGGCTAAAAATGCCTAGGGAGTATGGATTTTAAGTGAGATTACTGTGGCTCTTCTACACTTTCCTAGGAATCCATTAGTTGAACACCACCCATTATTACTAATATCCAAGAAATAAAATTTCTGTATAATTTTGGGTTTTTTTTAATTTATTTTCATTTTGTTAGGAATTATGTTGTGTGATATTAG
This sequence comes from Gleditsia sinensis, assembly GCA_037074535.1. NCBI lineage: Eukaryota > Viridiplantae > Streptophyta > Magnoliopsida > Fabales > Fabaceae > Gleditsia > Gleditsia sinensis. The sequence goes on from CM073467.1 coordinate 17,420,915, forward strand.
AAACATTTGTTTATAATTTTTTTTCTTTAGTTTATGCGTGGTTGGAAACGTGATAAAGATAAGCGTTTGGTTAGAAAAAGTTTAGGGTCACCCATTGATTTCACAATTGCGACATTAGATTTTGTTGAATCACCATTAGAAATGGAAGAACAAGTTGTGCATACGAAAACTCTTATGGAGTACTTCTCACCTGTTGTATCCAATACTCCATCTTGCATAGTGTTACCACAAACTGTTGCAGCCCATTTTGAACTCAAACCAACCATATTCCAACTTTTACCATCATTTTATGGTCTGGAAAGAGAAGATCCATACTTGCATGTGAAAGAATTCCTTGAAATTTGTTCAACTTTTCTATTTCAAAATTTCAATGATGAGTCAGTTAGGCTTAGAATGTTTCCTTTCTCATTAAAGGATAAAGTTAAAGCTTAGTTGAACTACCTCCCTACAGGAACTATTACTAGTTGGAACCAATTGGTAAACAAGTTTCTGTCAAAAATTTTCCCTATGACTAAAACTGATGCCCTTCAGAGGGAAATCTCTAATTTTTCCCAAAAAGAGGGTGAACAATGTTTTGAATGTTGGGAAAGATTTAATGATCTTCTTTTGAAATGCCCTCATCATGGTTTTGAATCTTGGAGACTGATAAAATATTTCTATGATGGTTTAGCTGCACCAAACCATCAAATGATCCAAAGTATGCATGGTGGGCGATTTTTACAATTGAGTTAGGGGGAAGCTTAGAAGTCCTTAGGATCTCTATCTGAAAAATTCTCAACATTGGAATTGTACAGATTCAAAGGATAAGAAATCTCAAATCCCAAAAAGAGGAGGAATTTATAAAGTGATTGATGACACAGATGTAAAAGTTGCCTTAGCTAATCTCACTAGAAAGGTAAAAGCTCAAACTTTGAGCCACAATCTGAACCCTTCTATCAATACTAGGATAGAGGCATGTGCCTTATGTTATAGTACATCTCACATTGCACAATCTTGTCCATCCATACCAGCTTACCAAGAAGCATTCTCTGAGCAGGTTAATTCCCTCTAGTCTTATGAAAAATCATCAAATAGTCCATTTGCACCAACATACAACCCAAATTGGAGAAATCATCCAAATTTTTCATGGAGACAAAATCAGCCTCTAATGAATCAAGGTGGGAAAAAATTTGCCCCTCCCAATTCATACCGTCAAGTTCCTTAACATGTTCCTTCTTTCGGGGTACCACAACAAAGAAAATCTTCTTTGGAGGATACCTTGCAATAGTTTATGCAGTTGACCCAACAAGTTTTGCAATCTCACACTCAAATTATTTCAAAGCTTGAAACACAATTGGGTCAAATAGCTAATGTTGTAGGAGAGAGAGAAAGAGGGAAATTTCCCAGTCAACCTGTTTCTAATCCTAAAGGTCAATTTGAAGTAGGATCATCAAAAAATCCTAATGAAGAAGTAAAGTTTGTAACAACCCTTAGATCTGGAAAAGTCATTGATAATCATGTTCACATGCCAGAAAATAACGAACATAGTCAACATGAATCCCAAAATAAGGACTCAAGCAAAAAGAAAAGTAAACAGATTCCTTGTGCCCCCAAAGCTCTTTTCCCACAAACACTTGTGGCAAATAAGAAAGGTACTTAGTATAATGATGTTTTAGAGGTGTTTAAGTAAAGTAAGCATTAACATCCCTTTTCTAGATGCTATCAAATAAGTACCCGCTTACTCAAAATTCCTAAAAGATCTTTGTACAGTGAAAAGGAAAACCAATGTTCCAAAAAAGCCATTCTTAATTGAACAAGTGAGCTCTATAATTCAACAAAAAACTCCCATCAAGTACAAAGATCTTGGTTCTCCTACAATTTCTTGTGTTATAGGTGATCATGTGATTAATCGAGCCTTACTTGATCTAAGAGCAAGTGTGAATCTACTGCCTTACTATTTGTATGAGAAACTTGGGTTAGGAAAGCTGAAACCTACACCAGTGACCCTTCAGTTAGCTGATAGGTCCACAAAGATTCCTAGAGGTGTCATAGAGAATGTGCTCATTAAGGTTGATAAATTCTACTTTCCAGTAGATTTCATTATTCTTGATACTGAACCTATTGAGAATACAGAGACACAAATTCCAGTCATTTTGGGTAGACCATTTTTAGCAACATCCAATGCAATCATTAATTGTCGAAATGAAATTTTGAATTTATCTTTTGGAAATATGACTGTGGAACTAAATATTTTTAATGTCTCTCGTCAACCTGTGGACATTGATGATTTATGTGAGGTCGACCTGATTGAAAATGCCATTTATGATTCATTTTTAGACTCCTTTAGTAATGATCATCTAGAAAAATATTTGATTCATTTCAATAAGGATAAAGATGAGGATTATCTGGTTCGTGAAGTAGGCTCTTTGTTATAGACAACTCCATTAATGGATACTGATAAATGGAAAGCCAAAAAAGAAAAAGTTTCACCTTTTGAGTTAGTTCCACTGCCATTTGTTGTTCATGATGTTTACCCATATGGTGCAATAAAGATTGAAAATCCCTAGAATGGTGATGTGTTTAAAGTAAATGGTCAAAGATTTTTTGGAATTACCAAACCCAGAGATAGAGGAGACACATTTGCGTGATCTTGTCTACCAGGATTAATTTGCTTCTATTGTTAAAGGTTATCGTGCACGCTATCTAGGTAAGATCTTTCTTTATTTAACTTGCATTAATTTTTCCTTTAGTATTATCTTCTTTTGAATTTCTCATGTTTTCCCTACCTTTGTTGCTTTTGCTCTTTCAAAAAAAAAGAGAAAAGAAAAATTAAGTCGAGAATGGAGGACATTTTCACAAAATTGAAAAATCATTTTCCTTCTCTTCCACCCAATGCATTGAGAAAAATTTACAATGCATGGGTTGCAAGATTAAGGGTGTTGATGAACATGAGGATGCCTGTTGATATTCATTCACTAATTGAAGCTAAGGTACAGTTATCAGGTGAGTCTGCAAATAATTTCTTCTCTTACATGCTTGGTTTGGGAAAAAGTAGTTTTGCTAAAAAGTGCAGAGCTAAACGAATGGGTGTTTGTCACAAATGTGGACGTGAAACTTGCAACAAACGTTGTCGTTCTTTGGGTTGGGTATCTGTAAATCAGGAAGACAAAATTAAGTTCATTAAGGATGGTTTGAGTAAGGAGTCATTGGATGATGACTTTCATCCAACGTCTCTTGAGACACATCCTAGTGGATCTGTGCATATCGGTATTGTCGGTTTATGGCCCCATTTGAGAAAAGAACATAAACGGTACAGTCTTGAGAATTTGACGTTAAAAGACCATGTTTGCCAATTTATAAGAAAATTGGATGGGAAGCATATCCTCGACCCATAGAGGGCGTTTAAGCAGTTACTGGACGTAAAACCAAACGAAGATGTGAGCCACAATCACAACTACTATACATATGAATGCTTGTTATCATTTTGTTTTGAATCTTTCACCTTTACTTTAGCTGACATCCACCAGCCTACTCACCTAATCACTGTAAGTATGTCCTTGTTTGAGTTTTATAAATGCACACTTTACCATCTTCACCTTCATACCCAAAATTAGCGTAAGTTTAGTCATTGAGGGAACCTCAGTTCGCCAGTTTAGAAATATTTATGTCTTTTATGGTTCCAGTCTTGGGAAAAATAGAGAGTATGTAAAATCAGCACAAACTTTGGGTATGGTACTAGCCAAGAGAAAACTTCATTTAGTTTATGGTGGAGGTTGTCGAGGGTTAATGGGGAGTATGTCTGGATCTGCATATCTAGAAGGATGCCAAGTTCTAGGTATTATTCTTACAGCTTTAGCTGTATCAAACATCGTAGGAAAAATAATTGGGGAAGAATGTAGGGTATCCTCCATGTGTAACAACCTTTTTTTTTACAATATTGAGTTCAGATACACGTCATTAATCAAAGCGTACATACAACATATCAAACACATAGATATTTACATCTTGTTTATTTTGGTTGACCAATTCCGGAGACACAGGTGTGGGTGGTTGCACCTTCACCGGGATCTGAGCCAACTCGACCACAAACATCTTATTTGATTCTGAGATCTGCCCAACATAAAGTAACTTGATCCAATGTGCACTAAAAGCCAAAGCCATAGAAAAAGCTGCATAACTAATTTTCTGAACATGATATGGAAATATAGTGAGAATTAAATCCCAGTAAGTTCAACAATAAATCATCATCAATAAAGCTCATCACGTCATGTTCAGCTGTATAAACTACAGAAAATATTTTTGGTCACACGAATGCATTATATCTACGCACATAAGAATCATATTGTAATGATATGTATGAAAAGATTAACTATTTTCAAAATATCATATGATGGCCATCAACTTATTCTCATTTCAAGCTACCCCGGTTAGGGTGAGTATCCTCTACTCTCCGGTACGGGCTTTTGTCGCTCCGTCCGACATGGCCCACTTTCTCTTTCTTTTCTCATTCTCATGATCATAACCGTTGGTAGGGCGTCCCTTACTGGTGCACCACACGGATTGCCATGTGACCGTGCTCATTTCTTTTCTTTTCACAATGATAGCCAAAAATATGCTTTCAATAACAAGTATGTTCATCAAAATATAACTATTACCATAAATCATTGGTAATCATGCCATGAACATAACCATTTCAAATATCACTTTATAAAATATTTCCATGTCACAATTTCACACTTAAGATGGTAAGAAGTTCATACAATGGCAATGGCTATGGCTATACTAGTCATTTATTAAGATTCATCTTCTTTTTTAAATACTAATTTTATTTCTTTATTTTCTTGATGCAGGTTTTCATTCTATCTAACCTTCTCTTACTAATCAGAGAATAACTCCCTCAATTGAACTCTGATGTAGGTGATCTGGGTGTCAATTTCAAGATAAAACAATTATCTAAAACTATTATGTTGAACATTGTAGCAAAATATTAAGAAATCAAGGTGATATTACTCCCTAAATGTATAGGTTATTTCTTCTCGGATAGGTTCTGACCTCTACCTACTAATCGGACCATATCTACCTCATATGAACTCCAACTTGAGTGATTCCAGTGGCTAAAAATCTGTGACACACATATCTATAATTCTTATGTTATCCATTTATTTTAATACCATACAGATAATTCCCAGAAATTAAAATACACAAGCTATCCTAACATATTCTTCCCTGATGAACCATTTTCTGACCTTTGACTACTAATAAGTTCATATCATCCTCATATGGAATCCACATTGAATGATTCCAGTGGCTTAAAATCCATGACACACATAGCTATAATTCTTATGTTAACCATTTATTTTAATTCCATACAGATAATTGCCAGAAATTAAAATACAGAAGCTGTCCTAACATACATCACATGCAAGATCAATATGTAACATGATATAGCAACATCCATGACCAATCATCAAAGTTCTAAGATCAAAATCTCATATAAATATTATAAGTTTCAAAAGTTTTCTTCAAAAAAAAATATTGTTAAACTTACTTGGAGCACTTAGTCTTCTAGACTTCTCCTTCCTCTTTCTTCCTTTCTTCCTCTCCTTTCCTCACTCTACCTTGCTTCTATTTTTCCTCTCCCTCACTTGGACGAAATTCTAATGTTGTAAGGGTGGGTTTTCTTATATAGACCACCAAATAATTCACCTTTCATGATCATAGGTCTACCTTATCACAATTAGGATACACTTTGTTGAATTTTTGGAAAACAAACAACTTATGTTCTTGTCTTCCTCTTCCTTAGTCAAGATAGGCATAGGAAAAGGAGATTTGTATTTTGAAAATTATGATGATATGTTCTTAAGATAAGGGACAAGGTCCCTTTGATTTAGGGATTCATTTACTTTTTCTTTTATCTTAAACAATTATGATAGGTTGCCTTTTTAAATGGCAAATTTCTAGCCCTTCAATCTCCATTATTTGGTTGAAATTATTTATGTATGATAGAGATGTTTTTTCCTAATGCTATGTCTTATCATACCACTTGCTAAAATTATGAGGGTAGGATATAGATGTTTTTGTCCTAAAGCCTTGTATTATTATGCCACTTGCCAAAATGATGAATGTAGAATCACACCACTTGCTAAATTTTTGTCTTAATGCCATGTCACCTAATCTTGATTACACCATTATTTCATCACTTTAATTTTATTTTTATTTTATTTTTCCTCTTGGGTTTGGGCTCATTCTTGCCCATTATGGGCTTATTCCTACCCATTTTCTTTGCTTTGGATAAAATTCTACCTTTCTTGGAGGGCTTAGTCATATTTTCATAATTTTTGGACTATTGGTCCAATTACTATATCCTAGTCCAAATCTATGTTTTATTTCTTGCTTAGGTTATCCAATGGGCTTGCTAGAAACTTATGTGAAGTGAAAAAACTCTATATGAAGTGTCCATAGGTAAAAGCCCAATGTATGGGTAAATATTTTAAACTTAGTAACTCTAGTTCTTGAATTAGGAAAAATTACCCTAATCCAATGTTCTTGAAATTTTAAGACCTTTACTTGTTTCTAAAAATTTATCTTCCTTATCCAAGAATTTTGCATCTCTTTAGTATGTTATTTCTAATTTATGTTTTTCCTATTAGGTTTTCCCTCTTTATTTGTTCTCTTAATGGTAGAAACATTTTCTATGCATATACATAAGGTGAAGAATTTCTAAGGATTATATTTCCTTAGATATCTAAAATATTGTCTAATAAACTTTATTTCCTTAATTAAATTATCAATAAAAGAAATGAAATTAGGGATGTTACACCATGCATGAACGCATAGCTAGAATGATGTGCAACGCTGAAACCTTTATTGCCTTACCTGGTGGTTTTGGTACTCTGGAGGAAATTTTCCAAATCGTCTCTTAGGCACAACTGAACATCCATCGTAAACTAATAGGTTTGTTGAATGTTAACAATTTCTTTGACGGTTAGTTGTCTTTTCTTGATCAAGCTGTGGAACAAAAGTTTATCTCACACTCAGCAAGACGAATTCTTATCTCGGCCTTAAATGCTGATGAGTTGATTGACGCATTACAAGTGTTTGTCTATGTACCTGATCCAACTATGAATCAAATAGATTGGACGTCAAACAACCATTTAAAGCACAAACTGGACTTGACTCTCCATCTTTAACTCATTTTATTTGATTTTATAAATTTTTATTTCTTTGTTAGTTTGCTGCAAGTTCATCTTTTCCTTAATCTCCTTTCAAGTAATATCTCTTTCAATTTTTGTTGTCTGTTTTGTGTTTGTTCATCTTCCAAAAAAATAATAATTTTGAGTGATGTTTTGGAATTTGGTAAAACTAACACCAATGATGAAAATAGTTTAAAGTGCCTGTAACCTTTGAAAAATAGATGAGTTTGGAGTGTTATGTATGAATTTAAATTCTATTGCAACGTATGTTTTACCTGAAAATCCCAAATATCTTGAGCACTTAATCTTTTACATTTGACTTATTGTTTTTTCAGAAAAGATTTATATGATTCAAATATAACAAGTGATTTCATAAGATTTTAGAACTTATTTGATTGTCACTTGAGGCGAAATCTTAGACTACTCTCCATTTAAGTAATGAACTAGGCATTGTTGGAATTGTTTGAGCCTTTTAGACCAACCTATTCATTATGTCATCTCTAGTAACCCATTTTGAGCCTATGCTTCTCATTTCTTGTACGCCTATATTATTATCTAGCCTTTAAACAAAAATGTTTCTAACTCTTACCTTTCAAAAATGATCATTTGAAAAGCTATGGTTCATGGATGGATGGATGGAGTTTAAAAAAAAGAAAATTATATAGAACTCCCTAAATAAATAAGTTTGGGGGTTTATGTTAAAAAAAAAGAGCAAAAAGAAAAAAGAAAAAAATGTAGTATGAGTAAATAATGTAAGGATGAGAATAAGGTTGGAGATAAAATCTACATTATAATATCAAAAGAATTTGAAAGGACCCAAATGATCATGTATGTTGAATTGAGCTTTCATTAATATATTTTTATCTATCTTTAACCTATGCCATACGTTACAAGCCTAATAAAAGTCCTGATGATCTTAAATGTTATGATTAGTCTACATTAGTGGAGAGTGACATGAAAAATAAGCTTATGGAGTCTTACATGTATCTATCTGGAGATTTACTTTAAATATTTAATTACATAATTTATTTGAATGCAAAAAGTATAATGTCAAAGGATTACCACACACACACTTGAGATTCAAGAGTAAACTATACGTTGCATTTGAATTAAAGTTCTTCATAACCTTGGAATCTTGATATTTTCTTTGGTTGCACATTTTAAATCCTTAAGGAATGTTTAGTAAGTCAAATACAACTCATCACTCATCTTTCAAAATTTTAAGTTTTTATGTTTTTCTTGAGGACAACTAAAAGATTAAGTTTGGGGGTATTTGATGAGTGAGTTTTATAACCATGAATTAAATACTTTCATCTTAATTGTTTGTCATATTTAAGCACTTATTTTTTGTATTTATCTCTAGTTTTATGCATCTTCTATAGATGGAGAATAAAATAGAAAATTGACTCAATTGGAGGAATCAAAGTTAAATTGTGGTTCTTTGAAAATGATGTCTATAAACAAAGCAGTTAAGATGAATTCATTAAGGATAGCTGAGTAAGGAGCATTATCTTTTTGACTCCTGAGATGCATCCTAATGGATATGTACATCAATCCAATCTTGATTTATGACTATATTTTCAAAAGAACTTCAATATAAAGATTCAAGAAACCTCGAATGTGGAGAATCTGTTTGCTGTTTGTTCTTCTGCCTGACCTTACTCCAGCATTTTAATCATAAATCATAAATTAAATATCCAATATATATGAAATTTGGTAAGTGAATATCTGACACAATTTTCTACAACTTTCATGTTTACGTGATCAGCAAAGTCGGAAAATAATAGGGCAAAAATTGGGCTAGAAGAAAATCTGCTTGTTGGTGCAATCCAGCCCAACCTTGCTACAATATTTGGCCCGTATCTCATAAAATATGCAGTCAATGTATACGAATTTTGGCAGGTAGATACTGGACACAATTTTCTACAACTTTGCTTTTCACATGGGCAGCAAATTCGGTGGCTATCAAAGAGGAATATCATGATAACGTTCAGTGGACATAGTGCAATCCAACTTGTAAACTTTAGTGCAACTTGTTTTGTCACTTACCTCACTAGTTGTATCTATAAATAGAGGGGGTCTTGTGAGCTAGAAGGAGGTCAAAAAGAGCTGAAGAGAGTGTAGTTTTGAGACCATAAATTTCAATTTTTAGTATTGTAATGTTCTTATTTCTTTAGATACTTTGTTATCCCTTTATAATATCATCATGCTTGTTCATCTTCATTTTTGCTTTCTTAATTTGAATATGGAGAACTAATCTCCTTATGCTAAGGTAAAGGGTGAAAATCTTGATATGAGAATAATAATTAATCTAACTCTTAATCTTAATATTTATCTTTGATATTGTATTTACCTTATTATTTCTTTTCTCATGTTATTTCTTAATGGCCAGTTTTATCAGACCGTCGATTTCTTGTTATTTTTAATTGGCTGATGTTACCAAACCGCCTATTTCTTGTTATATTATATTATTGTGTTTATTTTCTTTCTTCTTATCTCTTGTTATCTTATTAGCTAGTTCTATTCGACCACCTATCTCATATTATGTTTATGGTTGGCCTCGCCACCTATCTCTTGTTATGTTTCTTCTTCGTACCTCTTTTCATTCTAATCTTGTAAGGTGTGAACCTTGATACATTGTAGACAATTTTTGGCACAATAAATTCTTGAATCAATCTTGATTTATTGTAGACAATATAACAATTGGCACAATGTATACTTGAATCCATTTTACAAGTATGTATTAATGGTGTAAAAGGAGGTAAATATAATTCATGTATAAACAAAAGTGAGCTCAAAGTAATACATTTTTCGATTGGAACCTTATTCATGTGAGGATTCCAATTGAGTGATAAAAGAGTTAAATTTATCATTACTCATACCAGGAGTGGATCCCCTATCCTTACCATTCTTTTTACCTTGAATACATTTCAATTTAATTTGAGTACATCAATTCCTTGCAGACTTGACTTAATATTCTCCTCACAACACAAATATTTTGACAACTAGGTTAGAGTTATTTATTTGGATTCAAATTAGAGTTTCCTATCAATTGGCAATCCTCGTAGGATTGACCTTACATACCATTAAATCTGTACTCTAACAGATTCGTGCCCTTGCGAGTTTAATTAAAACAACAACAAGGATGTGTATGGTTTAAGCTCTTGCTACTTATTAATATTCATGATCTTTGTTGTATTAAGTGGCCGGAGAGATATAAAAGACTTAAGCTTTATCAGAAGGATCCTCTCTAAAGCAGGGTGGCCTGGTAACAGGTGTCTCCCTTTCTGTATTGAGGAGACTGACAAGTCAAAATGATCCTCTCTAAAGTAGGGTGGCCTAATAACAGGAGTCTTCCTTGCAGTATTGAGGAGACTGACAAGTCTGGGATGACCCTTACCCATTAAGGTGACCCAGGAGTGTCGCACCTTACGAGGTAAGGCAATTGAAGGGTCCTCTTGGCTTGGATATGGTACTGGGATAGAGGACACCCTATAGCATAGAGTGGTCAATATGGGAAGGACTGCTCTGACTAATGGCCCTCAAATGGTGGGTGAGTAGCTGGAAGGGTAAGGCTCATGCTACATTAAGGATTGCAATTGAGAGAAATTAATAGATGATAAGCCACTGTGAGTGATGTATGAGCCATGAACAATGGTACAGGTATTTTACAAATACATGTTTCATTTTATCTTGCGTGATATTGATGCATAACCTATAAAAGGCTTATGTGTATTTTATTGTACCTTTATTGTATAAAAAGAGAAAATGTTTTCTATAGCTTATACAACTGGACATAACATGTAAGTATTTTCGTATGCTTATTTATATATATTGGTGTTGACCTTATTAGAATTTTATATCTCACTATGTTTTAATGTTATGTTCAGATAAGTAGAGATGCCATTTGTAGTGCTGACGATTCTGCTGGAGCTACAGACCGTAGATGTCCCTTGCTTGGGACAGTTCACGATCATAGTGAACCTGTTAGTGATAAACATGGTAGTGATCCCTGCTCTAGGCCCACCTCCTCCACTAGCAGTACCCTAGGGGTGATGACCAGGGGAGGGAATAGTAAAGTAAAGTTATGTAAATAGTTTTAATGATGTAAATGGGCTAACCTTATTGTTTTGATGTAACCCCATGATATTTTGCCTTTTTATGATGTATGCTTAGAACCTTTGGTTACATATGTATATACTCTACTAATCTCTTATGGATGTAACTTTTGTATGTATATGAATACAAGATGCATATCTTTTGGTAAAATGATGGTCTCTTGCATATGTATGTATATATATATATATAAAACCAGTCATTACATTGACCTTGCTGGGATTTCATATCTCACTATGTTTTATAGTGTTATGTTCAGATCAGTAAAGTGTTGTTCGTTGTGCTGACCATTTTACTAGAGCTTCAGACGGTGGACGTCCCTTACTTGGGATAGTGCACTATTATAGTTAACTTGTTGGTCATTAATATGATAGAAGTTCCTACTATTGGCCTGCCTCCTCCACCAATAGTACCCCAGGGTGATGGCCAGGGAAAAGATAGCAGGATAATATTATATGTATAATCTGATATAAATGGACTAACCGTATGTTTTGATGTAACCCCACGGTACTTTGCATTTTGGGATGTATTCTTTGTACCTTGAGTTACATATGTATATACTTTGTTAATCTTTTATGTATGTAAACTTTTGTATGTATATAGATAAGATGCATATCTTTTGGATGAATGTTGGTTTAATGTGTAATAAAAAAAACTAGTCGTTACAAGTTGGTGTCAGAGCAGATCGATCCTAAGTGGCCATGGGGGGTGGATGGTTACCTGGATCGATTTAAGAGCATTTTGAATAAGATATGGATAGATGGAGTAGAGTAGCACATTGAAACTGTTAAGAAAAAATTGCTAGCATTTTTCCTAATATGTATGCTTGATGATGTTGTCACTACTGTATTATAAAAATTTTCTTTAATGATTGTTGAGCTTGATCACCTCAATAGTGACTAATTCTTTTGATTTATACAGTAAGAAATGACATCATCAAGGAGAAACTCAGTGCCAAACACAGAAGCTACTCTGCAGGATATGGCCACTGCTATTCGAGCTTAAGTTTCTGGCATAAATCATATCTTGTGGCATATCTAAAACAATAGTAATACTAATGGTGAGATAGGTGAGAACCTAAGAAAGGTAGGCAATGGATGGGCAGCTTTCATGAGAGCCCGACCTTCATCTTTTGTCAGAGATACAATCCTATGGTGGCAAATAGATGGCTTATTGAGATGGAGAACATTTTTGGAGTTCTAGAGTGTTCAGATGAGTAGAAGGAAAATTTTGCTGTGTACATGCTGAAAGAAGAAGCAGAGTTCTGGTGAAGAAGAGCTAGTGAACTGTTAGCTCATCAGGGTCAACAGGTTACCTGGTCTATCTTCTAAGAAACCTTCTTGGACAAGTACTTCCCTAGAAGTGTTAAGGCCAAGAAGGAAATCGAATTCCTCCAGCTCAACAAGGGGGATGATCGATTGACCAATATATTACAAGATTCAAGGAGTTGGTAAAGTTTTCGTCTTATTCAAAATATAATCTGGATGAATCTTGGAAGCGATCAAGTTTGAAGCTGGTTTGAATCTAGAAATTCGTAATGTAGTAGTGGCCTTGGAAATTTGTGAGTTTGTTCCCTTGATTAACAAGTACCGGTTGTTGGAAAAGATTTTGAAGGCAGTAGAGGAAGAGAAGGACAAACAGGCGCCATAGAAGAGAAAGAGAGAATTCTTAGCTCCATATCGTTTTGTTAAGGGAAGAAACATAGTTGCAAGCAAGAAACCCTTGGCCATGGGAGCTAGACCTTCAGTGCAGAATACCATTAGGAGTGAGTACAGGAAATGTGGGCGACTTCATAGGAATGGACCTTGTTTTTGTAACTTGATTACCTGTTTCCGGTGTGGGGAAAAAGGACATGTGGCTCGTAGGTGTCCTTTGGAGGATAGAAAGAAGGTGGAGCAAGTGCAATCAATGAAGGGAAGAGTTTTCACCTTGACTGGGGCTGAAGCGAAATAATCTCCTGATTTAATTCAAGGTACGTGCTATCTCTATGGCTATCCTCTGATTGTGCTTTTTGATTCTATTGCCAGTCATTCTTTTATATCATTTGCTTGTGTAGGGAGACTGCTTTGCTCTGTGTCTGAATTAACGTTCGAGTTGACAGTGTTAACCTCTACAGGAGGAAAAGTGAGCACCTCTTCAGTTTGTAAAGACTGTCCAATCAAAGTATATGGAAGATCCTTTATTGGGGATCTAATTTTTTTACCCTGGGAAGATATAGATGTGATTCTAGGGATGGACCAGATTAGTCATAACCAGATTCTCTTGGACTGTTACATGAAGACTCTGATCTTTCCTTCAGAATTTGATAAGGAACTTAAAAGTAAAGATGACCGAACCAATGAACTCCAAGAAGAGTTAGTTGATGAGGATTCAGGTTGTACTCCTTTATGTGTTCTCAACACGGGAACCGAGCAAGAGTTGGTCAAGATTTTAGTGGTTCGTGATTTTTTGAAAGTCTTTCTTCCAGAAATTACTAAATAATTGCCTAAGTGAGAAGTGGAATTTTCCATTGATCTGGTGCCAGGGGCGACTCCTATTTCTATTACATTATATAGGATGGCTTCTGTGGGGTTAAAAGAGCTTAAGAAGTATTGAAGACCTCTTGGAAAAGAATTTTATCTGACCTATCATTTTGCCTTGGGGAGCTCCAGTGCTATTTGTAAAGAAGAAAGATAGAAGTTTATGGTTATGTATTAACTATAGACAGCTCAACAAGGTGACTATTAAGAATAAATACCTATTGCTGAGAGTAAATGATTTGCTGGATCAGCTTAAGGGGGAAACCTTTTCTCCAAAATAGATCTGAGATCAGGTTATCATCAGATTTGAGTAAAGGAAGAAGATATTCCTAAGTCAACTTTTAGAACTTGATACGGGCATTACGAGTCCCTAGTCATGCCATTTGGAGTTACTAATGCACTTGTAGTCTTCATGGACTACATGAATCGAATCTTTCGACCCTATTTGGATAAGTTTGTGGTAGTCTTCATCGAAGACATTCTAATCTATTCGAGGAGTATGGAGGAGCATGAACGTCATCTTCGATTAGTGCTTCGAGTCTTGAAGGAAAAGAAACTTTTTTGTTAAATAAAAAAAATGCGAGTTCTGGATGCAAGAGGTGAAGTTTCTGGGGCACGTGGTGTCCAAGAATGGTGTATAAGTGGATCTTAATGAAACAGAAGCTGTACTCAAGTGGGAAAGGCCAAAGTCAGTAATTAAAATCAAAAGCTTTATGGGTTTGGCTGGGTATTATAGAAGGTTCATAGAGGGCTTTTCGCAAATAGAGTTACCCTTGACCAGATTGACTCAAAAAGGGAGTGTAATCAAATGGACTTCAAAATGTGAAAATAATTTTCTGGAGTTCAAGACTTGGCTTACTACAACTCCGGTCTTGATTCTCCCAAATCCTTTGGGACGCTTTGAAGTTTATACGGATGATTTTAAGAAGGGACTGGGGTGTGTTTTGATGCAAGAAAGTAGGGTAGTTGCCTATGCCTCCAAACAACTAAGGTCACATGAAGAAAATTATCCCACTCACGATCTAGAATTGGCTGCTATAGTTTTCGCCTTAAAGATTTGGTGGCACTATCTATAGGGCGTGGTGTTTGAAGTATACAGTGATCACAAAATTTTGAGATATCTTTCCAATGAGAAGGAATTGAATATGAGACAGAGGAGATGGATGGAATTTATTGATGATTATAAATTTGAACTAAAATACCACCGGAGGAAAGCGAACATGGTGGCAAATGCGTTAAGCCAAAGGTCTCTACATTTGAGTCATATACTAATAAAGCATATGAACTTGATTGAAGAATTCAGAAATTTGAGGTTGGCGATGGTAACTACTCTTAGGAGTTTGCTTATTTGTGAGCTATGGGTGGAATGTGATTTGAAGATGCAAATTAAGGAAGCGCAAGCACAAGATCCTTTTCTTCTGAACAAACAAAATTCGCTAAACTTTACAAAATTGGAAGAAGGAATCATCCTTTATTTAGGAAGAATGTGTGTGCCTCAGGGGGAAGACCTAAAGATAAAAAAATTGGATGAAGGACAACAGAGTAAATATACTATCCATCTAGGAGCCACAAAGATATACCAAGATTTAAAGAGATCCTTTTGGTCGCTAAGAATGAAGAAAGACATAGCGAAATATATAGCTAGATGCTTAACTTGTCAAAAAGTCAAGATTGAACATCAGAGGCCTTCTGGGACACTATAATCCTTGGAGATTCTTGAGTGGAAATGGGATGGCACTGCCATGGACTTTGTGGCTGGTTTGTCCAGGACTCAGAGTAGTTATGACGCCATATGGGTAATAGTGGATAGACTGACAAAATCTGCACACTTTTTACCTATAAGAATTAATTACTCGCCAGATAAACTAGCACATCTTTATGTGAAGGAGGTTGTCTGATTGCATGGAATTCCAAGTAGCATCATTTCATATCGAGATCCTAGATTCATTTCTAGATTTTGGAAGGCTTTATAGGAGGCCGTCGGTACTAAATTACAATTTAGTACTGCGTATCATCCACAAAAGATGGAAAAATTGAAAGAACAATACAGATGATGGAAGACATGTTATGAGCATGCACCTTAGATCAAGGGAAAGACTGGGATAAATATCTCCCTTTAGTGGAGTTTTCTTACAATAACAATTACCATGTGAGTATTGGGATGGCACTGTATGAAGCCTTGTATGGTAGGAGGTGAAAATCACCTCTATGTTGGTATGAAGTGGGTGAAAGGAAGTTGTTGAGTCCTGAGTTAGTTTAGCATACTACAGATCATATACAAATGATACAAGATAGAATGCGAACTACCCAAAGTCGTCAGAAAAGTTATTATGACTAGAGGAGGAAGCCTTTGCATTTTCAAGAAGGGGAACACATATTTTTGAAGATCTCTTTGACCACTGGAATTGGTCGAGCTATGAAGGTTAAGAAATTAAACCCACGTTATATAGGACTTTATCATATACTTAAAAAAGTTAGGTAATTGGCATATCGGGTATCCTTACCCCCGATTCTATCAAACCTGCACAACTGTTTCATGTGTTTCAACTTCGAAAATATCAGCCAGATCCATCGCATGTGATCCAAGAGGAAGAAGTAGCAGTAAAAGAAAACTTGACTTTCCAACTGGATTCGATTAAGATTTTGGATAAAAGCGTAAAGAAGCTACGTAATAAATTTCTTTCGCTGGTGAAGGTGTTGTGGAAAGGACTGTCTAAAGAAGAAGCTACATAGGAAACAGAGAAAGATATGAGGCACTCTTATCCACAGCTTTTGAGGACAAGTAAATTTTTGAATTTTGAGGACAAAATTCCTGTTAAAGGTGGGAGAAGTGTAACACCCTAAATTTCTATAAATTATATTCACAAAATGGAATAGTAATAAAAGATTAATTAGGATAATTATAAGAAAATAATTATGAATATTTAATAAGAGAGTTTTCATTTTTTTAAAAGGAAATAATTAAGGATGAGATAGTAATTTCTCCTCCTGTAGGGCTAGAAATGGGCAACAATAATAGAGATAAGGAGCTATGAAGAGAATTGCACCAAAACCCATTGGAATATGTCTCAAGAAGGAATTAAACATTTGGTGGAATTTCCTACAACCAAACAAAGCCTTATCTAATGGCACAGTTCTAAAGTAATGGGATGGCAAAGTTGTAATACTTGAGGTTTTGGAGGAGAATTGTTAAGGAGGAGAAACTTCTTGGAGAAGTTAGCACTTTTTAATTCTTTTCCCTTGACTTGGGGAGTAAGTCGCCAAGCATCCAGCCCAAGGAAGAGAAGCACACCCACGAAAAAGAGAAAAAAAGAGATGGAAAAAGGGAAGAAAGAAAGAGAAGGAGAGAGAAGAAGAAGTGGAATGAGAAAATGAAGGAGAAGAAGGAAAGAGGTAAGTAATCTTCCTTAAAATTGTGTTTGAGTTATGGAAATCCATTAAGTCTCATGATGGTAAGGGAAAATCTGCAGCTTGGTGGTGGGTTTTAAAGAGAGGAATCATCCAAAGCTAGTGAGAGAAACATCTTGGAGGTGAAAAAGGTAAGATCAACATCTCATCTTTAATGCTCTTAACTAAATGACTTTGTGTATGCATTTATAGCAGTATCATAGTAGAGTAGATGAATGCTTTCATGAAGTTTCAATGATGATGGAGGTTGGTTGCCATAAATAGGAGTGAGGGAAGTATATTTATAACTCTTTTATGAATGATTTTGAAAGGTATGTTTCATGTTTTAGTGGATAAATGTGGTCTTTAACTTGGATTTTATATGCCTAGAAATATATGTTTTGTGATTTTTCTAGTTGGTGGTTGTTTTAGGAGAAGAAACAAGAGTTTTGAGGTTACAACGCTCGAAGCACGGCCGTGCTTGGCACTAGAGAAGGGAATCACGGATGACTGAAATAGGAGCATAAGCACGAAGCACAGTCGTGCTTGGTGCAGGTTTGTGAGAAATATGGCCATGTTGTGAGGGAAGCACGAGAAGAAGGCACAGGCATGAAGCACGGCCGTACTTAGTGACACGGTCAGGCTGTGCTTCATGCTGCCTCACACTTTTTCAGCGATTTTTGTTTCCTTTTTAAATCCTAACTAATCATCAATGTTTATGAAATGATAATGGGAGTTTATGAGTCATATATGTAAAGAAATATGTTAGTACTTAATTGGTTACGTAATGTTTATTGAATTAATTATCAAAGCATGAAGGATTGATGCATGACTGCTATATTTGAATGTTATAGATCACTTTTATGTGTAACCATAAGGGGGTAATTGATGTGTGAATAGTATGGAAGAATGCAAGAGCATGTATGTTTATGATGAGTTGTTATGGCATGCATGAGAATGAATATAGTTTATGCTCGTGATAATTATTGATATATATGCTTTTGTTAAGACAATTGGATGGAAAAACATGTAAAAGACATGAGCATAGTCAGGAGGACCCTCTTTGAAGCAGGGTGGCCTAGCAACAGGTGTCTCCCTTGCTGTATTAAGGTGACTGACAAGTTCAGGATGACCCTTACCCACTATGGTGACCCAGCGGTATGCAGCACCTTATGGAGGTAAGGCGACTGAAGGGTCGTGACTATGATAGGATATCGAGATAGGAGATGCCCTATAACCTAGATTGGTCAATGTAGGAAAGACTGCTTTGACCAAAGGCACTCAGTAGTGGGTGAGTAGCTGTAGGGATAAGGCTCACGCCACACTGAGATTTGAAAATTGAGAGAAATAAGTAGATGATGAGCCATTATGAGTAGTTGTACATGTATCCTATTAATACATATTTCGTTTATCATGCATGATATTGATGCATAACCTATAAAAGCCTGCATGTATTTACTATACCTTTATTATACGAAAGAGAAAATATTTTCTATAGTTTATATAATTGAACATGACACGTAATTTTTTCATTATGCTTGTATTTATTGGATGTTGACCTTGCTGGGATTTCATATCTCACCATGTTTTATGTTGTTATGTTCAGATCAATAAAATGTCATTCATTGTTCTGACCATTTTACTGGAGCTTCAGACAATAGACGTCCCCTACTTGGGATAGTTCACTATTATTGTGAACTTGCTGGTCATTAATATGATAGAAGTTCCTACTCCTTGCCTGCCTCCTCCACCAATAGTACCCCATGGGTGATGGCCAAGGGAAGGATAGTAGGATAGTATTATGTGTATAATATGATGTAAATAGGCTAACCCAATTATTTTGATGTAACCCCAAGGTATTTTACCTTTTGGGATGTATGCTTAGTACCTCAGGTTACATGTGTATATACTCTATTAATCTTTGATGTATGTAAATTTCTGTATGTATATATATATATATATAAGATGCGTATCTTTTGGATGAATGTTGGTCTAATGCGTAATATAAAAAAACCAGTCGTTACAGAAAGGGCTTACACTACCTTGAGGTTATAAAAGAAAATGTGAAATTACAAATGATGAGCCACTACGAAAATTAACATATATGCATATTGTTAGTACATATTATGTTATCTGTGAATACATGATATTGATGCATAACATGTCCATTGAATATGCAAGCATGCTACATGTATTTCTTTATTATTCTGTTATATGCAAAGAGAAAATGCTTTTTGTACCTTATACGACTGAACATAACACATAAGTTTTCTTGGTATGTGGTTGTTTACTTGATGTTGATCTTATTAGGATTTCATATCTCATTATGTTTCTTGTGGTCTTAAGTTTAGATACAGATTAGTGACATGTCGTTCGTTATCTTGACGCTTTTCCTAGAGTTACAGTGATGTGTTCATAATTAAGCATGATTTTAAAACTTTTAAACTTAATTTTTGTTTGATTTAAGTAAAATATGATTAGGAATTAGCTTAGTTTTATGTTTTGTATTGTAGGAGCAAAGGAAGAAGAAAAGAGGAGAAAAAGACAATAAATTCATAGAAAATGTTGAATTGTAGTGATTCTAAACCTTTCATCCTTAATTAGATAATATCTCCCTCATATGAACTCCAATCAAAGTGGTTCAAGTGGATAAAAAAAGATAACAATTATTTACAACTTTGATATTGAGCACTTTCTCAAATTCGGGAGATTTCAGTGCGTTACAGAGCTTGAAAGTCAAAATCTCACTCCATTAGGATGAATCCTGACTTTTGGACATTAATTTGGGTATATCTCCCTCATTTTAGCTTTGATTAAGGTGCTTTAAGAGGCTTTGGAAAGATAATATATAGGGATACAACTTTCATGTTGACGAATTTTGCAAATGTTGGAGAAATCATAGTGCTGCGATGCCCATAAATGAGGGCAGCGGTGTTACAAAGCTGGTTGTTCGATTCTTTCCGTATCGACGCGGCGCTCAGCATCATAGCACCATTTTTAATCAGATATTTAGGGTTTTTTGAACCCAATTGAAGCCCAAAAACCCAGGAACAACCCTAAAATCAATCTTACTTCATTTAGGACTCTCCTAACCTATAAATAAGAGGGAAAGCAAGTATGAAAAATGAATCTAATCCATCCAAGGATTCAAAGATCAATTAAGCTCTTAATTTTCTTCTTCTCTAAGTTTTCTTATGGGCTTGCATGGCTAATTACTTTTAGTGGGTAGAGAAAGACTGAAACCTCAAGGGATCTTTATGCATTGTGAGATTTGGAATTTATTTTATTAGTTCAATTTTAATTGGGTATTGATTATTGATCTACTCTTATTTCCTCAATGATTATTCATATGATTGCTAGGAGGCCTACTAGTATATTCTCTTTCTTAATCTATTACTGAATTAAGTTTTGAACAAAATTTTCATTTCTGTATTCATGAGGCAAATAGGTTTATGGATTTTAGATTATAAATCATTGAACATATGATGAATAATTGACTGAATTAGATATAGCCGATGTGTCTATATTTGTTTAGCTCTATTAGTTTCTCTACTTCTTCATGCGATTAATAGGTTAAAATTTACCGATGCATTAAAGGATATCATATTAATTAGGGTTTAATTGAGGCAATTGTCATCAATTACTATACTTAAGAAGGAATAGGGTTAGAATCCCAATGATAGATATTCAAATTAAGATTGATTATGTTGTCAATGATCAATGCAATCCTTTGATGGTGGATATCAACCGACACCAACACCTCTCTTATTAATTACTCTCTTAATTACTTTCATTATTGTTCACTTTGTTTTATTTGCAATTATCAATACCCCTTTTCTTTTTCACAAAAAGTAATACCAGTCTCTGTGGGATCAACCCTTACTCCCACTACTACAGGTTTGTTTTAATGTAAGGTATTTATTACATTTGGTGTACATGCGACAGTACACACCAAATTTTGGCACCGTTGCCGAGGACTGTGTCTATTTACCTTTTGTGAATTTTTTTTCTTTTCTTTTTGTTCATAACTATGAATATGATAGCCAATTTTTAACAATTTGGCACTAGGCTAGGCTCTCCATTAAGACATGCTGGTGAGGTATGTAATTCTTCCCTTGAACAACAACTTGCAAATTTAATTTCTCTCGTTTGTTAACGTGTACAAAATATACAAAGAGAGAAGTGCTATGGAAATCATTCAGTTATGGGGCATCCTTCTAACAGGTACCCAACTTTCTATGAATAATCATTTGAGTAGGTAAATATAGTTAGTGGTTTCCCTGGACCACCACAAGGGAGGTATGATTCCTATTAAAACATGTATAATCCTAGATAGAACGATAATCCCAACTTTAGGTATAGGAATGCACAAAATAGGCCTATAGAACAAAAAATTATAATTTTTTAGCATAACCAACAGGCCTATTATCCTAGATAGATTATATCTAAGGATTCTCAGGTAAGTAGTTTTTTTAGAAGAAATCGTTAAATCTCTTGCACATAACACTCAGCAATTTCAACAAGAGGTAAGGGCCAGCAGTCAAAGCTTAACAAATCAAATAGGCCAACTAGCAACAATAGTCAATCGGCTAAAGGCTCAAAATTCAGAAATTAATAGTCTAGCCCTAGTATCATTAATGCAAAAAGAGAAAAATTCTACACTTAATGAAAAAGATAACTTGAAAGTTGACACTAGTAAGCCTACTAATAAAGTGGCTGTGGGACCTACCATGAATGCCAAACTTCAAGAGAAAATTACAACAATAGAGGAAGCACCAAAAGTGTAGCAAACATGTAAGGATCTTTCTATTTCGATACCAATTGCTAATAAGATTCTTGTATATTTTGTTTTGCAATATCTTGACCTAGGCTTAAAGAGCTTCCTTAGCCACTTAAAGGGCATACACAGCGGAGAACCACCCCCAATGATATCTTCAAATAAATATGCCCAGCTCAAAGATAGAGGAAAACTACTCCATGATTTGGTAGAATCTCAAAAAGATGAATTAAATTTGATGCCAAAAGCTAATAAAGACACCGATAATTCCCAAGTAAGTTGAGTTCTCATTTAATTAAACGTTTGATTAATAAAGCTTCCCTCCTCATGATGTAACTGAACCTCAAAATTCTGCATATTCAAAAGCAAGCCAATTCAAAGTGGACTTCAAGAGTCCCCTATTAAAGACATAGGGAGCCTTGAGTCGAGCCAACGACATTAAACAAAGGAGCATATTGGGAGGCAACCCAACATAGTATTGATTATTCAAAAAAAAGAAGAAGGTGAAATCAGAAAAATTCAGGGTCTAGTAATGCAACACTCTCCTCCCATCCCAAACAAATTCAGGGAAGTTTACTTAACTTAAATCTCTTCATATCTCCCTCTTTATCATCATCTTTATTTTACATTGAGGATAATGTAAAGTTTAAGTGTGGGGGTGGATGTAACATCCCTAATTTCGTTTCATTTATTAATAAAGGTACATAAATATTTAATGTAACATCCATAATTTTGTTTCTTTTATTAATAAAGATACATAAATAATTAATTAAGGAAATAAAATTTATTAGACAATTTTAAATATCTAAGAAATATAATCCTTAGAAATTCTTTACCTTAAGTGTATGCATAGAACATATTTCTAACATTAAGGGAACAGATAAAGAGAGAAAACCTAATAAGAAAAATTAGAAATAACATACTAAAGAGAGGTGAAATTCTTGAGTAAGGAAGATAAATTTTTGTGAAGTAAGTAAAGGTCTTAAAATCTCACAAAGATTGGATTAGGGTATATTTTCCTAATTCAATAGCTAGACTTACTAAGTTTAACATCTCCTCCCATAAATTGTGCTTTCACCTATGGACACTTTATATAGTTTTTCCACTTCACATGAATTTCTAGCAAGCCAATAGGATAGCCCAAGTAAGAAATAAAACATAGACTTAGATTAGGATATAAAAGTTGGACTGATAGCCCAAAAATCATGAAAATGTCACCAGCCCTTAATGAAAAGTAGAATTTCAGCCAAAGCAAAGGAAATGGGTAAGAATGACCCCAAATCCAAGAAGGAAAAATAAGAATCATGTGAGGAAATTAGTGCAATAATAATTAAGATTAGGTCACATGGTATTAAGACAAAACATTTATATCCTACATTTATAATTTCAACAAGTAGGTAATAATACGTGGCTTTAGGATAAAACATCTATATCCTATATTCATAATTTCAACAAGTGGGTAATAATACATAGCATTATGACAAAACATTCTTATCCTACAAAAATAATTTCAACCAAGCAAGGGAGATTCGAGGGCTAGAAATTTGCCAACTAAAAAGGCAAACCTATCATACTTGATTAAGACAAGAGAAAAAAGAAATGAATCTCTAAATCAAAGGGATCTTGTCCCTTGTCTTAAGAACATTTTAACATAATTTTCAAAATACAAATCTCCTTTTGCTATGCATATCTTGACTATGGGAGAGGCAGACAAGAACATAAGTTGTTTTTTCCCAAAAAACAACCAAGTGCATCATAATTGTGATAAGGTAGACCCATGGTTATGAATGGTGAACCACATGATAGTTTATTTAAGAAAAACCCACCCTTATAACATTATAATTTGGTCCAAGTAAGGGAGTGAAAAAACATAAGCAAGATAGAATGAGGAAAGAAGAGAAAGAGAGGAGAAGAGAGGAAGAAAGAGGAAGGAGAAATCTAGAGGACTAAGTACTCAAGATGCTAAAAAACCTAAGGGAAGGGAGGAATCTTACTACTTCGTTCAAGAGAAAACAAGAAAAAGAGTTCACTAAGTGAGTTAGGGAGATCTTTAGGTAGGTTTAACAATATTTTTTTAAGAAAAGCTTTGAAATTAGAAACATTTATATGGGATTTTGTTCCTAGAACTTTGATGAAATTTACTATATTTGTTACTTGGATGATTGGCCATGGATGTTGCTATATCATGTTACATATTAATCTTGCAAGTGATGTATGTTTGAATACTAAGGTTGGTGTGAAAAGTTCTGCATAAGTATGGCTATGAGTGATAAAATTTTAAGATTTTTATTCTCTTATTTTGTATACTTAAATGTGGTGAAAAATTGATGACATATGATTAGATATAAATTAAGAAGAAAATGGAAGAGGACATAATAAAATGATGAACTAAATCTTTACAAAAGGTTTGGTTAGAAAACTGAATTTTGGAGTAACCAGAAAAGATTTTCAAATTTCAGGAAGAATCTGTTAGTAATTAAAAGAATTGGCTAATATGAAAAATGTATATATATATATATATATATATATATATATATATATATATATATATATATATCTCATGGATTTTTAGCCACTAGAATCACTCAATTTGGAGTCCATATGGGGTAGATATGGTCTAATTAATATATAGTGGTCAGAAAATTGTTAACCAGGGAAGAATCTGTTAGGAAAGCTTTTGTGTTTGAATTTTTGGGAATAGTATTCAAGGAATTAAAATAACGAATTAACATAAAAAATATAGACATATGTCTCATGGAAATTAGCCACTATAATCATTCAATTTGGAGTTCATATTAGGGAAATATGGTCAGATTAGTAAGTAAATGTTAGAACATACCCGAGAAGAAATAATGTTTAACTTGAGGAACTAATATCACAACGATTCCCTAAGATTTTACTAAATTTTTCAACATAATATTTCTAGATAATTGTTTTATCTTGAAATGGACAACAAGATCACCTAAGTCAGAGTTAAAATGAGGGAGTTATGCTTTAATTAGTGAGAGAAGGTCAGGCAGGACAAAAACCTACATCAGGGAATAACACAACATAGAGCATGGCCGTGTTCCAAGGCACGGGTAGGCCATGTTCTATGCTGGAAAGGGAATTTTGAAGCTTAAAGTATAGTTGTTTTATAGGAAATGACTAAGCCGTGTTATAGGATACGTTTAGGCCATGAAGCTAGTAAAACTTATTTTCAACATTTTTCTACCCTAAATGAACCTCATTAACTATAGGATATTAATAGAAACCAAATTGAAGAAGAATTTCGTATTAAATTTGTGAGAACATGTGTTGGAAATGATATAAGTAGGAAGAAAGTGATTAGAATCCAAGCATAAATAAAATGAAAAGATAAAAATAATATTAAAAAAAAAAAGAATCTTATAAATTAAAATAATAAATGACTAGTGTATGTCATAGTCATTTCCATTGCATGAACTCCTTACCATCTTAAGTGTGTAATTTTGACATGGAAATATTTTATAAAGTGATATTTGAAACAATTATGTTCATGTAATGATTACCAATGATTTTGGTAATGATTATATTTTGATAAAAAAAAATTGGCATGTGAGTATAATGAACATATTTGTTATTGAAATCATATTTTTGGCTCTTAATGAGAAAATAAAAGAAATAAGCACGGTCACATGGCAGTTCGTGTGGTGCACTAGTAGGGAACACCTTACCAACAGCTATGGTTATGTTAATAAGAAAAGAAAAAGAAAGTGTTCCATGTTAGACGAAGCGAGAAAAGCTAGTACCAGAGAGTAGAAAGTACCCACCCTAACTGGGATAGCTTGATATGAAAATAATTTGATAGTCATCATATGGTAATATGAAAATAGTTATTCTTGACATACATGTCATTACTGTATGATTTTCATGTGCATAGATAAAGTGCATTCATGTGACCTAAGATATTTGCTGTAACTTATACAAATGAACATGACATGATGATTTATATTGATGATAATTGTGATTTATTGTTCAAACTACTGGAATTTAATTCTCACTATATTTTCATATCATGTTCAAAAAATTAGTTTTGTATATTTTTCTTTGCTTCTGGTTCTTAGTGTATGTTGGATTGAGTTAATCTATGTTGGGCAGATCTCAGAAATTAATAAGGTGTTTGTGGTTGAGTTAGCTAAGATCCTGGTGAAGGTACAAACACTTGCACCCATATCCCCAGAACTAGTCAATATAGATGAATAAGATGTAGACATATATGTGTTTGATTTGTGTACGGATGTTGTTAATTAATGATGTGTAAACCTTAATTATGCTTGGTTAAATTAATTGAATGTTATTATGAGTTAAATAAAGGTAATGACTTCGTGGGACTTTTAAAAAAATTTATCTATATATGTAAAAAAAAATAGAGTTGTTACGGTGGAAGTATATTTGTTTGAAGAACTGTAACCCTATGTTGAACTCTAATTCTCTGATTTTCACTATTAATGCACTTTTATTTTGTTTAGCAAGTTGAGTGATTGTATGAGTGTTTCAATTTATGTTTTGGAATGTTAGGCACAATCAACAACCAATAATATGACTATTCAATTTTTTTTAGCTCTTGAAAAATGTAGAAAATTCATGGTTGTGTGCAATTTTAACCCTTTTGTGATTCATTGTTTTTGACTTTAGAATCCTGAAACATCTTTTACGTAATAACTTTGGGCATTTAATTTTTCTTTTACTTAGAGAATGTTTATATAATTTAAAAATATTTCATGATGCCAATAGAATGCTAGAACTTATTTGAATGCTGCTTGAAGCAAAATCCTAGGCTAATATTATTATTTAGGAGATAATTTAGGCATTATTTGATAAATTGAGCTTTTCAAGCCTAATCAAAGCAATGAAATATCCTTAGTTCCTCTATTTTGAGTATAATGAAATTTTCCTACTAAAATCCACAAATGAAATATTTCATGATCCCAATGGGATTCTAGAACTTATTATGCTTTGATGATAAATTATGGCATGTGAGTATAATGAACATACTTATTATTGAAACCATACTTTTGGCTATTAATGTGAAAAGAAAAGAAATAAAAAGAAAAGAGACGAGTACGGTCACATGGCGATCTATGTGGTACACCAGTAGGGGATGCCCTACTCACGGCTATAACTATGATAATGGGAAAAGAAAGAGAAAGTGTGCCATGTCGTACAGAGTGAGAAAAGCCCGTACCAGAGAGTAGAAAGTACTCACCCTGACCGGGGTAACTTGATATAAAAATAAGTTGATAGCCATTATATGATATTATAAAAATAGTTATTCATGTCATACATGTCATTACTATACGATTTTCATATGCATAGATAAAGTGCATTCGTGTGACCTATGGTATTTACTGTTGCTTATACAGATGAACATGACATGATGAGCTATATTGATGATAATTATGATTTATTGTTGAACCTACTGGGATTTAATTCTCACTATATGTCCATATCTTGTTCAAAAGACTAAATATGTAGATATTCCCTATAATCGGCTTTTAGCGTATGTAGGGTTAAGTTGGCTAAGATCTCAGTGAAGGTGCAACCATCTGCACCCGTATCCTCAGAACTAATCAATATGGATGAATAAGATGTAGACATATATGTGTTTGATTTTTTTACGGAAGTTTTTAATTAATGATGTGTATGTGAACCCAAAATTGTATTAGTGTTAATGGTATACCATATACCTTAATTATGCTTGGTTAATTTAATTGAATGTTATTATGAGTTAAATAGTTAGATGTAAAGAGGTAATGACTTCATGGGATTTCACAAATATATATATATATATATGTATATATGTAAAAAAAAATGGAGTTGTTACATAATTGGTATTAGAGAAGGTTGATCTTAGATGGCCAATGGGTGGATGGTTATCTGAATCGATCTTATAGTGTCTTTCGTATGTTTGTGGTTATGTTGTGTAGGGGATCAATGATTTCATATAGATAAGAAATTACTAGTGTTTCTTATCTATATGCTGAGGTGGTGTTATAATTGCTATAAATATTTTTGAACTAACTATTAGGCTTGATCACCTCAATAGTAGCATAACTTTGTTTTTACCACAGCAGGATATGGCACCATCAACGAGGAACCCTGCAAACAATGCAGAAGAAATCCTGCACAACTTGGCTACAGCAATTGGAGACCAAGTCATAGCCACCAATCAAATTCTACAACATCTCTAGAACAGTAATGCAACATCCTTAATTTTGTTTCTTTTATTAACAAAGGTACATAAATATTTAATGTAACATCCATGATTTTGTTTCTTTAAAGGTACATAAATATTTAATTAAAGAAATAAAATTTATTAGACAATTTTTAGATATCTAAGGAAATATAACCCTTAGAAATTCTTCACCTTATGTGTATGCATAGAAAACGTATCTAACAATAAGGGAACAAGTAAAGATAGAAAACCTAATAGGAAAAATTAGAAATAACATACTAAAGAGAGAGGAAATTCTTTAGTAAGGAAGATAAATTTTTGTGAAGCAAGTAAATGTCTTAAAATTTTAAGAAGATTGGATTAGGGTAATTTTTCCTAATTCATGAGTTAGAAATTTCTAAGTTTAACATCTCCACCCATAAATTAGGCTTTCACCTATGAAAACTTCATATAGAGTTTTTCCACTTCACATAAGTTTCTAGCAAGCCCATTGGATAGCCCAAGCAAGAAATAAAACAAAGACTTGGACTAGGATATAGAAGTTGGACCGATAGCCCAAAAATTATAAAAATGTGACCAAGCCTTCATGAAAGGTAGAATTTTAGCCAAAGCAAAGGAAATGGGTAAGAATGAGCCCAAATCCAAGTGGGAAAAAAAATAAGAATCATGTGAGGAAATAGTAGTCTTATAATAATCAATATTACGTCACATGGCATTAAGATAAAACATCTATATCCTACATTCATAATTTCAACAAGTAGGTAATAATACATGGCATTAGGACAAAACATCTATATCTTACATTCATAATTTCAACAAGTGGATAATAATACATAGCATTATGACAAAACATCCTTATCCTACACAAATAATTTCAGCCAAGCAAGGGATATCCAATGGCTAAAAATTTGCCACTTAGAAAGGCAAACCTATCTTACTTGATTAAGACAAAAGAAAAAAGAAATGAATCCATAAATCAAAGGGCCCTTGTCCCTTTTCTTAAGAACATATTATCATAATTTTTAAAATACAAATCTCCTATTGCTATGCATATCTTGACTAAGGAAGAGAAAGACAAGAACATGAGTTGTTTTTTTTTTCAGAAATCAACCAAATGCATCCTAATTGTGATAAGGTAGACCTATGATCATGAAAGTTGAACCAATTAATAGTCTATTTAAGCAAAACCCACCCCTATAACATTATAATTTCGTCCAAGTGAGGGAGAGGAAAAATAGAAGAAAGGTAGAGTGAGGAAAGGAGAGAAAAAGAGGAGAAGAAAGGAAGTAAGAAGAAGAAGAAGTTTAAAGGACTAAGTACTCAAGGTAAGTTAACTTAATCTCCACTTGAATCCATCTTTTTTCTTCATCCTTGAGGTTCAAAAACTCACCCTCCTTCTCTTATTTAAGCTGGTATAAAAGCTAAGGGAAGGGAGGAATCTTGCTACTTTTTTCGAGAGGAAACAAGAAAAAGAATTCACTAAGTGAGCTAGGGAGATCCTTAGGTAGGTTTAACCATATCTCTTTTTGAAGAAAAACTTTGAAATTTGTAACATTTATGTGAGATTTTGATCTTATAAGAAATGTACAATATTTGTTACTTTGATGATTGGTCATGAATGTTTCTATATCATGTTACATGTTATTTTGCATATGATGGATGTTTTGGACATTACAGTTTGTGTGAAAGTTCTACATAGGTATGGCTATGGGTGGTAACATTTTATGATTTTTATGCTACTATTTTATATATTTGAATATGGTGAAAAATTCATGGAATATGATTAGATGTAAAGAAAAAAGAAGATGATGTAATATAATGATAAACTAAAACCTTAGGAAAGGATTGGTTAGGAAACTAGATTTTGAGGTAACCAGGGAAGCCTCTGTTTTTTAAATTCTAGGAAGAATCGGTTAGGAATTAAAAGAAATGGTTAACAAGAGAAATGTAGACCTATGTCTCACGGAATTTTATCCACTGAAATCACTTAATTTAGAGTCTAGATGAGGGAGATATTGCTTGATATGTAAGCAGTGGTCAGAAAAGGGTTAACCAGGGAAGAATTTATCAGGTATGCTTATGTGTTTGAATTTCTGTGATAAATCTATAGGGAATTAAAATTAATGCTTAACATAAAAAATGTTGATATATGTTTCACGGATTTATAACCACTAGAATCATTCAAATTGGAATCAATATGAGAGAAAGATGGTTATATTAATAAGTAAAGGTTAGAAACTAGCTAACTAGGGAAGAATATATTAAGTATGCTTCTTTGCTTGAATGTTTTGGCCAAATATGTAGGGAATTAAAGGAAATAGGGAATTAAAGGAAATTGTTAAAATTATATATATATATATATATATATATATATATATATATATATATATATATATATATATATATCACGGATCTATAGACTCTGAAATCACTTAATTTTGAGTCCATATGAGAGAGATATGGCTGATTAATGAGTAAATGTTAGAATCAGTCTAGAATCCAGGGTGGTAAATGTAATTGTTTTTGTTTTCGATTTTTAGGGAGTAATTAGTAAGGAATCTGAAGATATAATAAATATGAAAGTTGTATATAAATGTTTTATCATTTTATTGGTTTTAAAATCAACTCAATTGGAGTTTGAATGCATGAGATATGGTCTGATTAGTAAGTAGAGGTCTAAATCTACCGGAGAAGAAATAATATTGAATTTGAGGGAGTAGTAACACCAAGATTACTTACTATTTCACTAAAATATTCAACATAATGGTTTTATAGGATTGTCTTACCTTTCAATTGACACCAAGATCACCTCAATTGGATTTAAAATGAGGGTGTTATGCTCTATTTAGTGAAGAGAGGATAATAATGTTTCAAAAAGAAGAAGAATCTTATAAATGAAAATAATAAATGACTAGTGTATGCCATAGCCATTTCCATTGCATGAACTCCTTACCATCTTAAGTATGTAATTTTGACATAGAAATATTTTATAAAGTGGTATTTGAAATGATTATCTTTATGGCATGATTACCAATGATTTTTGGTATTGATTATATTTTGATGAAAATTATGGCATGTGAATATAATGAACATACTTGTTATTGAAATCATATTTTTGGCTATTAATGTGAAAAGAAAAGAAAAGAAAAGAAATGAGCATGGTCACATGGCGGTCCGTGTGGTGCACCAGTAGGGGACACCCTATCCACGGCTATAATTATGTTAATGATAAATGAAAGAGTGCCATGTCGGATAGAGCGAGAAAAGCCCGTACCGGAGCGTAGAAAGTATTCATCTTGACTAGGGTAGCTTAGTATGAAAACAAGTTGATAGCCATCATATGATATTCTAAAAATAGTTATTCATGCTATATATGTCATAACTATACGATTTTCATGTGCATAGATAAAGTGCATTCATGTGACCTAAAGATGATTGCTATAACTTATACAGATAAACATGACGTGACAAGCATGATTGATAATGATTTATTGTTGAACCTACTGTGATTTATTTCTCACTATATTTTCATATCATGTTCAAAAAACTAAGTTATGCAGATATTCTCTATGACTGGCTTTTAGCGTACGTTGGGTCGAGTTGGCTAAAATTCCGGTGAAGGTACAACCACCCAAACCTGTATCTCCAAAACTGGTCAATATGGATGAATAAAATGTAGTCTATTATGTGTTTGATTTTTGTACATATGTTTTGATAAATGATGTGTACGTGAACCTAAAATTGTATAACTATTAATGGTTTTTCTTAAACCTTATTTATGTTTGGTTAATTTAATTAAATGCTATTATGAGTTAAATAGTTTGAAGAAGAAGGTAATGACTTCATGGAATTTTAGAAATATACATATAAGTATATATGTTAAAAAAAACTAGAGTTGTTACAAGCAACATCCTGAATGAAGAAAATAATGCAAACAACGGGTGGCTAGAAATGATAATGGCCTATCTGAGTTCCTGAGAACCAGGCTGCCTTCTTTCTAAGGTGACTATGACCCAATGGTAGTCAAAAGGTGGATAAGAGAATTAGATAAGATCTTCAAGGTGATGGGCTGCACTAATGAGCAACAGGTTATCTTTGTTGCATATCTACTGAAGGATGAAGCTAAGTGTTAGTGGCAAAGGACTAGAGAGTTGCTAACTCACCAGAGGAGGCAGATCACCTAGCAAGTGTTTAAGGATATTTTATTGGAGAAGTACTTTACAAAGTACTGTGCGGGCTGAGAAGGAGGTCAAATTTTTCCAACTCATATAGGGTAACATCTCGGTAGACCAATACATCGCTATGTTTAAGAAGTTATTTAAGTTCTACTTTTACCTGAGGTTTAACCCTGATGAAGCATAGAAGGCTATTAAGTTTAAAGCAGGACTAAATCTAGAAATCAAGAATGTGGTGATAGCCTTGGAAATAAGGGAGTTTGTGCCCTTGATAAATAAATCTAGAATTTTAGAGAAGAGTTTGAGGGTAGTGGAAGACGAGAAGCTAAGGCGAAGCTTATGGAAGAGGAAGAAAACTTTTCCTAACCCTTAAGACCTTGCCACAGTCAAGTGCACTAAGTGCAGACGTATGCATGGTAACCAGCCATGCTACATGGACCAGATGTCTGCTTCAAATGTGGACAGAAGGGTTATTTTTTGAAGAACTGCCTACAAAATATAGGGGAGCAGACAAAACAGAGGCCTTAGGTGAAATAAAAGGTTTTCACCCTGAGCGGACAAGAGGCAGCTCAATCCTTCAAAATTATTCAAGGTACATGATACATCTATAGATTTGCTTTTATGGTGTTGTTTGACACTGGTGCTAGTTGTTCATTTATATCAGAAGAATGTATTAGGGAGCTTCAGTGTCCTATTTCTAAAACCCTCTATGAGCTATCAGTAGTAACCTCCACAAGGGAAAGGTCTTAACTTCCTCTGTATGTAAAGACTGTAAACCTTGTCTATCTACCTTTAAGAGGTATTGATGTCATTCTAGGGATGGACAGGATATCTAGAAATCGAGTCTTGCTAAATTATTGCACCAAGACAGTTGAATTTCTGCCTCTTACTCCATAAGAGGAGATGCAGTTATTGATGCTAAATGCTAATCAAGTTAATTGGGAGTTGAAGAGTGGAATACTTGGTTACATTCTCTTTTGTTTATCAAAACTAGAAGTTGCACCGAAGCTTAATGAAATTCCAATAGCTAATGAGTTTGCTAAAGTATTTCCACCAGATATTTCAGGCTTACCTCTCAAGAGAGAAATAGAGTTCTCTATTGATCTCCTACCCAGAAAAGGGCCTATCTTTATTGCACCTTATAGAATGCCTAGAAGGAACTACAAGAACTCAAGAAATAGTTGGAGGAATTGTTAGACAAGCAATTCATTAGACCGAGTGTATCACCTTAGAGACTATGTATAAACTACAGAAGCTGAATAAGGTGACTGTAAAAAAAAGTACCCTTTCCCTAGGATAGATGACTTATTGGATCAACTAAAGGGAGCCTTCATCTTTTCTAAAATTGACTTGAGATTAGGATACCATCATATTAAGATCAAAGAGGAGGATGTGCCAAAAACAGCCTTCAAGACTAGGTATGGGCACTATAAGTTTCTTGTAATGCCCTTCGGGTTGACAAATGCACCTACAATTTTCATGTATTACATTAATCGTATTTTTCAACCCTACCTATATCAATTTATGGTAGTGTTCGTTGATGACATCTTGATATACTCTAAGAGTGAGAAAGAGCATGAACAATATCTCCGAATCGTGCTACAAGTGGTGAAAGAGAAAAAGTTATATGCCAAATTGGAGAAGTGTGGATTTTGGATGATAAAGTTGAAGTTTCTCGGACATGTC
Organism: Gleditsia sinensis; assembly: GCA_037074535.1. Taxonomy (NCBI): domain Eukaryota; kingdom Viridiplantae; phylum Streptophyta; class Magnoliopsida; order Fabales; family Fabaceae; genus Gleditsia; species Gleditsia sinensis. Next base: position 17,454,943 of record CM073467.1, read on the forward strand.
ATCTCCAATAGAGGGGTAGCCGTAGACCTAGCAAGACGAAAGTAGTGATTTAATGGGAAAGACCAAAGATGGTTACAGAAGTCAGAAGTTTCTTGGGTTTGGCAGGATACTACAAGAGGTTTATACAAAACTTCTATCATATAGCTTTGCCATTTACTAAATTGACCAGGAAGGGAAGTCATTTCAAATGGACTGATAAATATGAAGCTAATTTCCAGGAGCTTAAGATAAGATTAACCATTCCTCCTGTTTTAATTATTCCAGACTCCACAGGATATTTTGAAGTGTATAGTGAGCTTCAAAGAATGGGCTAGGGTGTGTGCTGATGCAAGATAAGAGAGTAGTTGCTTATGCCTCTAGGTAATTAAGACCCCATGAAGGAAATTATCCAACCCTTGATCTTAAATTGGCAGCAATGGTGTTTTCCATAAAGATTTGGAGACATTATTTATACGGAGCAACATTTAAAGTATACTGTGATCATAAGAGTCTTAAGTACCTTTTTTATCAGAAAGAGTTAAATATAAGGCAACAAAGATGGGTATAATTTTTCAATGACTACAAGTTTGACATAAAGTATCATCCGAGAAAAGTGAATGTTGTGTTGTATATGTTTTAAAAATAATCGCAAGCATACGACGTAGCTATAGCTAGTCTGGCGAGTATGAGTTGTATCCCATAGAGAACAATTATCAAGTACTAGACTTTATGAAGTATTCTATCTAAATCATTGCAACATGATAAGAGTGTGTGTCACAATTAAGTAAATAGGTAATTCAATTAACAAAATCCTAGGGTTATGGTTTATCATACTTATGATATTCAACAATCAATATGTACCTCTAATTACAATTATCTATGTAATTGGGGCTGGTTTAACCTTAATTAACTAGCAACCTCTTTCAAGCGTTACTAATCGTACCTAGGTTAATCCAATTGCCTACTTTTGTGGTTCTTAGTTCAACCTAGGTCCATTAAGTTATATGCCAACCATAGAATACAATTAATTTGTTTTCTCATGCCCACTAGTTGATTCAATTCCTAGAGAACCTTAAACTACTTTCATGATTAAGATATCCCTAACTAACTATTAAGTTCTGGTATTAACTTTCACCTTTCAGTTCATCAATTAATTACTTAAGACATGATAGATTGGTGATCACGCATTCTATCAACTCTTATACATGCACATAATAGTTAATCCTAGTTTATCCAACAGTAATCACAATTAGGGTTCCAACATTCAACTCAACAATTTAGTATCATCATATTATAAGTGGGTTTACCAAAACCCTAGATCAATATCTACTCACACATCATAGAAATAGAAACTAAAATCATATTCATTAAGTAAATCATTCAAGTTAAATACAATTCAAGAGAAGGAGTAGAAGTATAAGTAAAGTAGAAAGATGAAACCTAGTTTGCAGAATGTAAAGATGAAATACAATGCTTGAATCAATCTTAAATATGCTCTAAGAACATAAATTCAGCAATTAATCTTACTTTATACCTAATTAAGTAGTGTTTCCTCAGCCTAAAACTGAGTCTAAGATGTCTGTATGAGTGTAGATATCCTTTTTTGCATTTCCCAATGTATATATATCAACTTGGCTACTCAAAACCCTAAAAACCACATGGTGTACAGACACAAAGCACGACCGTGTTCCAGGACACAGCTTGGTCGTGCTTCATGCACCCCAAGCATGGCCTGGCCATGTTAAGGGCTGAAAGTCTCAAATCTTGCCAATTTCTTCTGTGTTTCCTCCTTGCATCCTCCTCAACTTGTTCTAAGTCCATATAACACTTCTCATGAGTGTTTTCCTTTGCTTCTTGGCCTCTTTTGCTTATCTACAAGCATAAAACCAACCAAAATAGTATCTAGAGCAAAGCATAACCAAAATTAGGGGAATAATCATAAGTTTACTTTAAATTAGGGGATAAAATATAATCATTAAGCACTTAAATTTCCCCTTTATCATGTTGTAGCTGATGCCTTGAGTCAAAAATCTCAACTTATGGGTCAAATATTGGTGTATGAGATGTAGATGCTAGAGGAGTTTTCAAATTTGAAGCTAGCCACTACTCTTACTCTAAAGAAGCTAATCATTAATGGGTTGAGTATAGAGTGTGACCTTAGAGCCCAAATTAAAGAGGCTTAAGCTCATCATGACCAATACTTACAAGGTTACAAAGATCAAGATAATTTTTCTATCTTGGAAGATAGAGCAATCATGTATTAGGGAAGAATTTGTGTCCCTCAAGAATGAGAGTTAATGACTAAGATCCTACAAGAGGCATGTCAGAGTAAGTACACAGTCCATACTGGTGGCTAGGGATGAAAAAGGATATTACTGAGTTTATGGCAAAATGTTTAATTTGTCAGAAGGTGAAAGTGGAGCATCAAAAGCCAACGAGATTTCTACAACCTCTTGAGATCCTTAGATAAAAATGGGATAGTATTCCAATTGAATTTATAGTAGGTTTACCTATGACTTCATTTGGACATGACTCTATCTAGGTAATAGTAGATAGATTAACCCAATATGCTCCCTTTCTGCCTATAAAGATTATCTATTCAATGGACAAATTGGCCTAGTTGTACGTCTAGAAAATAGTTAGACTACATTGAATTCCCTTAAATATCATTTTTGATAGAGATCCAAGATTCACGTCGAGGTTTTGGAAGCCGTTGTAGGAAACTTTTGAAACGAAGTTGCGATTCAGTACTGTCTACCATCCTCAGACTGACGGGCAGACAAAATAGACCATTTAAACCCTAGAAGATATGTTGAGGGCTTATGTGATACAGCAAGGTAAAGGATAGGATAAATACCTACCTTTAGTGGAGTTTGTTTATAATAATACCTATCATTCTAGTATTAAGATGGCCACCTTCGAAGCTTTATACGATATGTGTAACACCCTCAAAAATTTTAAATGGCACCTATATTTCATGAAATTATTATTTTTTAAGTATTCTAGAAAGAAAAATAGGTAGAGAATATGATGAGGCATGAATTTTAGGAAAAGATTGGAATAAATTATATTTAATTCCAATAAAAGCCCTAAATGCCTAAATGAGTGGAAATAAAGAGGAAAATGAGTGGGAGAAAATTATGGAAGCTAAAATAGGATTAAATAACCCTAACAGGCCACAAGAAATATTTTAAAATAAATAATACAAGAGTTTAGAATTTTTGAAATTAAGGAAAAATAAAAGTGAAATTTAAGGAAAAATCATTTACAAAAGCCTAAAAAAGAAAAATTTGGCTAAGGGGATGGTTTAATTAGATTAAATGACATTAATAATATTTTTATTAATATTAAGGAGTGTAACATCCTGTAATTTTTTAGATATTTTCCTTACAAATTCTTCACCTTACATATATGCATAGAAATGTTCTAATATTAATGGAATAGGTAAAGAAAGAAAACCTAAGAGGAAATATTAGAAATAAACATGTTAAAGAAAGGTGAAATTCTTAGGTAAAGAAAGATAAATTTTTGTGAAGTAAGTAAAGGTCTTAAAATTTCAAGAAGATCGGATTATGGTAATTTTTCTTAATTTAAGAGCAAAAGTTACTAAGTTTAGTATCTCCACCCGTAATTGGGCTTTAACCTATAGACACTTCATATAGAGTTTTTCTACTTCACATGAATTTTTAGCAAGCCAATAGGATAGCCCAAGGAAGAAATAAAACATAGACTTGGACTAGGATATAGAAATTGGACCGGTAGCCCAAAAATCATGAAAATGTGACCAAGCCCATTATGAAAGGAAGAATTTTAACCAAAGTAAGGAAAATGGGCAAGAATGAGGCCAAACCCAAGAGGAAAAATAAAAATAAAAATAAAATTAAAGTGATGAAATATTGGTGTAATCAAGATTAAGTGACATGGCATTAAGACAAAAATTTAGCAAGTGGTGTGATTCTACATTCATCATTTTGGCAAGTGGCATAATAATACATGGTTTTAGGACAAAAACATCTATATCCTACATTCATAACTTTAGCAAGTGGGTAATAATACATAGCATTATGACAAAACATCATTATCCTACACAAATAATTTTAGTTAAGTAAGGAAAATTCAAGGGCTAGAAATTTGCCACTTAAAAAGGAAAATCTATCATACTTGATTAAGACAAAAGAAAAAGGAAATGAATCCCTAAATCAAAGGGATCTTGCCCCATATCTTGAGAACATATCATCATAATTTTCAAAATACAAATCTCCTTTTTCTATGCATATCTTGACTAAGGAAGAGGAAGACAAGAACATAAGTTGTTTGTTTTCCAAAAATTCAATAAAGTGTATCCTAATTGTGATAAGGTAGACCCATGATCATGAAAGGTGAATTATTTGGTGGTCTATATAAGAAAACCCACCCTTACAACATTAGAATTTCGTCCAAGTGAGGGAGAGCAAAAATAGAAGCAAGGTAGTGTGAGGAAAGGAGAGGAAGAAAGGAAGAAAGAGGAAGGAGAAGTCTAGGGGACTAAGTGCTCCAGGTAAGTTTGACAATATTTCTTTTTGAAGAAAACTTTTGAAACTTATAATATTTATATGAGATTTTGATCTTAGAACTTTGATGATTGGTCATGGATGTTGCTATATCATGTTACATATTGAGCTTGCATGTGATGTATGTTTGAATACTTAGGTTGGTGTAGATAGTTCTGCATGGGTATGGCTATGGTTGATAGAATTTTAAGCTTCGGTATTTTAATTTCTGGGCAAAATCTATAAGGAATTAAAATAAAGGGTTAACATAAGAATTAAAGATATATGTGTCACGAATTTTCACCCACTGGAATCATTCCATTTGGAGTCCAAATGTGGTAGATATGGTCCGATTAGTAAGCCAAGGTCAGAAAATAGTTCATCAGGGAAGATTATGTTAGGACAGCTTTTGTATTTTAATTTCTGGGAATTATTTGTATGGAATTAAAATACATGGTTAACATGAAAGTTATATATCTATGTCTCATGGAAATATACCCACTGGAATTATGCAATTTGGAGTTCATATAAGGTAGATATGATCCGATTAGTAAGCAGAGGTCAGAAAATGTTTATTCAGGGAAGAGTATGTTATTAATGCTTTAGTTTTTGAATTTCTGGGAATATTCTATAGGGAATTAAAATAGCTCACCAACATAACAATTATAGATATATGGCTCATGGATTTTTACCAACTAGAATAACTCAATTTGGAGTTCCAATTGGGGAGATATGGTCTAATTAGTCAGTAAAGGTCAGAACCTATCCGAGAGGAACTATCCTGTACTTTGAGGGAGTAATATCACCTTTTTTTCTTAATTGTTTGCTAGAATGTTCAACATAATAGTTTTAGATAATTATTTTATCTTGAAATAGACACCAAGATCACCTACATCAGAGTTAAATTGAGGGAGTTATGCTCTGATTAGTAAGAGAAGGTTAGATAGGATGAAAACCTGCATTAAGAAAATAAAGAAATAAAATTAGTATTTAAAAAAGAAGATGAATCTTAATAAATGACTAGTATAGCCATAGCCATTTCCATTGTATGAACTTTTTACCATCTTAAGTGTGAAATTTCGACATGGAAATATTTTATAAAGTGATATTTGAAATGGTTATGTCCATGGCATGATTACCAATGATTTATGGTAATAGTTATATTTTGATAAACATACTTGTTATTGAAAGTATATTTTTGGCTATCATTATGAAAAGAAAAGAAATGAGCACGGTCACATGGCAATCCGTGTGGTGCACCAGTGGGGGACGCCCTACCAACGGTTATGATCATGATAATGAGAAAAGAAAGAGAAAGTGGGCCATGTCGGACGGAGCGAGAAAAGCCCATACCGGAGAGTAGATGATACTCACCCTGACCGGGGTAGCTTGAAATGAGAATAAGTTGATGGCCATCATATGATATTTTGAAAATAGTTAATCATATCATACATATCATTACAGTATGATTCTTATGTGCATAGATATAATGCATTCATGTGACCAAAGATATTTTCTGTAGTTTATACAGCTGAACATGACGTGATGAGCTTTACTGATGATAATTTATTGTTGAACTTACTGGGATTTAATTCTCACTATATTTCCATATCATGTTCATAAAATTATTTATGCAGCTTTTGTTTCTAAGGCTCTGGCTTTTAGTGCACATTGGATCAAGTTACTTTATGTTGGGCAGATTTCAGAATCAAATAAGATGTTTGTGGTCGAGTTGGCTCAGATCCCGGTGAAGGTCCAACCACCCGCACCTGTATCTCCGGAATTGGTCAACCAAATTAAACAAGATGTAAATATCTATGTGTTTGATATGTTATACGTCTATTTTGATTAATGACATGTATGTGAACTCAATATTGTATAATAATAAAGGAAAAAAAAAGAGGTTGTTACAAGGAGGACTTTAGAATGACCTTAGGAAGCAATCCAAATTCTTAGGAAATAGTTAAGAATTTATTTTAAATTTTAATATATAGTTAATGTGATAAATTAGATAATATCTTATGCTAACATCATGAAATCTTGGAGAAGATAATATTGGATGGCCAAGACCCCTTTTACTGGCTGCATTGGTGTCCAAGTAAAGTTTTAGGGCACATGGTGGTGACTCATTAGGACAAGGGTGATAGCAAAGTAATCATTTAAGGGTAATCATCACATAGTCCAAAATATTTTTATGAAGGGTGTAAGGTGTCTTATGAGGTGGAGTGAAAACATAAGGAAGCTGGGAAATCAGGCTATAACCAGGGAATAAGGTAGAGAAAGAGCCGTGAGGTAGAGAGAGAGAAAGTGCAAGAAAAAGATAGAAATTAAGGTAAAAGTTGATATTAATGGTTTGAATCCTCCTTTCTTCTTATTTTGTGTGATTTTTTGAGATTATTCTCATCTTTTGGAGCTGCTGGAACAGTGAGAAAAGTGTGAGGATTTGTTGCCAAGGGAAGGAGAAACAAGTAAGGAAAGAAGCTTAGTTTTGTGGGAGCAATTTTTGGGTGAGTTTAGTAGTAATTAATTCTTTAAAAAATTTCTGGAAAGAACAAAATAATTTTGGGCATGTGAACAGAATTTTGATGGTTTATTTTGCTGGAATTTCGTTCAAAACAATTGCCATACATTTTGTTCACTTGGTACATGGGTATACATCTATATATATATGATGCTTGACACCTTATTTCATGTGCTAAAATCTTAATTGCTGGAACTGCACATCTGCTGTTTTGGGGCTAGTATGGTGCCCAAAACAGTGATATTTTTGTGCTTGGAAAGTGCCAAATTCATGGGGAACCCATGGCAAAAATTTTGGAACTAAATATCTACCATAAAGCACAACACTAAGTGCACATCATGGGAAAAATCTAAATTCTGGTTTTTGCTGGAAAATATGGGAGGCCAAAAATATATGTTATATTTCTCCAAATATTGAAATTTAGCAAGCCAAGACATAACCATAAATTAAGAAAGTCAACAATTAGTGTTTGGAGGTGAAAAATGGGTTAAAACTGAATTTATAGGGACATTGAGAGAAAAATCCGAAAATTGGAAAAATAATGGATAAAAAGGTAAAATTAATTATTTTAGGATAAAACTAATATAATATGGATGATTAGAGATATGGGTGTGCATAGAAAATTTGGAAGTAGATAAAAATGAATTTTTAGGTAATGTAAGGAATTAAACCAAAATTTATTAGGAATTTCCTTACGTTAGAAGTAAAAATTAGTTGAAAAAGAATAAATAAGTAAAATGAAAATAAGTGAATAAAAAGATGATACATGAATATAATCCTTGGATGAGAAAACTAAAAGCCAAAGAAAATGATTTGGTCGGTTAATATATTATATGCACTAAATGAGAAATAATGGAATCATAAAACAACTAAAAGTATGGGTAATATGTTAGGCAAAATTGGACAAGCCTAGAGAAAAGAAATAATTAGGGTTTTGTACCATAAGGCCTATATATCACCTAAGGAGACTCTTGATCAAAAGAAATGGACCTTTTGAATTAATTATAGGGGTTAAATAATATGGCAAAAGTGGAGAAAAATATTAAATGAATAGTAACCCTACCAAATGAATAGAAACAAATGGAGACCATATTTTTAATGACAAATTAAGCATCGAGATTAGAGATATGGGTGTGCATAGAAAATTTGGAAGTAGATAAAAATGAATTTTTAGGTAATGTAAGGAATTAAACCAAAATTGATTAGGAATTTCCTTACATTAGAAGTAAAAATTAGTTGAAAAAGAATAAATAAGTAAAATGAAAATAAGTGAATAAAAAGATGATACATGAATATAATCCTTGGATGAGAAAAATAAAAGCCAAAGAAAATGATTTGGTCGATTAATATATTATATGCACTAAATGAGAAATAATGGAATCATAAAACAACTAAAAGTATGGGTAATATGTTAGGCAAAATTGGACAAGCCTAGAGAAAAGAAATAATTAGGGTTTTGTACCATAAGGCCTATATATCACCTAAGGAGACTCTTGACCAAAAGAAATGGACCTTTTGAATTAATTATAGGGGTTAAATAATATGGCAAAAGTGGAGAAAAATATTAAATGAATAGTAACCCTACCAAATGAATAGAAACAAATGGAGACCATATTTTTAATGACAAATTAAGCATCGAGATTAGAGATATGGGTGTGCATAGAAAATTTGGAAGTAGATAAAAATGAATTTTTAGGTAATGTAAGGAATTAAACCAAAATTGATTAGGAATTTCCTTACATTAGAAGTAAAAATTAGTTGAAAAAGAATAAATAAGTAAAATGAAAATAAGTGAATAAAAAGATGATACATGAATATAATCCTTGGATGAGAAAAATAAAAGCCAAAGAAAATGATTTGGTCGATTAATATATTATATGCACTAAATGAGAAATAATGGAATCATAAAACAACTAAAAGTATGGGTAATATGTTAGGCAAAATTGGACAAGCCTAGAGAAAAGAAATAATTAGGGTTTTGTACCCTAAGGCCTATATATCACCTAAGGAGACTCTTGACCAAAAGAAATGGACCTTTTGAATTAATTATAGGGGTTAAATAATATGGCAAAAGTGGAGAAAAATATTAAATGAATAGTAACCCTACCAAATGAATAGTAACAAATGGAGACCATATTTTTAATGACAATTTAAGCATTGAGATTTGAGAGAAAATGTTTGAATAAATTATGTAAGGCTATAATGTGTCCCTTGAATTTTATACTAAGCCAGTTGGCTAATCTCTTTGCAACGCATGTGGTAAAAGTACATGAGAAAATATGAGAATACTAGTGGCACATGAACTTGAGATTCAATTATGTACGGTCATGGTATTTTCTTACTTAAATGATAGTGTATGATGTACATAATATAAGTGGATGTGTGAACTGTGATAAACAGGAGCCATATAGTGACAGTGCGAAATGGAATGTTTTTCCCTGGCTATGTTTAATATTAAAAGAACTGATTAAAAGCTACTGAGGGAAAAGGCCTGATATATGGTGACCCTCAGATAGCTATAGTGGCGAACGGGATGGGAGGATGACCCTTGACGTAGTAAGGTGACTCCAGAGAGGTCACATGGCTTCCGTGTCGGTATACCAGATAGGGGACGCCCTATTCACGAACTATTGATGATAAAATGAAATGAAAATTATGCCATGCTTGAACGAGGCTGGGCAAGCTCGTTTGGGAGTCAGTCGGGGAAGGCTCACGTTGACCTGCTGTGTTCAGGAGTTAATGGAGTGTTCAGGAGTTAATGGAGTGAGACTCACACTTACTAGCACCATAATAGAAATAATGAGATAAGCTAGTGGATTGGCCAGACGAGGATATGATATTGCACCACAATGTGTGATTAGCTTGATGAGATAGCTATATCTATTGTTATTGTTATTATTGTGATGCAACATCATGACCTGATTGCATATATATGTATACTTGTATTGCATGAGCATCAGATGATTGTGGCCTTTTTTCTATAGCTTATACAGCTGAACATAGTACATGATACTCATTTACATTACTACTAAACTTACTGGGAACCTAGTTCTCATTATATTTCTGTGTTATGTTCAGATCAAGACATATAGTAGTATGTAGGTATATACTATGACGCTAATGTTCGTAGTAGACTGGGTAAATGTACCTTTTCTGGGACCAGTTCCTATGGTCTCACAGATGACAATGATAGAAGTAGTTGAGATCCCACTATATCTGCCTCCACCTGCCCCTGTCTACCCAAAAGGGGAGTTTGCTGATGTGGGACTAGATATATAGTAGATATATATACTGTATGCAATAACTGGACAGCTAACTAGTTCTTTTAGAATGTAGTCAGATACCCTCTCGCTTTTTGTACTACGAGTAGTATCTGTACTACTATTATGAATAGTTAACTAGTTGTACACAACTGATGTTTAATGAAATATATGCTGGTTTGTTTTGTATGATGATGAGTATAACAACAATATAATTATATTTAAGTGTGACCAATGATTAGTCAGTATCATGAATTGGGTAACATAAGTAATGGCTTTAGTAGAGATAAAGGGCACACACACACACACACACACACACACACACACACACACATATATATATATATATATATATAAAACATTTCTCACTAAGGTTGTTACAATATGAAGTGCCGATCTCCACTCTGTTGGTTTGAGGTAGGAGAAAAGAACTTGTTGGGTCCTAACTTAGTTCAACAAACCACTGAGTAAATCAAGATGATACAAAACAAAATACTTACATCTCAGGGTCAACAAAAGATTTACTATGACAAAAGACATAGACCTTTAGAGTTTGAGGAAGGAGACCATGTATTTCTGAAGATTTTCCTTACTACTGGAGTTGGTAGTTCTCTCAAGACCAGAAAACTAAATCTGTAATTTTTGGGATCCTACCAAATTTTGAAGAAAGTGAAGACGTCAGCATATCAAGACAAAATGATACGAGACAAAATACTTACAACTTAGGGTCAGAAAAAGAGTTACTATGATAAAAGATATAGACCTCTAGAGTTTGAGGAAGGAGACTATGTATTTCTGAAGATTTCCTCGACTACTGGAGTTGGTAGGTCTCTCAAGACCAGAAAGTTAAGTCCACGATTTTTGGAACCCTACCAAATTCTAAAGAAAATAGGGACATCAGCATATCAAATTACCCTCTCATCTAATTTTTCCAACCTACATAATGTCTTCCATGTATCACCGCTTCAGAAGTATCTTCCAGATTCTTCACATGTAATACGGGATGAACTAATCCAAATAAAGGAGAACATGGCATACTAGCTAGTACCGGTATTCATATTGGACACCGACGTGAAGCAATTTAATAATAAGACCATTTCCCTAGTTAAGGTGTTATGGGAAGGTTTGACTTTGAAAGAAGCAACTTGGGAGCTGGAAACAATCATGAGGAATAAATATCCACAAATGTTCTTATTAAGTAATTTCTGAAATTTTGAGGACAAAATTTCTTTTAGGGGGAGAGAAATGTAACATTCCAAATTTTGCTTCTTTTATTAATAAAGGTACATAAATTTTTAATTAAGGAAATAAAATTTATTAAACAATTTTTTGATATCTAAGAAAATATAAGCCTTAGAATTTCTTCACCTTATGTGTATGAATAGAAAATGTTTGTAACACTAAGAGAATAGATAACGAGAGAAAACCTAATAGGAAAAATTAAAACTAATGTAACGTCCGATTTTTATTTATTTATTTATTATAGCAACTTTGTAAGATCCAGTTTACTTTAATTTCTTTTTTCACATTACGCATGTTAAATATGCCTTATGTATAAACACAACATATATGTACACATATTTATTACAAACCTCATACATGTTATAATTATACAATACAATATTTCAAAACACAATATATATGTATACATATATATTACAAGCCTCATGCATGTTATATTTATACAATACAATATTTTAGTACATAAATAAGAGTCCTTATATAGCACTTCACCCTTGAAATACAAAGGGTGAGGAGGTGGTGCTGACATCGAGATCTCCATCAGTAACGTCATTCTTTGTTGCATCTCATTTCTTTTTATCCGAACATAAAACCACAATAATAGTGAGAACAAAGGTTCCCAGTAGACTTAACATAAATAAAATATAATTAGAAAAATAGGAGTTATGTTCAGCTGTATAAGCTATAGTAAATATTAAGATTTGAAGATAAAATCATCACTTCAGTTAATACATAATTAACATATTATATATGCATTGAAAATTCACTCTTTTTCTTTTTAAACAAAATGCTCAAACATATCACATTTATCAATTCACTCATTTGCTATACGTATAGTGATCGATCGACTACAGTCACAATAAGTGATCAGGGAATGTGAGTTCATCACCCATCTGCCTCCTTACATTACCTCTATCACCCGGTTGGAGCGGCCCTCCCTTGTTTCACTCAAGCTAATAGAGCGTCCCCTACTCGGTATCGTCTCAAGTCATACAACCCATCGATATTCATCCATACATATAAATGTGTGTGTGTGTGTATATATATATATATATATATATATATATATATGTATATATATGTATATATATACATATATATGTATATATATACATATATATATGCATATTCATCAAATGCAATATATATTTATCAAGCAACTCGCCATGAGTTTATGCTTGCCATTTAATCACTTTCATAATAAGATGTGCATCATTTTTATACGAAATGATTAATAATCATTCGTCACATACCAATATCCAATATGATTCATTTTAAATCAAATAAAGAAAAAGAGTAATTTGTGATACTAAAATCATCATTTTAAAAGTATTTTTCTTGGATATATGTTTTCTAAAAATATTTCAACAAACAAGATTATTTTTAGGTAGAAAACAGTAAAAACTATGATACTCCAGCACCCAACACGTCCTGGCCCAGTTCATGACACGACCATTCTTGAAAAATACTTCAAACATACTCAAAAATAGCCCCGAACACGGCCTACACATGCTGAAGCAACACAGAACACGGCCTGGCCATGTTCTGTGACCTTTCCTCACTTATTCAACCATATCTCCTTCATACAAACTCCACCTGAGGTGATTTCAAATCTTATAAAATGATAAGACAATTATATACAACTTTCATGTTTATCATATCTTCAGATTCTTTACGGATAATTCCCAAAATATTAAAAACATAAATACTTATTTTACCAATCTGAATTCTAGACTAATTTTGACCTCTGCTCAATTAATCAGCCATATCTCCCTCATATGGACTCCAATTGAGGTGATGTCAAAGCCTATAAATCGCTGAGAAAATTTTCTACAGTTTTATGTTTATCATTGCTTTAGGTTCCTTATGGATTATTTCCAAAATATTAAAGATAAAAATGATTATTTTTACTATCCTGGATTCTGACCTCTACTCAATTAATTAGCCATATCTCCCTCATATGAACTCCAAATTAAATAATTTCAGATCCTATAGATCAATGAGACATATATCTATAATTCATATGTTGACCATTTCTTTAAAATCCTTACCGAATTGTCCCAAAAGTCCAAACATAAAGGATTCCAAAATTATTCCAAAATTCAGCTTAGTCTAACTTCTCCCTTGTTTTTCTTTTATGTAATCCCATGCACCCATATGCATGTCCATACAACCAAAATATAATTCCATATAAATATCCAAACCACATGTTATTCAAAATCACATCTAAACAAATCTAAAAGCATATATATAATTTTTTACAAAATTTATTAGTAGATGTTAAACCTACCTCAAACAAATCCTTAAATTTGATGCTTTGATTTCCCTTTCCTCTTCCTTCTCTTTCTTCTTCCTCTTTCTCTTCTTCTTCTTCCTCTTCTTTTTCCTCCTCTTTCTTTTTCCTCTCTTTTTTTCTTTTCTTTCTTTTCCTTACCGACACTCCTTTCTCTCCCTCATAATTATCACTCTTTTTTCCTCACCTACCTCTCTCATAATTATTACAATTTTTCCTACCAACCACCTAATATTTACAACTTTGCCATCTTTCATTATTTACAAAATTGCCATCCTAAAGTATTTACAAAACTGCCATCTTAAAGAATTTACATAAATGCCATATTAAGAAATTTACATAAATGCCATCTCAAGAAATTTACATAAATGCCATTTCAATTAAATTACATAAATTCCATTTTAACCATCCTAAGATCTTGTTTAATTTGAGTAAATTGTAAAATAATTTAATCCTCCCTTAAGATCTAATATGCTTTCTCCTCTCTGAAAGAAATAAATTCCAGTTAGTAACATAAGGAAAAATCGGGGATGTTACAACTAACATCCTAAAGAAAGGCAAAATTCTTGCATAAGGAAGATAAATTTTTGGAAGTAAGTAAAGGTTTTAAAATTTCAAGAAGATTGGATTATGATAATTTTTCTTAATTCAAGAGTTAGAGTTCTTAAATTTAACATCTCCACCTATATATTAGTCTTTCACCTATGGACACTTCATATAGAGTTTGTCCAATTCACATGAGTTTTTAGTAAGCCAAATGGATAGTCCTAGCAAGAGATATAACATAGACTTGGACTACGATATAAAGGTTAGATCAATAGCCCAAAAATCATGAAAGTGTGGCCAAGCCCTCTATGAGAGGTAATAATTTTAGCCAAAGCAAAGGAAATGGGCAAGAATGAGCTCAAATCCAAGAGGGAAAAATAAGAACTATGTGATGAAATAGTAGTGTAATAAAAATCAAGATTAGGTCACATAGCATTAAGACAAAACATCTATATCCTAAACTAATAATTTTAGAAAGCCATGTGATGATATAGTAGGTAATAATGCATGGCATTACGACAAAACATCCGATCCTACACAAATAATTTCAACCAAGTAAGGGAGACTAAAGGGCTGAAAATTTGTCAACTAGAAAGGCCAACCTATTATACTTGAGTGAGTCAAAAGAAAAAGGAAATTAATCCCTAAATCAAAGGGACCTTGTCTCTTGTCTTAAGAACATTTTATCATAATTTTCAAATAACAAATCCTCTTTTTTCTATGCATATCTTTACTAAGGGAGAGGAAGACAAGAACATGATTTTTCTTCCTCCAAAAAGCAACCAAGTGCATCCTAATTGTGATAAGGTAGACCCATAATTATGAGAGGATGACCACTTGATAATTTATTTAAGCAAAAACCACTCTTATAACATAATAATTTTGTCCAAGTGAGGGAGAGGAAAAAATAGAAGCAAGGAAGAGTGAGGAAAGGAGAGAAAGAGAGGAGAAGAGAGGAAAGAAGAAGAAGGAGAAGTCTAGAGGACTAAGTACTCAAGGTAAGTTAGCTTAATCTCCACTTGAATCCATCTTTTCTCTTTATCGTTGGGGCTCAAAAATTACTCTCCTTCTCTTATTTAAGCTGCTCGAAAAGCTAAGGGAAGGGAGGAATCTTGCCACTTCCTTCAAGAGGAAACAACAAAAAGAATTCATTAAGTGAGTTACGAAGATCTTTAGGTAGGTTTAACAATATCTCTTTTTGAAGAAAAGCTTTAAAATTTATAACATTTATATGGGATTTTGTTCCTGGAACTTTGATGAAATTTACAATATTTTCTACTTTGATGATTGGGCATAGATATTGCTATATCATGTTACATGTTGATCTTTTATGTAATGTATGTTTGAATACTTAGGTTGATGTGGAAGGTTTTCCATAGGTATGGCTATGGGTGGCATAATTTTAGGGTTTTGTGCTACTGTTATGTATATTTAAATGTGGTAAAAAATTGATGGGATATGGTTAGATTGATAAAATGAATATGGCCTTAAACACCTAGAAGAAGACCATGAGAAATTTCTGTTGGGAAGACCCTTAATAATACATATTTTGAATTTTTGTTTTCTTGAGGAGAGGGTGATGAAATATGTTACATGAAGTGTAAGGAATCTAATTAAAATGTTGAAATCAGAAATCTTATGGTTAAATGTAAATTACGAAGAAAATGGAAAATGATATAATAAAATAATGAACTAGAACCATAGGAAGGGTTTGGTTAGAAAACTGGATTTCGAAGTAATCAAGGAAGCTTCTACTTTTGAAATTCTAGGAAGAATCAATTGGGAATTAAAAGAAATGACTAATATAAAAAATTGTAGATATATGTCTCACAGATTTTTTGACAATGAAATCACTCAATTTGGATTCCATATGAGGGGGATATGGTTAGATTTGTAATCAGTGGTCAGAAACTACCTAACTAGGGAAGAATCTGTTAAGTATTCTTCTATATTTGAATTTTTCGCAAACTCGGTATGGAATTGAAGAAAATTGTTAACATAATAAATATAGATATATATCTCATGGATCTATTGGCTTTGAAATCACTAAATTTGGACTCTATATGAGGGAGATATGGCTAATTAATGAAAAGGGGTTAGAATCAGTCTAGAATCTAGGGTGGTAAATATAAGTTTTTTTGTTTTTGATTTTATGGGAATAATTTATAAGGAATCTAAAGAAATGATAAATATGAAAGTTGTAGATAAGTGTCTTAACTTTTTATAGGCTTTAGAATCACCGCAATTGGAGTTCATATGAGGCCGTGTTCTGAGTTGCTTCAGCACAGGTAGGCCTTGTTCAGGGTTATTTTTAAGCACGTTTGAAGTATTTTTCAAGCATTGCTGTGTCCTAGAACATGGCCAAGCCGTGTTGGGAGCTGGTAAAATGTATTTTCAACATTTTTCTACCCCTAAATGAAACTCATTAACTATAGGGTAATAATAGAAACCAAATTAGAGAAGAATGCCCTATAAAATTTGTGAGAACATGTGTTGGAAATGATATAAGTAGGAGAAAAGTAACTAAAGGCCAAGTACAAAGAAAATGAAAAGATGAAAATAATATTTAAGAAAGAAGAAGAATCTTATAAATGAAAATAATAAATGACTAGTGTATACCCTAGTCGTTGCCATTGCATGAACTCCTTACCGTCTTAAGTGTGCAATTTTGACATGGAAATATTTTATAAAGTGATATTCAAAAATAGTTCTTGTCACGCCCCTAATTTTTGGGCACGTGAAATTCATACTTTACAAACATATATTTTTTATAACATGTACAATACACTCTTTTACAAACAGGTATTTCCATATATACACAATATATAGACCAAGTCTATAAATATCAAAGTAACAACAGAAGTAGAAATCCAGCCTGTGGCATTCAAAGCATACTCTAGAGTACAAGTACATTATAAATCAAAATCTACAAACCCTGGAAACAAAATAGGCTCACCCAAGAATAGGTCGCTTAGCTGATCACCTATTTAAAGAGAAAAGACCAAACTCTGTAGTTTTATCTAAAAAATGTAGAAATATTGCGTAGTGAGTTTGACAACTCAGTGAGTAGATAATACTTCTTATGACCTCTTAGGTCAACATATGGGTGTACTCATTTTAAAATGTATCACATTGAAAATTATAGTTCAAAAGTACATCAATATGGGACCCACATTTCAAATATTCTTAGTTCAAATCACATTCAGATATCCAATACAGTATGATTATTATTCAAATATTGTTATGCATCAAAATATTTCTCAAGAAAACATTAGAAGGATCTCATATCAGAACCACCATATCAGAGTTCAAGCCCTTTCATATTTTGGTGGTGTAGGATTTGCCTATACTTAGCATCTCAACCAAGGTTTGCCCTACCACCAATCAAGAAGACACGCAAAGGGACTTTAATATGGGCAATTTCCCAGTCACACAACAAAGGAGAACAAATCACATATGATATAGTCAGCATCTCACCTAGATATGAGGCATTCCATTCTCCTTCACATATCATATCCTGTGTGTTGGCCGTCACCCGAGGCTAGCACCACCCTTGCTAGCTGAGGTATCAAGGTGCACCAAGGCTAACATCACCTACTGTTAGCAAACAATATTTCCAATAGGATTCCTTCGTAGAAATCATATTTTCATATATGCCATATCATTCAAAATAGAGGTTTCAGTATAAATTCAGAATTTTTAGTCTTAGTACAATTCCTTTGTTAGAAACTTCCCAATCAGGGTAATCACATATACATGCCCGTTTTCAAGGCAATCTTATAGCTTTACATATCAATGCCACATGCACAATATATTTCCTTTACCATATAATGAGGAATACATTTAAAATCACATATTCAATGAATTCAAAAATCCATTTTCAAAACCATACTCTTCTTGAACTATATACCATATTGTAAAAAATTCAGACAATTTAATCCATTTTAAAGACATACAAAAGTATAAATAACTTGTAAACATAATCAATTATACATTTAAAGTTCAAGAAAAGTATAAGGTAAGTCATAGAAAGAATTATCTACTCACAGGGTAAGGCTCTAGGTTAGACAGCCCCAAAATATACTTTTCCAATCTAAATTTGATCAAACAGACTTAAAAAATGTGTCCGGAGGGTCCAAAAACCTAATAAATGACTTCGGGAATTTGGTCAACTGATGGGTACTATTCATAGCCGAAATCACTATTCATAATTACTGTTCGTCTAAGAAATTTTTCATAATTTAATGCTTCAAATCATGTTATCCAGCCAGAAAAATTTTCATACAAGGATTATTATACCTCTTAAACATAATTCTAAGGCCAAAATCACCAGAAAACACCAAGAAATTTCGAAATCCTAAACTTTACTTTGTGGTTACTGTTGATCATTTTTGGCAAACTTCTGGCGAGTTTCTGGTGAAATTGATTTATGGATTTTGAAACTCTCGTTGCTACATGTCCAACGATACTTCTAATATTTCAATTGGATGTCTAGATTGAGAGATATCTTAGAGAGATGTTGGAACTTTAGAGAGAGAAAATGAAAGCATTCTGCTCCTTCTTGTTATCCTTCTGCTTCTTCTTTGCTTCTTATTTTCTTCTTCTTTTTTCAATTATTATTATTATTATTTAATAATTGAATAATGGGATTTATTTTTTTATATATACATATAAATATTATTTTTCATCTTAAAACTTCCCAATTTTTTTTTAAAATTTATATTCTTGTAAAACTTTAGTTGCAAAATCAAATCATGACTTTTCTTGATAAAATTTTAATAAAACAAATCACAATATAAAATATCTTCATGTATATTAAAAGAAAGAAATTTATAAAAATAAAACAAAAAGTATTTAAAGCAAAAAAAAATCATTTTAATTAAAAATATATTTGTTTATAGCAAAAAATTATTATTTAAAATTTACAAAATATTACATTCTGCCCCTCTTAAGAAATTCGATCCCCGAATTTCAAACCATCCTCTCACAAGTAGAGAATGAAGTCAAGGTATAGATTACAGTTATTAACTTCACTACTCAATCTATTGGGGATACCTCTTTTGTATGTCATCTTTACTTTCTAAGATGTCTCTTCACTTGAGTGATTTACCATATAACCTTAACCATAAGAATTTTTTTCAACCATAAGTTCTTCAAGAATATTTAGTCACCAACTGATAATTTCTAGTGCTCCACATTCATGGTCCTTATATACTTTTGGCCTATATTAAGTTGGTTGTATTCTTTTCTTAATCAATTTCACTTTATCAATGATATCTTACAATAAGTCTAACCTCATTGAATTATTTAACAAAAAATTTGTAACACATATTACATAAGGTTTAAGTCATTCAATATCACTTTATTATAGGCGAATTATGCTAATAGATCTCCCACCAAACTCGAAGACATATGCTTGAAGCATGCTCTCCAAGCTAACATCATCAATTTAGGTTAGACATATTCTATCTATTGCATGTTATTCCAAATTAGATTCTAAAAGATTAACTTTACTTAACTCACCCACCTATTAGGAGACCTACGATGTTTCATGTAAAACCTCAAATGGTGCCATTTGTATATTGGCTTGATAACTAAATACATAAACACATCATTTAAATTTACTATTAGCTATACTATAATATAACTAAGATCCTAAGATTTCCTAAATAGCTCTCCTAAAACAATATATTTAATTCTTACTTGCTGACTCACCAAACAACAAAAAATATATCACTTACATCTTCTTTTTTACTATTATACTAGTACAATTATTTTAAATCTTAGTATATCCCATCACTATTCAAAATTTATTTTTTCTTCTAAAATCTCCTTTTCCTACTTAGCTACATTAGATAAATTTGGGTGTCCTCCACACTTAGTACTTAATTAGTATATACTGTAAACTCATTATTCTTTCTAATTTAGATATGGTCTACTAACTTACTTAGTTATACATACTTGATATAAAGATTTTTTTTTCAAGTACGTTCTTTGGTAAATAAATTCTATCAAAATCTCCATTACTTTAATCTATTAACCACTTGAACATCATAATAATTGAGTTTCAAAGAAAAGAAATTAACTCTCATTGTAATAAGGAAAAAGAACCTTACATTTAATGTCAATCATTGATCAAGGATGATGCAGCAAAAAAAGTGGAATACTTAATAGAGCATGGTGCCAAAATTGAAAGTTAGAAGTTTGGACAAAACGTTGAAAGAAAATTAAAATCGGTGGCTGTAATTCTTAAAAATCTGTAAACAAAACCTAACTGTTATTTCGACAAAAATCGGTGGCTGCAAATTTTGAATATATGTGTCAAAATCTAATTCAAAGCTACTGTTATTTGATGGAAGAATAGCACATGGAAAAGAAGCATTTTTGAGCTTGTAAAAGTTTGTGAAGAACAAAAAGCACGTAGTTAACTGGTAGGATACAGTTGGTTGCTTCAAAAAAGATGTAATCAATCAATTGTAAAATAACTAGTTCAAATTAAAAAATTTCAAAATATTTAGTCGACTTAATAATATCGATAGTCGACTAGTAAGAACATTGGGAAAACAAGATAAATCATTTGATTGTCACTTTTTAACATTTAATTGGTTTGCATTTTCACTCTTTTTTTTCAATGACGCCTATCACTTACAACGTTTCTTACAAGAATCAAGACATCAATGCTTCATCAAGGACAACAAGGAAAAGAAAATTTCTGGTGTTGCCTTAATCTTATTCTCTTTATATGCTTAATATAGGTCACAATCACAACTACTGTACAAATGCATGTGTGCCATCATTTTTGAAATTCACCTTCAATTTAGCTAATATCCACCAGTCACTCATATAGCTATTCTATTAATGCCTGGCCTATTCGCATAGCCATTATAAGTATGCCATTCTCTAAGTTCTATAAATGCATACATTAGTATACTTACCTTTATATCCAAAGTTAGGGTGAGTGCAATTATGGAGGGAACCGTATTCTGTCAATTTTGAAATATTTGTATCTTTTGTGGTTCCAGTCCTAAAAAAGATGGAGAGTATGTGAAAGCAGCACAAAATCAAAGTATGGTGCTAGTCAGGAGAAAAATTCATTTAGTCTATGATGGAGGTAATCGTTGGTTAATGGGGTGTATATCTACAGCTGCACATATAGGAGGATGTCAAGTTCTAGGTATTATTCCTATAGATGTAGCTACATCAAACATCATAGGGAAGACTATATTAGGGAAAAATTTAGGGTAGCTTCCATGTATGAGCGCACTGTTAACACACTGTTCATATAGTCTATGGTAAAGATAACTATTCACACGTTGTTCACGCAGGCAAAAATACTATTCACTGTTACTGTTCATCAGAGAAAATTTTCATGATTTAATGCTTCAAATCATGCTATCCAGTCAGAAAATTTTGCATATAAGGATTATTCTACCTCTTAAACATGATTTAAGGGACAAAATCACCAGAAAACACTAAGAAATTTTGAAATCATAAACTTTACGTCGTGGTTACTGTTTATCATTTTTGGTGAACTTTCAACGAGTTTTTGGTGAAATTGATCAGTGGGTTTTGAAGCTCTCGTCACTACGAGTCTAACGGTTCTTCCAGTATCTCAATTGGATGTCTAGATTGGGAGATATCTTAGAGAGAGTGGAACTTTAGAGAGAGAAAATGAAAGCATTCTGCTCCTTCTTCCCGTTATCCTTCTGCTTCTTCTTTGCTTCTTTTCTTAATTATTATTATTATTTAATAATTGAATAATGGGATTTATTTTTATATATATACATATAAATATTATTGTTCAACTTAAAACATGCCAAAAATTTCTAAAAATTTATATTCTTGCAAAACTTTAGTTGTAATATTAAATCAAGACTTTTCTTGATAAAATTTTAATAAAAAAACCACAATATAAAATATCTTTATGTATATTAAAAGAAATAAATTTATAAAAATAAAACAAATTATTTAATGCCAAATATGATTATTTTAAGTAAAACAAAAATTATTTTAATTTAAAATATATTTGTTTATAGCAAAACATTATTATTTAAATTTTACAGGATATTACATTTATAATTATGGCATGATTGTATTTTACCAATGATTTTTGGTAATGATTATGCTTTGATGATAAAGTATGGCATGTGAGTGTAATGAACATACTTGTTATTGAAATCATATTTTTGGCTATTAACGGGAAAAAGAAAAGAAAATAGATGACCACGGTCACATGGCTATCCGTGTGGTGCACCAATAGGGGACGCCCTACTCACAACTATGACTATGGTAATGGGAAAAGAAAGAGAAAGTGTGTCATGTCGGACAGAGTGAGAAAAACTCGTACTGGATAGTAGAAAGCACTTATCCTAACTGGGGTAGCTTGGTATGAAAATAAGTTGATAGCCATCATATGATATTCTAAAAATAGTTATTCATGCCATATATGACATTACTATATGATTTTCATATGCAAAGATAAAGTGCATTAATGTGACTTATGGTATTTACTGTAGCTTATATAGATGAACATGACATGATGAGCTATATTGATGATAATTATGATTTATTGTTGAACCTACTGGGATTTAATTTTCACTATATTTCCATATCATGTTCATAAGACTAAATATGTAGATATTCTCTATGATCGGCTTTTAGCGTACGTAGGGTCGAGTTGGCTAATATCCTGGTGAAGGTGCAACCACCCGCACCTGTATCCCTGGAACTAGTCAATATAGATGAATAAGATGTAGACATATATGTGTTTAATTTTTATAAGAAAGTTTTTAATTAATGATGTGTATGTGAACCCAGAATTGTATCAGTGTTAATGGTATACCATATACCTTAATTATGCTTAGTCAATTTAATTGAATGTTATTATGAGTTAAATAGTTAGATGTAAAGAGGTAATGATTTCATGAGATTTTACAAATATATATATGTATATATGTAAAACTTGTTGTTACAGCCTACATTAGTGGAGAGTGGTATGAAAAATAATCCTATGAAAATCCTAAACTAATTAGAGATCAGCACCCAAAATTTTGGGATATATAAACTCATCCAGGTAAAAGAAAATTTAGTGACCCAAAAACACACACTCGAGATTCAAGAGAATAAAATAATAGATTGTGTTTCGGTTATTCTTGTGCATGGTTATGATCTTTCAAAAAAATTTCTTGAACATATTTTTAAGTTATGAGGCAAAAGCTTGGTAAGGCTAACACTCACTACATATATTGATTTTTTTATCTTTAGGGATTATTTTGCTTAAGGACAAGCAAAAGGTTAAGTGTGGGAGTATTTGATGCGTTCATAATTAAGAATGATTTTAATACCTTTAAACTTACTTTTTGTTTGATTTAAGTAAAATATGATTAGGAATTAGCTTATTTTTGTGTTTTGTGTTGTAGGAGAAAAGGAAGAAGAAAAAAGGAGAAAAAGACAATAAATTCATGGAAAAATTCTGAATTGCAGTAATTCCAGACCTTTCATCCTTAATTAGAAAATATCTCCCACATATGAACTCTAATCAAAGTGGTTCAAGCGGCTAAAAAGAGATAAGACAAGTATTTACAACTTTGATGTTGAGCTTGTTCTCAAATTCGGGAGATTTCAAAGCATTATAGAGCTTGAAACTCAGAATCTTATTGCATCAGGATGAATCCTAACCTTTGGCCACTAATTTGGGAATATCTCCCACATTTTAGCTTTGATGAAGGTTATTTCAATGGATGTGGAAATCTAATATATAAGGCTACAACTTTCATGTTGACGATGTTCGCAAATTCTGGAGAAATCATAGCACTACGGTGCCCATAAGTGAGAGCAACGGCATTACGAAGCTGGTTGTTAGGTTTTGTACGTACTGCCACGGCACTCCAGGAGAAGGCTGCAGCACTCGTTGTTGTAGCACTATTTTTAATGCAATTTTTAGCGTTTTTTGACCCCAATTGAAGCTCAAAATCCCCGAAACAACCCTAGAAGCAATCTTACTTCATTTAGGACTCTCCTAACCTATAAATAAGAGGGAATGCAAGTATGAAAAAGGAATCTAATCCATCCAAGGATTCAAAGATCAATTAAGCTCTTAATTTTCTTCTTCTATAGGCTTTCTTATGGCCCTCCATGGCTAATTACTTTTAGTTGGTAGAGGAAGATTGAAACCTCAAAGGATCTTTATGCATTGTGAGATTTGGAATTGAATTTATTAGTTCAATTTTAATCGGGTATTGATTATTCATCTACTCTTCTTTTCTCAATGATTATTCATATGATTGCTATAAGGACAACTAGTATATTGTTTATCTTAATCTATTGCTGAATTAGGTTTTGAACAAAGTTTTCATTACTATATTCATGAGGTAAATAGGTTTAAGGATTTTGGATTATAAATCATTGAACCTATGATGAATAATTGACTGAATTAGATATAGCTGATATGTCTATATTTGTTTAGCTCTATCAGTTTCTCTACTTCTTCATGCAATTAATAGGTTAGACTTTACCAATGTGCTAAAAGATATCATATTAATTAGGGTTTAATTGAGACAATTGTCATCAATTATTTTACTTAAGGAGGAACAGGGTTAGAATCCCAATGATAGATATTCAAAATAAGATTAATTATGTAGTCAATGATTAATGCAATCCCTTAATGGTGGATATCAACCGACACCAACGCCTCTCTTATTAATTACTCTTTTAATTACTTTTATTTTTGTTTACTTTGTTTTATTTGCAATTATCAATCCCTCATTTCTTATTCACAAAAGGTAATACCAATCATTGTGGGATTAACCCTTATACCCACTACTACAGGTTAGTTTTAAGGTAAGTTATTTATTATATTTGGTGTACCCGTAATAGTATGCACCATATAGACAATAGAGGTCCCTTACCTGGGACAATTCACTATCATCACTAGTCTGCTTGTGGTCAATATGGTGGAAGTACCTACACCGAGGCCACCTCCTCCACCAACTTTTCCCAACAGGTGATGGTCATAGGAGCAATTGTATAGTAACCTAGTATATGTATAGTAAATGGGCTAACCTACCTTTTAGTATTTCCTAATATCAGATGTAATGTGTGTCAACGCCTCTACTGACTAGCATCTTATTTGATACATCCACATCATAGAATATTTCCTAAACTACCTTTTAGTATTATATATATTTGTAAATTTCTAGCAATGTCTACTTAGCCCATAAATTCAGCTATTCACTTATATTGTTAGTTATCTTTCTTGGATAGGCATCCAAGTGCTTCAAGCTATTCCAAGAATTTTCAAATTTTATTTCCTTATAAGCAACAAACTAGGCCTGATATGCATTACTTATAACAAAAAGGCTCTCATGCCATAAAAAAAAGGGTACAATCCATAACTTATTTTACATCACATTATAAGCTATCTAAAAGGGACTTGGCACTCAACTAAGCCATCCCACATATATTACACAACCAAAGAAAATAAAATCCATATCCATATTCACGTGAGTTGACCTTGGGACCCCAGTTGCTCACTTCTTGTTGGAGTACCTGGAATGTGATTATATGGACATAAAAAGATGAGATGACAATCTCAATAGCTAGCAAATTATTTTAAAAAATAGTATACATTCCATTCCTTAAAACATCTCAATTTATTTCACTGAAACATAAGCACTGGCCATATATACATACATCATCTTGGGCACACTAAGGATCCATAATATTTTGGTCTACTTATCCAATGCAGTCCCATACCTGCAAAAGGGTTATTGGCCAATACATGGAGAAAATTGGGCTTACCTGGCACACCTTGGGCACCCTATAATTCCCGAGAATGCATACATACCATATCTTTAGACCATCGTTTATCATAGCATAAAAGTCAGGCAACCAGTAAAATTGATAAATTCAAGTTCATAAACATAAAGAGTGTTTTAAGGAAAAGCTAGCTACCTCAATTCCTACACAATCACTTCCTTTTCAAAGCTGCCAATGTTACTACCAGCAATTAAAACTAAAACATATAAGAGCTTTTGGTTAATGCATGCATATTAGCACCTAAAATCATAAGTCTCTAGTTTAAGAGTTTATGCCCCCCAAAACAAAACTGTGATTCTATTTAGATTTAGGGTTATTATTAAATATGACAAAAGTCCTCTAAAACTTCTAAAATTTTCCATGGAGGTTCCTTTACTTGTCTATTTTATGTCGTAGTTCTCTCAGCCATTAACTTTTCCATTGACCCTAAGAACTACCTCCATAATCCATAACAGTGCATATTGAATTCGGTTTCATTTCTATTGTGTTTTCCATTCCTTTGGATAGGTCAACCTCATCCTACATATTTTATATAATCACCATATAAATTTTAATTAAAAAAATAATTCATTTGACCCTCTCAAATAACACACATTTTATGGCTTTTCCCAGTTCTGGTCTGTTCTAACTCACTTCTTGCCCCCACCGAATTTCCATATTTTATTATATGCCTTAACTTTACTATAATTCTCTACAATTTGGTGGGTTCCTTAATTATTATCCTTATAACATGTAAAAAATATTTCATATGAAAATTCAACATCTAACCCCTTCAACGTTTAGTATTTCCATCATTAGCCTAAATTGTCTAGCAGATTGTTCTTAGCACTATTTTGATTGTAAATGGCCTATTTGTAGGTTCTCAAAAATCACAAAAATTTCCATAATTGATTATCAATATTGCAAGACTTTTCTCACCAAATATTAGTAAATTTAAAGGCCATTTACCCAATCAAACAGTCCAAGAACACAGGGCCTAAAACTTTTAAGTGCAAAATGTGTGGTGCTTCAACATATTTTTTACTTAGATGGAAAAGATTGTTCCCTACCACTAGAGT
The DNA here is from genome assembly GCA_037074535.1 of Gleditsia sinensis. Lineage (NCBI taxonomy): Eukaryota > Viridiplantae > Streptophyta > Magnoliopsida > Fabales > Fabaceae > Gleditsia > Gleditsia sinensis. The sequence continues at coordinate 17,482,188 of CM073467.1, forward strand.
TCCATGTTTTCAACTTTAAAATCTTGCATCTCATGCTCAAGAATCACCCATGCAAAACCCAAAATGAGCTTTACTCACTACAAACCAACTTTCCTCAAGAGGGGAAACTCAACTTGTGCATAAATGCTCCTATGGTTCTCAAATTTCAGCTTGCTTCTCCTCTTGGTTTCCCTTACAACATTTTTTTATTCTGGTTTCTCTCCCTCAGTGGCTCTAAGTTTTTTGGCTGCCTTCTCTCCCTCTTGGGTGGTAATTGCATGAGGAATGGGGTTTGAATTTGCTGCCCAAAATAATACCTAGACATAATGATTCTTGGCTGTTGGTTTCCACCACTCAAGAGGAAAAACAGGCTATGCTTTGCAAGGATTCCCTTGTGGTTTCTGTAAGGAGGGCATGAGAATGCAAAGCATGGTGTGGAGCAGCAATTTTTGCATGATTTTTTTAATTGTGGGTATAAACATGGCTGAAGTGGGTGGCTGTTTCTTGGCTGGAATGTTGCTGAAATAATTATGGCTATGTGGTAGGATTTCCTTGCTGAATGGTGGCATTTTTCTTGGCTAATTTTGGCTGAAGTTTTTGTGGCTAGGTGGCATGCTTTGGTTGGTGCAAGGTGGCTACAAGGTGACTGCAATTTTGCGGCCAATGTGCCATGCTATGTGGCTGCAACTTTGTGGGAAATGTGGCATGCTTTGGTAGATGCAAGGTGGCTGCAATTTTGTCGCCAATGTGGCATGCTATGTGGCGGCAACATTGTGGGCAATGTGGCATGCTTTGGTAAGTGCAAGGTGGCTGCAATGTTGTGGGCAATGTGGCATGCTATGTGGCTGCAACTTTGTGGGCAATGTAGCATGCTTTGGTAGGTACAAGGTGGCTGCAATTTTGTGACCAATGTGGCAAGCTATGTGGTTGCAATTTTGTGACCAATGTGGCATGCTATGTGGCTGCAATTTTGTGGTGCTACTTGGCAGCTCCTTAGTTGTTTTATATTTCCTTAATTTACTACTAATCATAGATTAGTAATGTCTTAAAAATGTATTTGTATCTTCTACCCATCCATTATGCTCCTAAGAATTTTATTTATATGATTCATGATTAACTATATGTCACCTATTTTATAAATGCCTTATTGTTACATAACTAAGCATTTTAATTCTTTGTCATATGTATTTTCTACTTATTCTTAGATTTATCTAACTTTATTAGAGACTTAGGATGTTACAATGTGTATATATATATATATATATATATATAAGATGCATATGCTTTTGACTTCCTGGTTATTTGTTTTGTTGTTTATGTCAGACAAACAAAAACTGGTCATTACAGTACTCGCTAGACTAGCTACACCTACGTTGTGCGCTTATGATTATTTAATAAACATGCATAACACATACATACCAACTTGAAGCTTTAAACATAAATGACCATTGGTAAACATTTTTTTACTGGAAAGAATCAAATAATATATTGATTGGGTATAAAACTAAAACTGTATGTAAGATTTATGCTTAAGAAAAAAAAGTCATTGTATATAGGGTTTGGGCTAACTTGCTGGTCTGTCATTGGTGTGGGATATCATCCCATAAATTTTCTTAATTGGTAAGTATATTAAGAAGCAAAACCTTTGTGTGGATCAAACCTCTGAACATGCACTCTAACCCAACCTCAAGATCTTTAATTGCTAACCGAACCCCTTTTAGCCTTTTGTTTACACTTTGAAGTACCATCGTGTCATATACATAATCCATATTATACATGTTCAAAGGCACAATCTTTGGTGCAAAAGACCATTTCCCTATTTTTGGATTTAACCAAGGATTGAAAATAAGGGACAGTAGGGATTCCATAATGGAAATGCCGGTCAATCTTACTTCTCTTAGCACATCTACAACCAACATTAGGTTTTTTTCTTTTAAGGGAAGGTCCCAAGTGATGGTTTTGCTCTTCATCCCCTTAAATCACTTCAAACACTTTCGAGTCTCTTTATTAAACTTCTTCCTATAGCAATTGTAAGCCATGATTTTGTCCCCAAAATTCTAGGGTTGCCAATGGTAGCTCTACATAACGTAAATTGAAGATCTTGAAGGTGTTGCTTCACAAGCAAAATAGCGTCTTTGGAAATGCCACACACATCCAACATTCTTTTATATATTTATCTAATCTAAAAAATAAATAGTTTATGGTAACTACATTACTGTGCCAAATAAATTTGAAGGAAATGCATTTTGATATTTTCATATTAATATATAGTTCATTTATTTAATTTTAAAAAAAATTGAATTCTATAAAGTATTTGAAAGAGAAAAATACAAAAACATATTAATAAATTTGATAAACCCTTTGTGTGTTTGGATGAAGTTATGTCGTTCTCTAGTTTGACACAAAGACTATCAGGTAAAACTTAATAAAAGGTAAGCTGATAGAGTAAAGCTGGAGAGCATGTTTGATGAAGTTAGATAAGCAAAGAAATTTGAGAAAAAAACATAATGTAAAATGATCAAAATGTTATTTTTTTCCTTTTAAAAAAACACTTCAAATGTATATCAACAAAATATTCAGTTATTGATTTGTTCAGAGGCACAAATATATTTCTTGTTACTAAGTAGGATATTTATGTTAGCATTTTTTTTGGGTACTTTGGTCACACGTGTAACATCCCTAAGATTTAGTAATTTTCATTTATGTATGGATTGTTAAAAGAAATAAAGGAGTAATGATGTAATTGAAAGGTTTGAAGGATGAAAATGAAAGCTTATTAATATTTTTGGGGTCAAATTATAATTTCTTAAAAGTTTATAGGTCAAAATGTAAATAACGAAATTTGCAAGGACATCCTACAACAATTGAAAATCTGCCAAATGGTCCCTCCATCATTTATAAAAAAAAAAGAGAAAAAAAGAGAAAAAAAAGATAAAAAAAGAAATTTCGTAACTGGGTGATAATGAATACTGAAGAGTGAATAGTTTTTTTTCCTCCATTCTTTCTCTCTAGATCTTGAGTACCTTCGAACCTCTAATCTCAAAACTAAGGGTACCACTGGATTCAGGACAGAGAGTACTACGATTTTGGCCAAACAATTTTTCAATTTTGTTGAAAGAATCACCGTAGATCAAAACTATAAAATCTTAGAAAAAGATAAGTTCTAAAAGTCCTATTTTTTTTGTACATTCATATGAGGTCGAACACAGGACCTGACCCAAACCCCCACCCTACCTCACCCAAACCACCTAAGCTAACTTCAGTTGGCTCGAAACACCTATTTAGAGTCCTCAAATTAAAAATCTGACACTGTAGATGGATTCAGGAAATTGATAAACTATAGGATATAGAAGTTTCTTAGTCATCTGATAACTTTTGGTGTCATAAACAGTAACTCCAACCAGTGTGAATAGTGATTCCAGTCGATGTGAATAATATTTTCGACCATGAACAGTGACCGTCGGTTAACCGAGCTCCCAAAGTCATTTTCTAGGTTTTTGGACCCTCTGAATTCATTTTTTAGGTATATTTGGTCAAATTTAGATTGGAAAAGTGCATTGCGGCTATCCAACCTAGAGTCTTACCTTGTGAGTAGATAATTCTTTCTGTGACTTACCCTATGCTCTTCTTAAACTTTAAATGTATAATTGGTTATGTTTACAAGTTATTTATTTTTTTATATGTCTCTGAAATGGATTAAATTACTTGATTTGTTTATTATCTGTCATATAGTTCAAGAAGAGTATGATTTTGAAAATAGATTTTTGAACTCATTGAATATATGATTCTGAATGTATTTCTCATCATATGGTAAAGGAAATATACTGTGCACGTGACATTGATAAGTAAAGCTATAAGATTGCCTTTGAAAAAGGCATGTATATATGTTGAACTCTTATTAGAAAGTTTCTGACAGAGGAACTATACTGAGACTAAAAATTTCTGCATTAAACTGTAACCTCTATTCTAAACGATATGCCATTTCTATGAATAAAGATTTTTATGGAGAAATCTTATTGGAAATATTGTTTACTAACAGCAGTTAATGTTAGCCCTAGTGCAACTTGACACCTCAGCTAGCAAAGGTGGTGCTCGCCTCATGTGACGACCAACACACGGGATCTGATGTGAAGGAAAACGGGATGCCTCCTATTTGGGTGAGATACTAACAATATGATATGTGATTTGCCCTCCCTCACTATGTGCTTGGGAAATACCCATATCAGAGTCCCTTCACGTGTCCTCTTGAATGGTGGTAGGGCAAACGTAAGTTGGGATGCTGAGTTTAGGCAAATTCTACACTACCAAAGTATGGAAAGGCTCGAACTCCGATATGGTAGTTCTGATATAGGATCCTCCTAATGTTTTCATGAGGAATATTTTGATGCATATCAATATTTGATTAACGATCATACCATATTGCATATGGTTTTGGATATCTGAATGTGATTTGAATTGAGAATATTTGAAATATGAGTTCCATATGCATGTAACTCTGAACTATAATTTTTTATGTGATATTTTTTTAATATTTGAGTACATCCATATACTAACCTAAGAGGTCATAAGAGGTATTATTTGCTCACTAAGTTGTCAAACTCACTACACGATATTTACATTTTTTTCATATAAGAATACAGACTTTGGTCCTGCAAAGTCGTGATCAACTAGGTGTCACACTCTTTGGGTGAGTCTACGTTGCGTCCAAAGCTCACACTATTTAAATCATTCTATACTTTTAGTATAGAGTATGCTCTATACACTACAGGCAGGATCTCTGCTTTTGTTGTTACTTTGATATTTATAGACTTGGTCTATATATTATGTATACATAGGAATACCTATATGAAATTGTTTCCAATGATAAAGGAGTGTATTATGCATGTTATGGAAAATATATATTTGTAAAGTATATGTTTTATGTGCCCTTAAATTAAGGTTGTGACAAGTTGGTATCAGAGCAATAGGATACGTTTGGGCCATGTTGGAATCTGGTAAAACTTATTTTCAACATTTTTCTACCCTAAATGAACCTCATTAACTATAGAATATTAATAGAAACCAAATTGAAGAAAAATGCTGTATTAAATTGGTGAGAACATGTGTTAGAAATGATATAAGTAGGAGGAAAGTGACTAGAGGCCAAGCATAGAAAATGAAGAGATAAAAATAATATTTAAAAAAGAAAAAGAATCTTATAAATGAAAATAATAAATGACTAGTGTATGCCATAGCCATTTTCATTACATGAACTCCTTACCATCTTAAGTGTATAATTTTGAAATGGAAATACTTTATAAAGTGATATTTGAAATGATTATGTTCATGTCATGATTACCAATAATTTTTGGTAATGATCGTATTTTGATAAAACTTTATGGCATGTGAGTATAATGAACATACTTGTTATTGAAATCATATTTTTGGCTATTAATAAGAAAAGAAAATAAATGAAATGAAATACGCACGGTCACAGCGGTCTGTGTAGTGCACCAGTAGGGGATGCCTTACCAATGGCTATGGTTATGTTAATGAAATAAGAAAGAGAAAGTGTGACATGTCAGACGGAGCAAGAAAAGCCCATATGGGAGATTAGAAAGTACTCACCCTGACCGGAGTAGCTTGATATGAAAATAAGTTGATAGCTATCATATGGTAATCTAAAAATAGTTATTCATTCCATACATGTCATTACTGTAAGATTTTTATGTGCATAGATGAAATGCATTCATGTGACCTAAGGTATTTGTTGTAGCTTATACAGATGAATATGACATGATGATCTATATTAATGATAATTGTAATTGATTATTGAACCTATTAGGATTTAATTCTCACTATATTTCTATATCATGTTAACAAAACTAGTTTTGCAGATTTTTCTTTGGCTCTGGCTCTTAGGGTACGTTAGATCGAGTTACTCTATGTTGGGCAAATCCCAAAAAATAATAAGGTTTTTGTGGTCAAGTTGACTAAGATCCCGGTGAAGGTGCAACCACCCGCACCTGTATTCCCAGAATTGGTCAATATGGATGAATAAGATGTAGACATATATGTGTTTAATTTGTGTACGGATGTTGTTAATTAATGATGTGTAAACCTTAATTATACTCAGTTAAATTAATTGAATGTTATTGTGAGTTAAATAAAGGTAATAACTTCATGGAACTTTAAAAATTTATATATATGTATAAATATGTAAAAAAATGGAGTTGTTACATAATTGGTATCAGAGGAGGTCGATCCTAGATGGCCAGTGGGTGGATGCTTATCTGTGTCGATCTTATAGCATCTTGAGTATGTTGTGGTTGTGCTGTGTAGAGGATCAGTGATTTCATATAGGTAAGAAATTACTAGTGTTTCTTATCTATATGCCGAAGTGGTGTTATGACTACTGTTAAATATTTTTGAAACTAACTATTGGGCTTGATCACCTCAGTAGCATCATAACTTTGTTTTTGCCACAGTAGGAAAGGGCACCATCGAGGAGAAATCCGACAAACAATATGGAGGAAACCCTGCACAACCTGGCTATGAAAATTCGAGACCAAGTCACGACCATCAGCCAAATTCTACAATACCTTCAAAATGCTAATAACTCGAATGTTGAGAATGGTGCTAATAAACAGATGGCAAGAAACGATAACAGCATATCCGAGTTCCTAAGGACTAGACTACCTTGTTTTCATGGCGGCTTTGACCTGACTGTAGCTGAAAGTTAGATAAGGGAACTGGAGAAAATCTTTGAAGTGATGGGTTGTACTGAGGAGCAGCAAGTTATCTTTGTAACAACCTTTTTTTTTCTATTATTATACAATATTGAGTTCACATACACGTCATTAATCAAAACGTACATACAATATATCAAACACATAGATATTTACATCTTGTTTATTTTGGTTGACCAATTCCAGAGATACAGGTGCGGGTGGTTGCACCTTCATCGGGATCTGAGCTAACTTGACCACAAACATCTTATTTGATTCTGAGATCTACCCAACATAAAGTAACTCGATCCAATGTGCACTAAAAGCCAGAGCCTTCAAAAAAACTTCATAACTAATTTTCTGAACATGATATGAAAATATAGTGAGAATTAAATCCCAGTAAGTTCAACAATAAATCATCATCAATATAACTCATCACGTCATGTTTAGCTGTATAAACTACAGAAAATATCTTTGGTCACATGAATGCATTATATCTATGCACATAAGAATCATACTGTAATGATATGTATGACAGGATTAACTATTTTCAAAATATCATATGATGGCCATCAACTTATTCTCATTTCAAGCTACCCCGATCAGGGTGAGTATCCTCTACTCTCCGGTACGGGCTTTTCTCGCTCTGTCCGACATGGCCCACTTTCTCTTTCTTTTCTCATTAACATGATCATAACCGTTGGTAGGGCGTCCCCTACTGGTGCACCACACGGATTGCCATGTGACCGTGCTCATTTCTTTTCTTTTCACAATGATAGACAAAAATATGCTTTCAATAACAAGTATGTTCATTAAAATATAACTATTACCATAAATCATTGGTAATCATCCCATGAACATAACCATTTCAAATATCACTTTATAAAATATTTCCATGTCAGAATTTCACACTTAAGATGGTAAGAAGTTCATACAATGGCAATGGCTATGGTATACACTAGTCATTTATTATTTTCATTTATAAGATTCATCTTCTTTTTAAAATATTAATTTCATCTCTTCATTTTCTTTATGCTTGACCTTTAGTCAATTTCTTCTTATTTATATCATTTCTAACACATGTTCTTACAAATTTATAGAGTATTTTCCTCCAATTTGATTTCTACTATTACCCTATAGTTAAAGAGGTTCATCTAGGGTAGAAAAATATTGACAACAGATTTCACCAGCTTCCAACACGGTCTGGCCATGTTCTAGGACACGGCCATACTTTAAAAATACTTCAAATGTACTAAAAAACAGCCACGAACACGGCTAACCCGTGCTTGAAGCACCCAGAACATGGCCTGGCCGTGTTTTGTGACCTTTGCTCACTAATCAGAGCATAACTCTCTCATTTTAACTCTGATTGAGGTGATATTGGTGTCTGTGGAAAGCTAAGACAATTATCTAAAACTATTATGTTAATCATATCAGCAAAATACCAATAAATATTGGTGTTATTACTCCCTTAAATTCAATATTATTTCTTCTCGGGTAGGTTCTAACCTTTACTTACTAATCTAACTATATCTCCCACATAATAATTCCAAATTAAGTGATTCCAATGGATAAACATCCGTGACACATAAATATATAATTCATATGTTAACTATTTATTTTAATTCCTTATAGAATTTTCCCAGAAATTAAAACACCGAAGCTATCCTAACATATTCTTCCCTGATTAACCATTTTCTGACCTTTGTTTACTAATCGGAACATATCTACCTCATGAACTCTAAATTGAATGATTCCAGTGGCTAAAAATCCGTGACCCATATATCTATAATTCATATGTTAACCATTTATTTTAATTCCTTATAGATTGTTACCAGAAATTAAAACACCGAAGCTTAAAATTCTGCCACCCATAGCCATAACCATGCAGAACTATCTACACCAACCTAAGTATTCAAACATATATCACATGTAAGATCAATATTTAACATGATATAGCAACATCCATGACCAAGCATCAAAGTTCTAAGCTCAAAATCTCATATAAATATTATAAGTTTCAAAAGTTTTCTTCAAAAGGAAATATTGTTAAACTTACCTAGAGCACTTAGTCCCCTAGACTTCTCCTTCCTCTTTCTTCCTTTCTTCCTCTCCTTTCCTCACTCTACCTTGCTTCTATTTTTCCTCTCCCTCACTTGGACGAAATTCTAATGTTGTAAGGGTGGGTTTTCTTATATAGACCACCAAATAATTCACCTTTCATGATCATGGGTCTACCTTATCACAATTAGGATACACTTTGTTGAATTTTTGGAAAACAAACAACTTATGTTCTTGTCTTCCTCTTCCTTAGTCAAGATATGCATAGGAAAAGGAGATTTGTATTTTGAAAATTATGATGATATGTTCTTAAGATAAGGGACAAGGTCCCTTTGATTTAGGGATTCATTTCCATTTTCTTTTGTCTTAAACAAGTATGATAGGTTTGCCTTTTTAGGTGGCAAATTTCTAGCCCTTGAATCTCCATTATTTGGTTGATATTATTTGTGTGGGATAGGAATGTTTTGTCCTAATGCCATGTATTATCATACCACTTGCTAAAATTATGAGTGTAGGATATAGATGTTTTTGTCCTTAAGCCTTGTATTATCATGCCACTTGCCAAAATGATGAATGTAGAATCACACCACTTGCTAAATTTTTGTCTTAATGCCATGTAACCTAATCTTTATTATTATTACATTATTATATCATCACCTAATTTATTTTATTTTATTTTTCCTCTTGGATTTGGGCTTATTCCTACCCATTTTCTTTGCTTTGGATAAAATTCTTCCTTTCTTAGAGGGCTTAGTCACATTTTCATAATTTTTGGACTATTGGTCCAATTAATATATCCTAGTCCAAGTCTATGTTTTATTTCTTGCTTAGGTTATCCAATGGGCTTGCTAGAAACTTATGTGAAGTGGAAAAACTCTATATGAAGTGTCCATAGGTAAAAGCCCAATTTATGGGTGGAGATACTAAACTTAGTAACTTTTACTCTTAAATTAGGAAAAATTACCCTAATCCAATCTTCTTGAAACTTATCTTCCTTACCTAAGAATTTCACCTTTCTTTAGCATGTTTATTTCTAATATTTCCTCTTAGGTTTTCTTTCTTTACCTATTCCATTAATATTAGAACATTTCTATGCATATATGTAAGGTGAAGAATTTATAAGGAAAATATTTAAAAATTACAGGATGTTACAATCTTTACTGCATATATGCTGAAAGATGAAGCAGAATATTGGTGGTGTGGAACTAGAGAACTTTTAGCTCACCAGGGAAAGCAAATCACCTGGTAGGTGTTCAAAAACACATTTTTAGAAAAGTACTTCCCAAGTACTTTGCGGGCACAGACGAAGATTGAATTTCTCCAACTTAGGCAAGACAGCATGACCGTAGACCCATACATCACAAGGTTTAAAGAGTTGTCTAAGTTCTCCTCTTACTTGCGATTTAACCCTGAATAAGCATGAAAGGTTGTTAAGTTTGAAGCGGGATTGAATTCGAAGATAAGGAATGTTGTTGTAGCTATGGAGATCAAGGAGTTTATACCTATGATAAATAAATGCATACTCTTAGAGAAGAGCTTGACGGCAGTGGCAGATGAGAAACAAAGATGAAACTTTTGGAAAAGGAAGAACAGGCCACAAAACTCTAGTAGAAATGTTAAAGGAAAAGGGCAGGGTACTGGCAAGAGGCCAATGACTACAAGTCCCCGATCCTTCAAACAATGTTTCATGTAAAACCTCAAATGGTGCCATTTGTATACTGGCTTGGTAGCTATTGTTATAAGCAAATTTAGCTTAGGGTAAGAATCTTTCCCAACTACCTTGAAAATCAAGCACACATGCTTAAAGCATATCTTCCAATATTTGGTTGGTTTGCTCAGACTGTCCATCTGTTTGACGATTAAAAGCAGTATTGAGATTTAACTTCATGCCCAAAACTTCTTGAAAAACTCTCCAAAAAAAAGCTGTGAACTGTGGTCCTTGATCAAAAATAATTGATATCGGTGCCCCATGAAGTCTCACTATCTCATTTAAATACAAATTTACATACTGAGCTACGTTATATGTGGTTTTTACTGGTAAAAAATGTGCTGATTTAGTCAACCTATCAATGATCACCTATATTGAGTCAAATCCTTTTTGGTGTCCACAGTGGCCCTATAACAAAATCCATAATTATTCTATCCCATTTCTATTCAGGTATTTCTATTTGTTAATGTAACCCCACAGGCCTTTGATGTTCTGCCTTTACTTGTTGACATGTTAAACACTAAGAAACATAATAAGCTATATTTTTCTTCATATCATCCCACTAATAAATTTCTTTTATATTTTGATACATTTTAGTTGATCTAGGATGAATGGTATATATGGATGATCTATGGACTTTCTCTAAAATCTCTTTCTTGAATTCTTCTTTATTAGGTACACACAACCGCTTGCCCAATCTCAAAATTCCTTTAGTGTCTAGAGTAAAATCAAAATCACTGTCATTTTTCACCTCTTCAATTTTCTTGTATAAATAGGCATCCTCTTCCTATGCCTTTTTCACCTACTCAACCAAAGATGATTGAAACTATATATGGGTCAATAGTATCCTAGGCTCCTTTACTTCCAATACTATCCCATGACTTTCTGACTTATGCATTTCTTTAATCAACGGCATCCTTACCATTGTGATATGATGCAAACTACTAATTGACTTCCTACTTAATGCATCAGCCACTACATTGGCCTTACCTAGATAATATATTATTGTACAGTCATAATCTTTAAGTAACTCCATCCATCATCTTTGTCTCAAGTTAAGATCTTTTTATTGGAAAATGTATTTGAGACTTTTATGATTTGTATAAATTTCACATGTCTCGCCATACAGATAATGGCTCCAAATTTTAAGAGCAAAAACCACTACTGCCATTTCCAAATCATGAATCAGATAATTTTACTCATATGGTTTAGGTTTTCTAAATGCATATGCAATGACTCAACCATGTTGCGTCAACACACACCTTAATCCAATTCTCGATGCATCCCAATATATAGTGTATCCTCTAATACTTGAAGGAATAGACAATATTGGCGCCATAGTCAAACATTCCTTTAGTTTCTGGAAACGTTTCTCGCATTCATCTAACCAGTTAATCTTTATTCCCTTCCTTGTTAATCTCTTTAAAGGAGCAGCAATTTTTCAAAAAAAATTTCAACGAATCTATGGTAATAACTTGCTAAACCAAGAAAACTACAGATCTCTGCAATTGTGGTAGGGCGTGGCCATTGCTGCATTGCTTCTACCATTTTAGGATTAACTTAAATACCATCCTTGGTAATCACATGCCCTAAGAAAGTAACACAAGTAAGTCAGAATTCACATTTTGAATGCTTAGCATATAGCTGATGTTTCCTTTGAGTTTGTAAAACTATCCACAAATGTTGCTTATGATCCTTTGAACTTGGAATATAATAGTATATTGTCAATAAATACAATAATAAATTGATCCAGAAACGGCTTAAGTATAACATCCCTAATTTCATTTCATGTATTAATAAAAGTACAAAAGTATTCAAAGTTACATCCATAATTTCGTTTCTTTTATTGATAAAGGTATATAAATATTTAATTAAGGAAATAAAATTTATTAGAAAATTTTTAGATATCTACGGAAATATAATCCTTATAAATTCTTCACCTTACGTGTATGCATAGAAATGTTCTAACATTAATGGAATAGGTAAAGAGAGAAAACCTAAGAGGAAAAATTAGAAATAAATATACTAAAGAAAGGTGAAATTCTTGGGTAAGGAAGATAAATTTTTGTGAAGTAAGTAAAGGTATTGAAATTTCAAGAAGATTGGATTAGGGTAATTTTTCCTAATTTAAGAGTTAAAGTTACTAAGTTTAGTATCTTCACCCATAAATTGGGCTTTTAGTTATGGACACTTCGTATAGAGTTTTTCCACTTCACATAAGTTTCTAGCAATCCCATTGGATAACCTAAGCAAGAAATAAAACATAGACTTGGACTAGGATATAGAAATTGGACCAATAGCCCAAAAATTATGAAAATATATCCAAGCCCTCCAAGAAAGGTAGAATTTTATCCAAAGCAAAGGAAATGGGTAGGAATAAGCCCAAATCCAAGAGGAAAAATAAAATAAAATAAATCATGTGATAATATAATAAAGATTAGGTTACATGGCTTTAAGACAAAAAATTTAGCAAGTGGTATGATAATACAAGGCTTTAGGACAAAACATCTTATATCCTACACTCATAACTTTAGCAAGTGGTATGATAATATAAGGCTTTAGGACAAAACAGTTATATCCTACACTCATAATTTTAACAAGTGGTATGATAATACATGGCATTAGGACAAAACATTCCTATTCCACACAAATAATTTCAACCAAATAATGGAGATTCAAGGGCTAGAAATTTGCCACCTAAAAAGGCAAACCTATCATACTTGATTAAGACAAAAGAAAAAGGAAATTAATCCCTAAATCAAAGGGACCTTGTCCCTTATCTTAAAAACATATTATCATAATTTTCAAAATACAAATCTCCTTTTGCTATGCATATCTTGACTAAGGAAGAGGAAGACAAGAACATAAGTTGTTTGTTTTTTCAAAAATTCAACCAAGTGTATCCTAATTGTGATAAGGTAGACCCATGATCATGAAAGGTGAATTATTTGGTGGTCTATTTAAGCAAAACCCACCCCTATAATATTTTAATTTTGTCCAAGTGAGGGAGAGGGAAAAATAGAAGCAAGGTAGAGTGAGAAAAGGAGAGAAAGAGAGAAGAAAGGAAGGAAGAAAAAAGAGAAGTCTAGAAGGCTAAGTACTCAAGGTAAGTTTAACAATATTTCTTTTTAAAGATTTGAAACTTGTAATATTTATATGATATTTTGTTCTTAGAACTTTGATGATTGGTCATAAATGTTTCTATATCATGTTACATATTATATATGTTTGAATACTTAGGCTGGTGTAGATAGTTCTGCATAGGTATGACTATGGGTGGTGAAATTTTAAGCTTCTATTTTTAATATTCTGGGAAGAATAGGTAAGGAATTAAAATAAATAGTTAACATAATAATTATAGCTATATTTGTCACGGATTTTTAGCCACTGGAATCACTCTATTTGGAGATAATATGAGGTAGATATGATTTGATTAGTATGCAGTGGTCAAAAAATGGTTAATCAGGGAAGAATATGTTATGGTAGCTTCTGTGTTTTAATTTCTGGGAACATTATGTAGAGAATTAAAATAAATTTTTAACATAAGAATTATAGCTATATGTGTCATGGATTTTGAACCACTGCAATCACTCAATTTGGAGTCCATATGAGATTGTTATAATCTGATTAGTATGCAGTGGTCAGAAAATGGTTAATCAGGGAAGAATATGTTAGGGTAGCTTCTGTGTTTTACTTTTTGGGAACATTATGTTGGGAATTAAAATAAATGGTTAACATAAGAATTATAGCTATATGTGTCACAAATTTTGAGCCACTGTAAGCACTCAATTTGGAGTCTATATGAGGTAGATATGATCTGATTAGTATGCAGTGGTTGGAAAATGGTTAATCAGGGAAGAATATGTTAGGGTAGCTTATGTGTTTTAATTTCTAAAAACATTCTGTAGGGAATTAAAATAAATGACTAACATAAGAATTATAACTATATGTGTCATGGATTTTTAGCCACTAAAATCACTCAATTTGGAGTCCATATGAGATAGATATGGTCTGATTAGTATGCAGTAGTCAGAAATTGGTTAATAAGGGAAGAATATTTTAGGATAGCTTATGTGGTTTAATTCCTGAGAATATTCTGTAGGGAATTAAAATAAACTATTAACATACAAATTATTTCTATATGTGTCATGGCGTTTTAGCCACTGGAATCACTTAATTTGGAATTCTTATGAGGGAGATATGGATAGATTCGTACGTAGAGGTCAGAACCTAACCGAGAAGAAATTACCTATACTTTAAGGGAGTAATATCACCATGAATTCTTAATAGTTCATTTAACTATTCAACATAATAGTTTTAGATAATTGTTTTATCTTTAAATTGACACCACGATCACCTAAATCGGAGTTAAATTTAGGGAGTTATGCTCTGATTAATAAGAGAAGGTCAGATAGGAGGAAAACCTGCATCAAGAAAATAAAAAAATAAAATTAATATTTAAAAAAGAAGAAGAATCTTATAAATGAAAATAATAAATGACTAGTATATGCCATAGCCATTGCCATTGCATGAACTTCTTACCATCTTAATTGTGAAATTTTGACATGAAAATATTTTATGAAGTATTTGAAATGGTTTTGTTCATGGCATGATTACCAATGATTTTTGGCTATTATTGTGAAAAGAAAATAAATGAGCACGGTCACATGGCAAATCCATGTAGTGCACCAGTAAGGGACGCCCTACCAATGGTTATAATTATGCTAATGAGGAAAGAAAGAGAAAGTGTGCCATGTTGGACGGAGCGAGAAAAGCCTGTACCAGAGAGTAGAAAATACTCACCTTGACCGGGGTAGCTTGATATGAGAATAAATTGATAGTCATCATATAATATTTTGAAAATTGTTAATCCTATCATATATGTCATTATTGTACGATTTTTATGTTCAGAAATATAGTGCATTCATGTGACCAAAGATATTTGTTGTAGTTCATACAGCTGAACATGACGTGATGAGCTATATTGATGACGATTTATTGTTGAACTTACTGGAATTTAATTCTCACTATATTTCCATGTCATGTTTAGAAAATTAGTTATGAAAATTTTTCTATGGCTCTGGCTTTTAGTGCACGTTGGATCGAGTTACTTTATGTTGGGCAGATCCCAGAATCAAATAAAATGTTTGTGGTCGAGTTGGCTCAGATCCCAGTGAAGGTGCAACCACCCGCACCTGTATCTCTAGAATTGGTCAACTAGAATAAATAAGATGTAGATATTTATGTGTTTGATATATTGTACGTACGTTTTGATTAATGACGTGTATATAAACTCTATGTTGTATAAATTTAAAAAAAATTGTTACATAATTTGGAGTTGTTACATTAAGTATTCTATTCATCAAGTCCATGAATACAATTGGAGCATTTTTCAAACTAAATGACATCACTAAGAATTCATAATGCCCATACCGAATCCTAAAAGCAGTTTTTGAAATATCCTCTTCCTTTATCCTCAATTAATGATACCTAGATCTCAAATCAATTTTTTTCTTTTTGAAATACATTGAGCACACTATAGTTGGTCAAACAAATCATCTATATGAAATAATGGGTATTTATTACTCACTGTCACTTTATTCAATTATATGTAATCTATGCATAACCGCAATGATCCATATTTCTTTTTCGCAAATAGGACTAGAATACCTCAAGGAGAGTATTAGGGCGTATAAATCCCTTATCTAACAAGTCTTGTAACTTTTTTTTGTTCTTTAAATTCATTCGATATCATTCTATATAGGAATATAGATATTAGTTGGGTTCCAGGAGGTAAATCAATATTAAATTATATTTCTCATTTCGGGGTAATCCAGGCAATTCTTTTGGGAATACATCAGGAAATTTCCTAACCACTAAAACCTGATCTACATTGGTATACTTTATATCAATATATCTCACCACTACCAAATATCCTTGGCACCCTTTTTGTAATAACTTATAGGCTGCTAAAGCTGAAATTAAATTATTAGGTACATGCATCCATGATTGTTCACTACTTGCAACTCCTTTACTAACCTTTTATGCTATTGATGACATCTTCATATTGTATAGCTAGAACGCACTTCAAAACACTTATACAAGGTTAACCCATTTTGACTTTATTCTTTAACATGCTTATGCAATGTCTTAACAATCAATTATGAAAAGCTTATGTCTATCCAAGAGTCCTTCACATGAATTACCCATTTTGCATACCTCAAACTTTAAATTTCCATGGGCAAGCCTTCCTTTCTCATAATACTTGTACATAGTATTATTGAAAACAAAATTGTCTTCAAATCCTTTATATCAACAAAATCTATCATTGAAAACATTATCTTTATAGATTCTCTATTCTCAAATTCAATCCACCCCACAGCTTGCCAAATCCATTTATATACATTGGTTCCAACTTATCCATCCAAAAAGAGATTTACATCTATTTCCAAAACACTCACTTTATTACAAACCATTATCTTGGAGTTAACAACCTCGATCACATCATAACCCACTATCAATATTGTATTAGCTATTCGTCATATTGTTTCACATAAGCAAATCAAACAACCAACTCAAACCTTCTTGACATCCAAACAAGACATTGCCTTTGTATTCGGATGAAATCTTCTTATTTTTAGCTAATTCTTTTTCTTTGCACCCGAGAAGGTTCTCTTTATCATTGTTCATCAAAATGAGTTCAAACGCTGAACTGGTAGTCCACACTCAAAAGGCAACATCTAGGACATACGCATCGATGCTTAAACATCGCATACTTAAGGATAAGAGTCAGAAGGAAGAAGAAGATGGCACCTTATAGAATTCCACAGTAGCACCTTGAGTATAAATATGTCCGCGGTTACATACCCATACTCAAAGTCCTACTACATAATTCTTGCTCTATAGTCATAGGAAAACCTATTGCTCTTATACTAACTTCTTATGCCCCTAATTTTAAGGGCACATGAAACACATTTTACGGACAGTTCTTTACTATAATAGGTATAATACAAGCGTTTCATATGGAAACATATGCAAATTATCTCATATAAACAGAATATACAGACTAAGTTTATAAATATCAAAGTTACAACAAAAGCAAGGATCCTGCTTGTGGCATTCAAAGCATACTCTATCATACAAGTACAATATAAATAAAAATCTATAAGCCCTAGAAAAAAAATAGGCTCACCAAAGAATATGTCACCTAGTTGATCAACTATCTGAAGGGAAATAATCAAACTCTGTATTCTTATCAGAAAATTTTAAAAATATCGTGTAGCGAGTTTGACAACTCAGTGAGCAGATAATACCTCCTATGATCTCTTAGGTCAACATATGGATGTACTCATATTTTAAAATTTTTCACATAGAAAATGTAACAACTCCATTTATGTAAATTTTTTTTTTTTTTTAAATACCATGAAGTTATTACCTCGTTACAACTTAACTCAATATAACATTTATTTAATTTATACAATACTGAGTTTCCATACACACTATTATTTTACAAACTACACACCATTATTTTACAAACATTTGTACAAAGATACATATTAGTTCTAATCATCTATATCGACTACTTCCGGGGACACTGGTTCGGGTGGCACGTCCACCGGAATCTCAGTTACATCTACGACAGTTACATCTGAAATAACTGGAAGTTGCCCAAGGTAGGGCACCTCGATCCAACGTACAGAGATAATAAGTGTCATAGAGAATATCTGCATATTTATTCTTCTGAACATGATATGGAAATATAGTGAGAATTAAATCCCAGTAAGTTCAACAATAAATCATAATTTACCATCAATATAGTTCATCACGTCATGTTCAGCTGTATAAACTACAGAAAATATCTTTAGGTCACATGAATGCACTTTATCATGCACATGAAAATTATACAGTTATGACATGTATGGCATGAATAACTATTTTTCGAATTTCATATGATGGCTATCCACTTATTCTTACTTCAAGCTACCCCGGTCAGGGTGAGTATTCTCTACTTTTCGGTACGGGCTTATCTCGCTCCGTCCGACATGGCACACTTTCTCTTTCTTTTCTTATTAACATGATCATAACCGTTGGTAGGGCGTCCCCTACTGGTGCACCACACGGATTGCCATGTGACCGTGCTCATTTCTTTTCTTTTCACAATGATAGCCAAAAATATGCTTTCAATAACAAGTATGTTCATCAAAATATAACTATTACCATAAATCATTGGTAATCATGCCATGAGCATAACCATTTAAAATATCACTTTATAAAACATTTCCATGTCAAAATTCTATACTAATACCTTGGTAACTGGATAGTAATTGTAGTCTGTAAACAGCGCACCAGAAAAGTTCCCAGGAAAGAGAGGTGGGTCACTAATGGACACGCTTAAGTACCATGTCTTTCCTTGCCAGAGCTTTCCTTAGACATGCACTTTTCACAAATCACAATTTTGTTTTCCAGTAACTAGAATAATTCTTTTCTGATGTGAAAATACTGCAACCACGGAGCATACTAAGATTTTTCAAATAAAACCGGCACTTTCAAAACTTCTTGTAAATTTATATGAGTACTAGGGTAAATTCCATGTTAAAAATTACACACTTAAAATGGTAGTAAGTTCATGCAATGGCAATGGCTATGGCTATACTAGTCATTTGTTAAGATTCATCTTCTTTTTAAAATACTAATTTTATTTCTTTATTTTCTTGATGCAGGTTTTCATCCTATCTAACCTTCTCTTACTAATCAGAGCATAACTCCCCCAATTTAACTCTGATATAGGTGATCTTAGTGTCAATTTCAAGATAAAACAATTATCTAAAACTATTATGTTGAACATTGTAGCGAAATATTAAGAAATCAAGGTGATATTACTCCCTAAATGTACAGATTATTTCTTCTCGTGTAGGTTCTGACCTTTACTGACTAATTAGACCATATCTCCCAAATTTGAACTCCAAATTGAGTTATTCCAGTTGGTAAAAATCCATGAGCCCTATATCTATAATTGTTATCTTGGCGTACGATTTTAACTCCCTACAGAATATTTCCCAGAAATTCAAAAACTAAAGCTTTAATAACATACTCTGAATAAACATTTTCTGACCTCTGCTTACTAATCAGCTTATATCTACCTCAAATGGACTTCAAATTGAATGATTCCAGTGCCTAAAAATCCATGACACATTTATCTTTAATTCTTATGTTAATAATTTATTTTAATTCCTTACAGATACTTCTCAGAAATTAAAATACCGAAGCTATCCTAACATATTTTTCCCTGATGACCCATTTTCTGACCTTTGTCTACTAATCGGCTCATATCTCCCTCATATGGACTCCAAATGGAATGATTCCAGTGGCTAAAAATCCATGACATACATATATTTAATTCTTATGTTAACCAATTATTTTAATTCCCTACCAATAATTCTCAGAAATTAAATTACCGAAGCTATCCTAACATATTCTTCCCTGATGATTCATTTTCTGACCTTTGACTACTAATTAGACCATAGCTACCTCATATGGACTCCAAATGGAATTATTCCAGTGGCTAAAAATCCGGGACACATATATCTTTAATTCTTATGTTAACCATTTATTTTAATTCCTTATAGATTGTTCCCAGAAATTAAAATACCGAAGCTTAAAATTCTGCCACCCATAGCCATAACCATGCAGAACTATCTACACCAACCTAAGTATTCAAACATACATCACATGCAAGATCAATATGTAACATGATATAGCAACATCATGACCAATCATAAAAGTTCTAAGATCAAAATCTCATACAAATATTATAAGTTTCAAAAGTTTTCTTCAAAAATAAATATTGTTAAACTTACTTGGAGCACTTAGTCTTCTAGACTTCTCCTTCCTCTTTCTTCCTTTCTTCCTCTCCTTTCCTCACTCTACCTTGCTTCTATTTTTTTCTCTCCCTCACTTGGACGAAATTCTAATGTTGTAAGGGTGGGTTTTCTTATATAGACCACCAAATAATTCACCTTTCATGATCATGGGTCTACCTTATCACAATTAGGATACACTTTGTTGAATTTTTGGAAAACAAACAACTTATGTTCTTGTCTTCCTCTTCCTTAGTCAAGATATGCATAGGAAAAGGAGATTTGTATTTTGAAAATTATGATAATATGTTCTTAAGATATGGGACAAGGTCCCTTTGATTTAGGGATTCATTTCCATTTTCTTTTGTCTTAAACAAGTATGATAGGTTTGCCTTTTTAGGTGGCAAATTTCTAGCCCTTGAATCTTCATTATTTGGTTGATATTATTTGTGTGGGCTATGAATGTTTTGTCCTAATACCATGTATTATCATACCACTTGCTAAAATTATGAGTGTAGAATATAGATGTTTTTGTCCTAAAGCCTTGTATTATCATGCCACTTGCTTAAGTGATGAATGTAGAATCACACCACTTGCTAAATTTTTTGTCTTAATGCCATGTAACCTAATCTTTATTCTTATTATTATATCATCATCTAATTTATTTTATTTTAGTTTTCCTCTTGGATTTGGGCTTATTCCTACCCATTATGGGCTTGTCCTACCCATTTTCTTTGCTTTGGATAAAATTCTTCCTTTCTTGGTGGGCTTGGTCACATTTTCATAATTTTTGGGCTATTTGTGAAATTACTATATCCTAGTCCAAGTCTATGTTTAATTTCTTGTTTAGGTTATCCAATGGGCTTGCTAGAAACTTATGTGAAGTGGAAAAACTCTATATGAAGTGTCCATAGGTAAAAGCCCAATGTATGGGTAAAGATTTTAAACTTAGTAACTATAGTTCTTGAATTAGGAAAAATTACCCTAATTCAATGTTCTTTGAAAGTTTAAGACCTTTACTTGTTTCTAAAAATTTATCTTCCCTATCCAAGAATTTTGCATCTCTTTAGTATGTTATTTCTAATTTCTTTCTTATTAGATTTTCCTTCTTTATTTGTTCTCTTAATGTTAGAAACATTTTCTATGCATATACCTAAGGTGAAGAATTTCTAAGGATTATATTTCCTTAGATATCTAAAATATTGTCTAATAAATTTTATTTCCTTAATTAAATTTTTTATGTACCTTTATCAATAAAAGAAACGAAATTAAGGATGTTACATTTCTCTCCCCCTAAAAGAAATTTTGTCCTCAAAATTTCAGAAATTACCTTATAAGAACAATTGCGGATATTTCTTCCTCATGACTTCTTCCAACTCCCAAGTTGCTTCTTCCGGAGTCAAACCTTCCTATAACACCTTAACTAGCGGAATGGTTTTATTTCTCAGTTGCTTCACGTCAGTGTCCAATATGGATGCAGGTACTAGCTGGTATGTCATGTTCTCCTTTATTTGGATTGGTTCATCCAGTATTATATGTGATGAATCTGAAAGATACTTCCGCAGCTGTGATACGTGGAAAACATTATGCAGGTTGGACAAATTAGGTGGGAGAGCAACTTGATATGCTGATGTCCCAACTTTCTTTAGAATTTGGTAGGGTCCTAAAAATCGCGGACTTAGCTTTCTTGTTTTAAGAGACTTACCAATTCCAGTAGTCGGGGAAAGTTTCAAAAATACATGGTCTCCTTCCTCAAACTCTAGAGGTCTATGTCTCTTATCGTAGTAACTCTTTTGACGACTCTGAGCTGTAAGTATTTTGTTTCGTATCATCCTGATTTGTTCAGTGGTTTGTTGAACTAGATCAGGACCCAACAAGTTCTTTTCTCCTACCTCGAACCAACATAGTGGAGATCAGTACTTTCTACCGTATAAAGCTTCATAGGGGGCCATCTTAATGCTAGAGTGATAGCTATTATTATAAGAAAACTCTACTAAAGGTAGGTACTTATCCCATCCTTTACCTTGCTCTATCACACAGGCCCTCAACATATCTTCTAGGGTTTGAATGGTTCGTTCTGTCTGCCCGTCAGTTTGAGGATGGTAGGCAGTACTGAACCGCAACTGAGTACCAAAAGCTTCTTGCAACGCCTTCCAAAACCTCGACGTGAACCTCGGATCTCTATCAGAAACAATATTTAAGGGAATCCCATGGAGTCTAACTATTTCCTGAACGTACAATTGGGCCAATTTATCTAGTGAAAAGTTAATTTTTATGGGCAAAAAGTGAGCAGATTTGGTTAATCTGTCAACTATTACCCAGATAGAGTCATGTCCCACTGAGGTCTTAGGTAAACCTACAACAAAGTCCATCGAAATACTATCCCATTTCCATTTAGGTATCTCAAGAGGTTGTAGAAATCCCGCTGGCTTTTGATGCTCCACCTTCACCTTTTGACAAATGAGACATTTCGCCACAAACTCAGCAATGTCATTTTTCATCCCTGGCCACCAATACATCCTTTTTAAATCCTGGTACATTTTAGTGCATCCTGGATGGATTGTGTATTTACTTTGATGCGCTTCCTGCAGTATCTTAGTCCTCAACTCTTGTTCTTGAGGGACACAAATCCTTCCCTGATACATGATTGCTCCATCTTCCATTACAGAAAAATTACCTTGGTCTTTATGATCTTGTAAGTATTGATCGTGAGCTTGAGCTTCTTTGATCTGAGCTCTAAGGTCAGACCCTATACTTAAACCATTAATGACTAGATTCTTTGAAGTAAGAGTAGTGGCTAGCTTCAAATTTCGAAACTCCTCTAGCATCTGCATCTCATACACCATCATCTGACCCATATGCAGAGATTTTCGACTCAAGGCATGTGCTACAACATTCGCCTTTCCGGGATGATACTTTATCTCAAACTTGTAGTCATTGAGGAATTCTACCCATCTTCGTTGCCTCATATTTAACTCCTTCTGATCAAAGAGGTATTTAAGACTCTTATGATCACAATATACTTCAAAGGTTGCCCCGTACAAATAGTGTCGCCAAATCTTTAAGGCAAACACTACTGCCGCTAATTCAAGATCATGGGTTGGATAGTTTCCTTCGTGAGGTCTCAGTTGCCTAGAGGCGTAAGCAACTACTCTCTTATCTTGCATCAGCACACATCCTAGCCCTTTCTTTGAAGCGTCACTATACACTTCAAAATATCCTGTGGGGTCTGGAATAATTAAAACAGGAGGAGTGGTCAGTCTTGTCTTCAGCTCCTGAAAACTAGCATCACATTGATCAGTCCATTTGAAAGGACTTCCCTTCCTGGTCAATTTAGTTAATGGCAAGGCTATACGAGAGAAGTTTTGTATAAATCTCCTGTAGTATCCTGCCAAACCAAGGAAACTTCTGATTTCCGTAACCGTCTTTGGTGTCTCCCACTTAATCACTGCTTCCGTCTTGCTAGGATCTACGGCTACCCCTCTATTAGAGATGACATGTCCGAGAAACTTCACCTCTGACAGCCAAAATTCACACTTCTCCAATTTAGCATATAACTTTTTCTCTTTCAGCACTTGCAGCACGATTCGAAGATGTTGTTCATGTTCTTTCTCACTCTTAGAATATATCAAGATGTCATCAATGAACACTACAACAAATTGATCTAGGTAGGGTCGAAAAATGCGATTCATGTAATCCATGAAAATTGCAGGTGCATTTGTCAACCCGAAGGGCATTACGAGAAACTCATAGTGCCCATACCTAGTCCTGAAGGCAGTTTTTGGTACGTCCTCCTCCTTAATCCTAATCTGATGATATCCTGACCGCAAGTCAATTTTAGAAAAGATGGAGGCACCCTTTAATTGATCCAATAAGTCATCTATCCTAGGGAGAGGGTACTTATTTTGGATAGTCACCTTATTCAGCTGTCTGTAATCTATGCATAGTCTCAAACTCCCGTCTTTCTTCTTAACAAACAATACAGGAGCTCCCCAAGGTGATACACTCGGTCTAATGAATTGCTTGTCTAATAGTTCCTCCAACTGCTTCTTTAGTTCTTGTAGTTCCTTCGAGGCCATTCGATATGGTGCAATAGAGATAGGCCCTGTCCCAGGTAGGAGATCAATAGAGAACTCTATCTCTCTCTTGGGAGGTAAGCCTGGAATATCTGATGGAAACACTTCAGGAAACTCGTTGGCTAATGGAATTTCATCAAGCTTCGATTCGACTTCTAGGTTTGATAAATACAAGAGAATGTATCCAAGTACTCCATTCTTCAACTCCCTATTAACTTGATTGGCATTTAACATCAATAACTGGACCTCCTCTTTCGGAGTAGAAGGTAGAAATTCAACGGTCTTGTTACAACAATTCAACAAGACTCGATTTCTAGACATCCAGTCTAACCCTAGAATGACCTCAATACCTCTTAAAGGTAAACTGACGAGGTCTACAGAAAAAGTTTTCTCCTGGATGGTGACTTGACAGTCCTTACATACAGAGGAAGTTAATACTCGTTCCCCTGTAGCGGTTACTACAGATAGCTCATAAGGAGTTTCAGAAATAGGGAACTGAAACTTCCTAATACATTCTTCTGATATAAATGAATGACTAGCACCAGAGTCAAATAACACCATAAGAGCAAATCCATAAATATAGCATGTACCTTGAATCATTTCAGAAGATTGAGCTGCCTCTTGGCCGCTCAGGGTGAAAACCCTTCCTTTCACCTGAGGCCTCTGTTCTGGCTGCTTTCCTACATTCTGTGGGCAGTTTTTCGCAAAATGTCCCTTCTGTCCGCAATTGAAGCAGACATCTTGTCCCATGTAGCATGGCCGGTTACCATGCATGCGTCCGCATTTAGCGCACTTGACTGAGGCGAGGTCTTGTTGAAAAGGCCTAGGACCCGTAATCAATGGCCTCTTACCAGCTCCATATCCACTTCTTCTCACGTTCTTTCTAGGGTTAGGAAAATTTTTCTTCCTTTTCCATAGGTTTCGCCTTTGCTTCTCGTCCTCCACTGCCCTTAAACTCTTTTCCAGGAGTCTGCATTTATTTATCAGAGGTACAAACTCCCTGATCTCCATAGCTATAACAGCATTCTTTAACTCCGAGTTTAGTCCCGCTTCAAACTTGACCGCCTTCCATGCTTCATCTGGGTTATATCGCAGATAAGAGGAGAACTTAGACAGCTCCTCGAACCTTGCGATATACTGGTCCACGGTCATGCTTCCTTGCCTGAGTTGGAGAAATTCGATCTCTTTCTCTGCCCGTACAGTACTTGGAAAGTACTTTTCAAAAAAAATGTCCTTGAACACTTGCCAGGTGATCTGTCTTCCCTGATGAGCTAAAAGTTCTCTAGCTCCAGGCCACCAGTATTCTGCTTCATCCTTTAACATATATGCAGCAAAAATGATTTGCTGCTCTTCAGTACAGCC
Source organism: Gleditsia sinensis (assembly GCA_037074535.1). Lineage (NCBI taxonomy): Eukaryota > Viridiplantae > Streptophyta > Magnoliopsida > Fabales > Fabaceae > Gleditsia > Gleditsia sinensis. The sequence goes on from CM073467.1 coordinate 17,507,938, forward strand.
CATCACTTCAAAGATTTTCTCTAATTCCCTAATCCACCTTTCGGCTATCGTTGGGTCATAACCACCTTGGAAACAAGGTGGTCTAGTCCTCAGGAACTCGGATATGCCATTATCTTTTCCAGCCGTCCGGTTGTTAGGACCAATCTCAACATTTGTGTTATTAGCATTCTGGAGATGTTGTAAAATTTGGTTGGTGGTCATAACTTGGTCTCGAATTGCCGTGGCCAGGTTGTGCAGGGTTTCCTCTGCATTGGTTGCTGGATTCCTCCTTGGTGGTGCCATTTCATACTATGGTACAAAACAAAGTTATGCTGCTATTGAGGTGATCAAGCCCAATAGTTAGTTCAAAAATATTTAATAGCAGTCATAACACCACCTCGGCATATAGATAGGAAACACTAGTAATCTCTTACCTATATGAATCACTGATCCCCTACACAGCACAACCACAACATACTCAAGACACTATAAGATCGATTCAGATAACCATCCAACCACTGGCCATCTAGGATCAACCTGCTCTGATACCAATTATGTAACAACTCCATTTATGTAAATTTTTTTTTTTAAATACCATGAAGTTATTACCTCGTTACAACTTAACTCAATATAACATTTATTTAATTTATACAATACTGAGTTTCCATACACACTATTATTTTACAAACTACACACCATTATTTTACAAACATTTGTACAAAGATACATATTAGTTCTAATCATCTATATCGACTACTTCCGGGGACACTGGTTCGGGTGGCACGTCCACCGGAATCTCAGTTACATCTACGACAGTTACATCTGAAATAACTGGAAGTTGCCCAAGGTAGGGCACCTCGATCCAACGTACAGAGATAATAAGTGTCATAGAGAATATCTGCATATTTATTCTTCTGAACATGATATGGAAATATAGTGAGAATTAAATCCCAGTAAGTTCAACAATAAATCATAATTTACCATCAATATAGTTCATCACGTCATGTTCAGCTGTATAAACTATAGAAAATATCTTTAGGTCACATGAATGCACTTTATCATGCACATGAAAATTATACAGTTATGACATGTATGGCATGAATAACTATTTTTCGAATTTCATATGATGGCTATCCACTTATTCTTACTTCAAGCTACCCCGGTCAGGGTGAGTATTCTCTACTTTTCGGTACGGGCTTATCTCGCTCCGTCCGACATGGCACACTTTCTCTTTCTTTTCTTATTAACATGATCATAACCGTTGGTAGGGCGTCCCCTACTGGTGCACCACACGGATTGCCATGTGACCGTGCTCATTTCTTTTCTTTTCACAATGATAGCCAAAAATATGCTTTCAATAACAAGTATGTTCATCAAAATATAACTATTACCATAAATCATTGGTAATCATGCCATGAACATAACCATTTAAAATATCACTTTATAAAACATTTCCATGTCAAAATTCTATACTAATACCTTGGTAACTGGATAGTAATTGTAGTCTGTAAACAGCGCACCAGAAAAGTTCCCAGGAAAGAGAGGTGGGTCACTAATGGACACGCTTAAGTACCATGTCTTTCCTTGCCAGAGCTTTCCTTAGACATGCACTTTTCACAAATCACAATTTTGTTTTCCAGTAACTAGAATAATTCTTTTCTGATGTGAAAATACTGCAACCACGGAGCATACTAAGATTTTTCAAATAAAACCGGCACTTTCAAAACTTCTTGTAAATTTATATGAGTACTAGGGTAAATTCCATGTTAAAAATTACACACTTAAAATGGTAGTAAGTTCATGCAATGGCAATGGCTATGGCTATACTAGTCATTTGTTAAGATTCATCTTCTTTTTAAAATACTAATTTTATTTCTTTATTTTCTTGATGCAAGTTTTCATCCTATCTAACCTTCTCTTACTAATCAGAGCATAACTCCCTCAATTTAACTCTGATATAGGTGATCTTAGTGTCAATTTCAAGATAAAACAATTATCTAAAACTATTATGTTGAACATTGTAGCGAAATATTAAGAAATCAAGGTGATAGTACTCCCTAAATGTACAGATTATTTCTTCTCGTGTAGGTTCTGACCTTTACTGACTAATTAGACCATATCTCCCAAATTTGAACTCCAAATTGAGTTATTCCAGTTGGTAAAAATCCATGAGCCCTATATCTATAATTGTTATCTTGGCGTACGATTTTAACTCCCTACAGAATATTTCCCAGAAATTCAAAAACTAAAGCTTTAATAACATACTCTGAATAAACATTTTCTGACCTCTGCTTACTAATCAGCTTATATCTACCTCAAATGGACTTCAAATTGAATGATTCCAGTGCCTAAAAATCCATGACACATTTATCTTTAATTCTTATGTTAATAATTTATTTTAATTCCTTACAGATACTTCTCAGAAATTAAAATACCGAAGCTATCCTAACATATTTTTCCCTGATGACCCATTTTCTGACCTTTGTCTACTAATCGGCTCATATCTCCCTCATATGGACTCCAAATGGAATGCTTCCAGTGGCTAAAAATCCATGACATACATATATTTAATTCTTATGTTAACCATTTATTTTAATTCCCTACCAATAATTCTCAGAAATTAAATTACCGAAGCTATCCTAACATATTCTTCCCTGATGATTCATTTTCTGACCTTTGACTACTAATTAGACCATAGCTACCTCATATGGACTCCAAATGGAATGATTCCAGTGGCTAAAAATCCGGGACACATATATCTTTAATTCTTATGTTAACCATTTATTTTAATTCCTTATAGATTGTTCCCAGAAATTAAAATACCGAAGCTTAAAATTCTGCCACCCATAGCCATAACCATGCAGAACTATCTACACCAACCTAAGTATTCAAACATACATCACATGCAAGATCAATATGTAACATGATATAGCAACATCATGACCAATCATAAAAGTTCTAAGATCAAAATCTCATACAAATATTATAAGTTTCAAAAGTTTTCTTCAAAAATAAATATTGTTAAACTTACTTGGAGCACTTAGTCTTCTAGACTTCTCCTTCCTCTTTCTTCCTTTCTTCCTCTCCTTTCCTCACTCTACCTTGCTTCTATTTTTTTCTCTCCCTCACTTGGACGAAATTCTAATGTTGTAAGGGTGGGTTTTCTTATATAGACCACCAAATAATTCACCTTTCATGATCATGGGTCTACCTTATCACAATTAGGATACACTTTGTTGAATTTTTGGAAAACAAACAACTTATGTTCTTGTCTTCCTCTTCCTTAGTCAAGATATGCATAGGAAAAGGAGATTTGTATTTTGAAAATTATGATAATATGTTCTTAAGATATGGGACAAGGTCCCTTTGATTTAGGGATTCATTTCCATTTTCTTTTGTCTTAAACAAGTATGATAGGTTTGCCTTTTTAGGTGGCAAATTTCTAGCCCTTGAATCTTCATTATTTGGTTGATATTATTTGTGTGGGCTATGAATGTTTTGTCCTAATACCATGTATTATCATACCACTTGCTAAAATTATGAGTGTAGAATATAGATGTTTTTGTCCTAAAGCCTTGTATTATCATGCCACTTGCTTAAGTGATGAATGTAGAATCACACCACTTGCTAAATTTTTTGTCTTAATGCCATGTAACCTAATCTTTATTCTTATTATTATATCATCATCTAATTTATTTTATTTTAGTTTTCCTCTTGGATTTGGGCTTATTCCTACCCATTATGGGCTTGTCCTACCCGTTTTCTTTGCTTTGGATAAAATTCTTCCTTTCTTGGTGGGTTTGGTCACATTTTCATAATTTTTGGGCTATTTGTGAAATTACTATATCCTAGTCCAAGTCTATGTTTAATTTCTTGTTTAGGTTATCCAATGGGCTTGCTAGAAACTTATGTGAAGTAGAAAAACTCTATATGAAGTGTCCATAGGTAAAAGCCCAATGTATGGGTAAAGATTTTAAACTTAGTTAGTTCGTGAATTAGGAAAAATTACCCTAATTCAATGTTCTTTGAAAGTTTAAGACCTTTACTTGTTTCTAAAAAATTATCTTCCTTATCCAAGAATTTTGCATCTCTTTAGTATGTTATTTCTAATTTCTTTCTTATTAGATTTTCCTTCTTTATTTTTTCTCTTAATGTTAGAAACATTTTCTATGCATATACCTAAGGTGAAGAATTTCTAAGGATTATATTTCCTTAGATATCTAAAATATTGTCTAATAAATTTTATTTCCTTAATTAAATTTTTTATGTACCTTTATCAATAAAAGAAATGAAATTAAGGATGTTACAGAAAATATAGTTTGGAAGTACATTCATGTGAGACCCACATTTCAAATATTCTCAAAACAAAGGATATTCAGAAATCGAATGCATATACTGTACTGTTTAATCATTAAACAAATATCGTTATGCATCAAAATATTTCACATGAAAACATTAAGAGGATCCCAAATCAAAACCATCATATCAGAGTTCAAGGCCTTCTGTACTTTGATGGTGTAGGATTTGCCTAAACTCAACATCTCAGCTAAGGTTTGCCCCACCATCATTCAAGAGGACATGCCAAGGAACTCTAATATGGGCATTTCCCAAGCATACAGCAAGAGAGGGCAAATCACATATCATATAGTTAGCATCTCAACCAGATAAGAGGCATCCCGCTCTCCTTCACATATCATATCATGTGTGTTGGCCATCACACGAGGCTAGCACCACCCCTACTAGTTGAGGTGTTGATGTGACGGCGGGCGCCGCAGTGCTCCGGAAAGCTTCTGACGGGGTGCCGCGGCGCTAAGGCTAGCTCTGGTGAACTCTAAATTCTGACGCTCGGCCGCTGCGGCTCTGGGCATCGAGCGCCGCGGCGCCCGGTGCTTCTGGACAACAAATGCCGCGACGCGCTAGGAAGCGCCGCGGCCCTCCGAACCTGCTATGATGCAGCGCCGCAGCGCCCGGTGCTTCTGGACAACAAATGCCGCGACGCGCTAGGAAGCGCCGCGGCCCTCCGAACCTGCTATGATGCAGCGCCGCGGCGCCTAGAAAACTCTAGAATTTTCCGAAGTGTCAAACATGAAAGTTGTAGCTCTATGTCTCGTCTTTCCGTAGCCGCTGAAATCACCTTAATCGGAGTCCAAATGAGTGAGATATGTATCAATTAGTGACACAAGGTAAGAAATCAGCATTTTTCTATGATTTTCTCTCTATTTTCCTCTTCATTTCTTCTTTATTATTCCTAAAACACAAAACACAACACTCAGTTAATTCATACCTATTTTCTACTAAAATTAAATAAAAAGCAACTTAAAACATGTCAAAAACATGCTTATTTTATAACATGTCAGGTGTTAAGGTGCACCACGGCTAATATCACCTGCTATTAGCAAACAGTGTTTCCAATAGGATTCCTCCATAGAAATCATATTTGCACATATGCCATAACGTTCAAAACAGAGGTTTCAATATAAATTCAGAATTTTCAGTTTCAGTAAAATTTCTCTGTTAGAAACTTCTCAATTAGGGTAATCACATATACATGCTCTTTTCCAAGGCAATCTTATAGCTTTACATATCAATGCCACATGCACAATATATTTCCTTTACCATATGATGAGAAATACATTTAAAATCACATATTCAATGACTTCAAAAATCCATTTTTAAAACCATACTCTTCTTGAACTATATGCCAGATAGTAAACAAATCAGGTAATTTAATTCATTTAAGAGACATATAAAAAGTATAAATAACTTGTAAACAGAACCAATTATACATTTAAAGTTCAAGAAGAGCATATGGTAAGTCATAGAAAGAATTATCTACTCTTGGGGTAAGGCTCTAGGTTAGATATCCCCAAAATGCACTTTTCCAATCCAAATTTGACTAAACAAACTTCATAATCGAGTCTAAAGGGTCCAAAAACCTAGGAATGACTACAGGATCGTGAAATTTGATCTCCGGGAGCTTGTTCAACAATGGTCAACTGATGGAGACTATTCATAGTCGAAAATACTATTTACCACTGGAATTACTATTCATACTGGCTGTATTTATTGTTTACGATTCACAAAAAGTTGTCAGATGGCTGAAAAATTTCATATCCTAAGGTTTATCTATCTCTCGAATTTATCTATAGGGTCAGATTTCTAATTTGAGGACTCTAAGTATAAGTTTCAAAATTTACCTTTTTATAAGATTTTCTACTCCTAATCTACGACTATTCTGCTTTCGATTTGAAAAATTATTCAACCAATATCATAGTACTCTTCGTCCTGAATCCAGTGGTACCCATAATTTTGTGATCAGAGGCTCAAAGGTACTCGAGATCTAGAAAAAAAATAGAAGAGAAAAGTACTATTCACTCTTCACTATTCATTCGCCCAAATTTTTTTTGTCTATTCTTCCTTTTTCTTTTTTTAATATTGATGGAGGGACCATTATGTAAATATTCAAGTTTTAAGAGAGGTTCTTGCAAATTTTATTATTTACATTTTAACTCCTAAAATTTTCAAAAATTACAATTTGACCCCAAAAATATTAATAAGCTTTTATTTTTATCCTTAGAATCTTTCAATTACATCCTTACTCCTTTATTTCTTTTAATAATACATACATAAATGAAAATTATTAAATTTTAGTGTTGTTACAAGCATCCTGTCGTATCATGGCAAAAACTTGGGCTTATTCTCAGCCTCGACTTACTGATCCTCTACCAGTACCACCACTACTTACTTGAATTGAAACTGCTCTAGTTAGTCTTGCTAGTATAAATACATAGGGTGAAGCTGACTGTACCGATGCTTGACTCAAATTTCATAATTGTGGACAATTTCTCATCAAATGACCTACTTGTCAACACTTAAAACATGCACCAGTTTTTCTGCGACACTGTCCAGTAAGAGGCTTGCTATAAATGGAACATAATAGAATCGATCTTGAATCCTGTTGAATAGTGGGTCTCATATCTCTTTGAATCATTCTTTGCTTATTGATATTAATTGATGGTTGACTGAAGCTACCAGATCTTGCTTGAGTTAAATGCTGTGGATTCTGAAATCTTAGTCCTCTTACATTAGGATTATAACTAGTCTAGATATTACTATATCGATCTCTTTTTCTTCTCTTTAGACCTTCTATGTCTGTTAACTCTTGTGTTTCCATCATTCTAGCACAATCCACAGTCGCTGAATAAGTTGTGAAATGGTTCATTTGGAGACCCACCGATTTAAACAATGGACATATCAATCCCGAAACAAATCTCTTAATTCTATCTTTTTCATTAGGAACCAGATATGGTGCATATCTAGACAACCAAGTAAAATGGATGTCTTATTCAGAAACTGTCATGTTCGACATCTGTCTTAATTCTTCAAATTCTCTAACCCTCTTGTCCCTTTCACTTATTTGACAAGAAACGATTCATAAATGATTCTTTAAATTCATCCTACTCCATTGGTAGTAAAGTGTAATATATCGTAATTTTTAAATAATAATATTTTACAATAAAAAAATATATTTTTATTATAAATGATTATGTTTTGCTAAAAGCAAATAAATTTTTAAATAAAATATTTTTTTTTTCTTAAAATAATTATATTGGCCTTTACTAAATTTTTGTTTTATTTTTAGAAATATTCTTTCTTTTATTATGTATAAAGATATTTATTTTGTGATTTGTTTTATTAAAGTTTTTATTAAGAAAAGTCATGATTTAAAAGTGCAACTAAAGTTTTGAAATAATGTAAATTTTTAGAAATTTTTGGGATATTTTAGGATGAAAAATAATATTATTATATATATAATAAAATTTTTTAAATATTTAATTATTAAATAATAATAAGTAAAAAAAAGAAATAAAAGTGGGAGGAGGAGATGCGGAAGAAGAGAAATTTTCGTAAATCGAATGAATAGTATGAATAGTAATCTCCATGTTTTCTCTTTAGATTTGGAGTGTCTACAGGCCTCTGATCTCAAAACTAAAGCTACCACTAGATTCAGGACGAATAGTACTACGATATTGGCTGAATAAATTTTTAAATCAGCCGTTGAATCGCCACAGATCGAAAGTAAAAAATCTTAGAAAAAGTTAAACACTAAAACTCCTATTTAGAGACTTCAAATTGAAAATCTGACATCCTAGATAGATTCAGGAGCAAGATAAACCTTAGGATAGGAAATTTTTCGGCCATCTAACAAATTTTTCTGCATCGTGAACAATAAATCCGGTCGGTATGAATAGTGATTTTCGGTGGTTAATAGTATCCAACAATTGACCAGTGTTGACTAAGCTTTCAGAGGTAAAATTTCACGATTTTGGAGTTATTTCCTAGGTTTTTGGACCCTCCAGACACGTTTTTTAGGTCTATTTAGTCAAATGTGAATTGGAAAAGTGCATTTTGGGGCTATCCAACCTGGAGCCTTACCCTGTGAGTAAATAATTCTTTCTATGACTTACCCTATGCTCTTCTTGAACTTTAAATGTATAATTGATTATGTTTACAAGTTATTTATACTTTTATATGTCTTTGAAATGAATTAAATTTTCTGAATGGTTTACAATCTGGTATATAGTTCAAGAAGAGTAGGATTTTGAAAATGGATTTTTGAATTCATTGAATATGTGATTTAAAATGTATTTCTCATCATATGGTAAAGGAAATATATTGGAAACATTGTTTGCTAACAGCAAGTAATGTTAGCCCTGGTGCACCTTGATACCTCAGCTAGTAGGGGTGGTGCTAGCCTCGTGTAATGGCCAATACACGGGATATGATATATGATAGAGAGCGGGATGCCTCTTATCTAGATGAGATGCCGACTACATGATATGTGACTTGTCTCCCTTGCTATGTGCTTGGGAAATATTCATATTAGAGTCCCTTGGCAGGTCCTCTTGAATGGTGGTAGGGCAAACCTCAACGAAATGCTAAGTTTAGGTAAATCCTACACCACCAAAGTACTAAAGGGCCTGAACTCTAATATAGTGGTTCTGATATGGGATCCTCCTAATGTTTTCAAGTAAGATATTTTGATGCATAACAACATTTGTTTAATGACCATACAGTACTGTATATGGTTTTAGATATATGAATATCCTCTCTTTTGAGAATATTTGAAATGCAGGTCCTATATGGATGTACTTCCGAACTATATTTCTTATGTGACAAATTTTAAAAGATGAGTACAGCCATATGTTGACCTAAGAGGTCATAGGAGGTATAATCTGCTCACTGAGTTGTCAAACTCACTACACGATATTTCAATATTTTTTAGATAAGAATACAGAGTTTTGTCCTTTCCCATTAGATTGGTGATCGGCTAAGCGACATTTTCTCTAGTGAGCCTATTTTGTTTCTAGGGCTCATAGATTTTTATTTATATTGTACTTGTACTGTAGAGTATGCTCTGAACGCCACAAGCAGGATCACTTCTTCTATACTTTGATGTTTATAGCCTTGATCTGTATATTGTGTATACATAGGAATACCTATTTGTAAAGGAGTGTAATATACATGTTATGAAAAAAAATGATCGTAAAGTATGTGTTTCACGTTTCCTAAAATTAGGGACGTGACAAGTTGGTATAAGAGAATTAGGTTTTCCTATGGCTATTAGAGCAAAGAATTCTTTAATAGGACCTTTAGTATGGATATGAGCCGGAGATATTTATACCTCAGGTGCTGCTGTGGGATTTTATAAGGTTTCAATTTCTTTTCTATTCCAATATTGGTAAATTTCCTAGTATAAGATTGATTGAATATTGTGGTATTTTAAAAAAGTATCTATGGATCAATTTCTGCATGAAAGAGGTAGGGATAGGTGTGCTAAAGAATTTAAAGAATTGAAACATATGTCTAATATAACTATTTCTGAATGTTATATCCGTTTTACCCTGTTGTCTAGATATGGTAGACTTTGATGTGATACTAACAATGGATTGGTTGGTATCATACCATGCTATTTTGGAATGTCACTTTAAGGTGATTAAATTTAATATTCCTAGAGAGTTTTATTCCTTGATACAAGAAGACTGTAGTGAGGTATCTAGTAATCTAATCTCTGCTTTAGTAGCCCATAAGTTATTACAAAATGGTGCCAAGGATATTTGGTAGTGGTCAAAGACATAGATATAAAATACATTAATGTAGATCAAGTTCTAGTGGTTAGAGAATTTTCTGATGTGTTCTCTGAGGAATTTCTAGGATTACCCCGAAACAATAAATAGAATTTGGTATTGATTTATTTCCTGAAACCTAACCAGTGTCTATATTCCCATATAGAATGACACCCACTAAACTTAAGGAACTGAAAAAGAATTAGATACAAGACGTGTTAGACAAGGGATTTAAATGCCCTAGTACTTTTTCTTGAAGTTCTCCAGTTCTATCTATGAAAAGAAAAATGGATCGCTACGATTGTGTATAGATTACAAACAGTTGAATAAGGCAGCAGTGTGGAATAAATACTCATTACCTCATATAAATTATCTATTTGATCAGCTACAGGGTGCTCAACATTTTTCAAAAATTGAATTGATTTAAGATCTAGATATCATCAATTAAGGAAAATGGAAGAGGATATTGCAAAAATTACTTTCAGGATTCAGCATGGACACTATGAGTTTTTAGTGATGTCATTTGGTTTGAAAAATGCCCTAGCTGTATTTATGGACTTGATGAATAGTAATTAAGTTATTACTGGATCAATTATTTTTGCAATTATTGACGATATACTAATATGTTTCGAGCGTTCAAATGATCATAAGCAACATTTTAGGACAGCTTTACAAACTCTAAGGGAGTATAAGTTATATGCTAAGTTCTCAAAATATGAATTCTGACTTAGTAGTGTTACTTTCTTAGGGTATGTGGCTAGCAAGATGGTATCCAAGTTGACCTTGAGAAAATAGAAGCAGTACAACAATTTTCACGTCTTACTACAGTTACAGATGAAGATCCAAATCCAATTTGCGCTTTCTGTAGTTATCTGTCTTCCAATCTATTTGAGTCATAGTTGGATCAAGTACATGAACAAATGCTTGTAAAGCATCAATCAACTCCTCAACATTTGAACCTGAGATGAGAATTCGTCGTGCTGAGTGTGAGATAAACCTTTGCTCCACAGCTTGATCAAGAAAAGACAACAAACCATCAAAAAAGTCATTAACATTTAACAAACCTATCAGCTTGTGATGAATATTTAGTTGTGTCCAGGAGACTACTTAAAAAATTTGTTCTAAAATACTAAAACCCCCTGGTAAGGCAATGAAGGCATCAGCATTGCTCATCATTCTAGCCATATGCTCATGCATGGAAGCTACTCTAAATTCTTCCCCAATTGTCTTCCCTATGATGTTTGATGTAGCTAGAGCTATAGGAATAATACCTAGAATTTGACATTCTCCTACATATGCAGCTGTAGACACACACCCCATTAACCCACGGTTACCTCCACCATAGACTAAATGAATTTTTCTTCTAGCCAGCACTATACCTAGATTTTGTACTACTTTCACATACTCTCCATCTTTTCCAAGACTGGAAACACAAAAGATACAAATATTTCGAAACCGACGGAATGTGGTTCCCTCTATAACCGCACTCACCCTAACTATGAGTATGAAAGTAAAGATACTAATGTATGCATTTATATAACTCAAAGAAATGCATACTTATAATAGCTATGTGAATAAACCGAGCATTAGTAAAATAGCTATGTGAGTGATTGGTGGATATCAACTAAATTGAAGGTGAAAATTTTTAAAAATGACGGCACGCATGCATATGTACAGTAGTTGTGACCATGACCCATATTAAGCATACAAAAAGAATAAGATTAAGGTATCACCCAAAAAAAATTTCCTTGTTGTCCTTGATGAAGTATTGATGTCTTGATTCTTGTAGGGAAGTTGTAGGTAATAGGCGAAATTATAAAAAAAAAAGTGAAAATTCAAACAAGTTAATTGTTGAAGAGGGACAATCAAATGGTTTATTTTATTTTCCCAATGTTCTTGCCATTTGACTATCAGTATTATTAAGTCGACTAGTTATTTTGAGAGATTTAAATTTGGACTAGTTTATTTTACAATTGATTGATTACATCTATTTTGAAGCAATCAACTGCATCCTACCAGTTAACTAAGTGCTATTTATTCTTCATAAACTTTTATAAGTTTAGAAATGTTTCTTTTCCATGTGCTATTTTTCCACTTAATACCAACAGCTTTAAAGTAGATTTTGGCACATATATTTAAAACTTGCGGCCACCGATTTTTGCTGAAATAGCAACTAGGTTTTGTTTACAAATTTTCAAGAATTACGACCACCGATTTTAATTTTCTTTCAATGTTTTGTCTAAATTTCAGACTTTTTATTTTGGCACCATGTTGTACTATGTATTCCTCTTTCTGCTCCGTCGTCCTTCATTAATGTTTGGCATTGAATGTAAGGTTCTCTTTCTTATTACAAGGAGAGTGCATTTTCTTTCTTTAAAACTAAGCTATTATGGTGTTCAAGTGGTTAGTAGGTTAAAGTGATAGAGATTTTGAAAGGAATAGACGGATGATGGCCTTATGATGCTTTGACAAATGTAATCAAATGAATTAGTGGTGTTGAAGTTCTTGAGAAATAAAATATGGGAAGTAGGATTTAAATTAATCTTTGAACTCTTAATTTGAAAATATGGAGAATATTTTGAGAACCATGTTCAAAAATAATGTAGAGGGATTAAGGTATTTGTGTTAAGGGTTTATACCATGCTAAGTTGAATCTAGTACCTAGGATATGAATTATATTGAGATTTAAAATTCACGTGTGAATAATTGTTGAGAAATGAGATTTTAGAAGAAGTTATAAATTTTGAATATTAATGGGATATACTAAGATTTGAAATACTTATATTAGTACAATGGTAAAAAGAAGATACAAGTGACATATTTTTTGTTGTTTGGTGAGCCAACAAGTAAAAATTGAATATATTGTTTTAGGAGAGTTATTCAGGAAGCCTAAGGATCTTTGTTAGATTATAGTATAGCTGATAGTAAATCTAAATTATGTGTTTGCGTATTAGAAGTTATTTGTCGTTAGTTAAACTTGCCATATTAGTAGTTATCAGGCCAATATATAAATGGCACCATTTGAGGTTTTACATGAAATATCGTAAGTCTCCTAATAGGTGGATGAGTTTAATAAGGTTAAGTTTTTAAAATCTAATTTGGAATATCATGCAATAGATAGAATATGACTAACATAAATTGATGATGTTAATTTAAAGAGCATGCTTCAAGCATATGTCTTCAAGTTTGAAGAGAGATCTCTTAGCAGAATTTGCCTATAATAAAGTATTATTGGATGACTTAAAGCCTTATGTCAGAGGTGTTACAAACTTTCTATTAGATGACTCAGTGGAGTCAGACTTGTGGTAAAATGTCTTTAATAAAGTGAAATTGATTAGAAAAAGAATACAATCAACTTAATACAGGTCAAAAGTCTATAAGGACCATGAATTATCAGTTGGTGATCAAAATTTTCTTAAAGGACTCACCCATGAAAGAGGTAATGAAGTTTGGAAAGAAGAAAAAAGTTAAGATTTAGTATATAGGATATTTTGAAATCTTGGACAAAGTATGCATAGTATATATTGTCTAGCTTTGCCAGGATTAAGTGATGTTGGTACAATCTTTCTTACATCAATGCTAAGAAAGTACCTATCAGATTCTTCTTAAACTATAAATTCAGTTGGACAAGAATTTGGCTTAATTATGAGTAAAAATCGATGTCTATTGTTAATCGACAAGTGAACAATTTATGGTTGAAGGAAATCCATATAGTTAAGGTTATATGAAAAAATCACACAAGTGAAGAGATTTTCTAGAAAGTAAAGATGATATACAGAAAAGAGATATCCCCAATTGCTTGAGTAATGAGGTTAATAACTATAATTAATGCCTTGACTTCATTCCTTACTTATGAAAGGATGGTTTGAAATTTGGAGACCGAATTTCTTAAGGGAGAAGAACGTATTATCCCGTAATTTTTAAATAATAATATTTTATGATAAAAAAATATATTTTTTATTTTAAATGATTATGTTTTGCTAAAAGTAAATATATTTTTAATTAAAATATTTTTTTTTTGCTTAAAATAATTATATTAGCCTCTAATAAATTTTTTTTTAGAAATATTCTTTCTTTTATTATGTATAAAGATATTTATTTTGTGATTTGTTTTATTAAAATTTTTATCAAGAAAAGTCATGATTTAAGAGTGCAACTAAAGTTTTTCAATAATGTAAATTTTTAGAAATTTTTGAAATATTTTAGGATGAAAAATAATATTATTATATATATAATAAAAAATTTAAATATTTAATTATTAAATAATAATAAGTAAAAAAAAAGAAATAAAAAGTGGGAGGGGGAGATACGGAAGAAGAAAAATGTCCGTAAATTGAATGAATAGTACGAATAGTAATCTCCATGTTTTCTCTCTAGATCTGGAGTGTCTACAAGTCTCTGATCTCAAAACTAAAAGTACCACTAGATTCAGGACGAATAGTACTACGATATTGGCCAAATAATTTTTTAAATTAGCCACTGAATCGCCGCATATTGGAAGTAGAAAATCTTAGAAAAAGTTAAACTCTGAAACTCCTATTTAGAGACCTTAAATTGAAAATCTGACACCGTAGATAGATTCAAGAGCTATTGGCCGAATAATTTTTCAAATCAGCCGTAGATCGGAAGTAGAAAATCTTAGAAAAAGGTAAACTCAGAAACTCCTATTTAGAGAGCTCAAATTGAAAATTTGACACTGTAAATAGATTCAAGAGCTAAATAAACCTTAGGATAGGAAATTTTTTGGCCATCTGACAACTTTTTGTGCATCGTGAATAGTAAATCCAACTGGTATGAATAGTGATTTCTAGTGGTGAATAGTATTGTTTTACTGTGAATGCTACCCAATAGTTTACCAGTGTTGACCAAACTCCCAGTGGATAAATTTCGTGATTTTAGAGTCATTTCCTAGGTTTTTGGACCCACTAAACACATTTTTTAGGTCTATTTAGTCAAATGTGAATTGGAAAAGTGCATTTTAGGGCTATCCAACCTACAACCTTACCATGTGAGTAGATAATACTTTCTATGACTTACCCTATACTCTTCTTGTACTTTAAATGTATAATTAATTATGTTTACAAGTTATTTATATTTTTATATGTCTTTGAAATGAATTAACTTATCTGAATGGTTTACAATCAGGTATATAGTTCAAGAACAGTATGGTTTTGAAAATGGATTTTTCAATTCATTGAATATGTGATTTTAAATGTATTTCTCATGATATGGTAAAGGAAATAAATTATGCACGTCACATTGATTTATAAAGCTATATGATTGGCTTGAAAAAGGGCATGTATATGTGATAAACCCTAATTGAAAATTTTATGACAGATGAACTGTACTGAGATTGAAAGTCTGTATTATATTGAAAAATCTATATTGGATGATATGGTATATGTGTAAATGATAATTTCTGTAGAGGAATCCTATTGGAAGTACTGTTTGCTAACAGTAGGTAATGTTCGTCCTGGTGCACCTTGATACCTCAGCTAGCAGGGTTGGTGCTAACCTCGTGTGGCGGCTAATACACGAGAATGATATGTGATGAAGAGCGGGATGTTTCCTATCTGGGTGAGATGCTGACTATATGATATGTGACTTGCCTCCTTTGCTGTATGCTTGGGAAATGTCCATATTAGAGTCCTTTCGCGTGTCCTCTTGAATGGTGGTAGGGAAAACTTCAGCGGGATGCTGAGTTTAGGTAAATCCTACACCGCCAAAGTACGGAAGGGCTTGAACTCTGATATGGTGGTTCTGATATGGGATCCTCCTAATGCTTTCAAGTGAGATATTTTGATGCATAACAACATTTTTTTAATGATCATACAGTACCGTATATGGTTTTGGATATATGAATATCTTCTATTTTAAGAATATTTAAAATGCGGGTCCCATATGAATGTACTTCCGAACTGTATTTTCTACATGATAAATTTTAAAATATGAGTACATCCATATGTTGACCTAAGAGGTCATAGGAGGTGTTATCTGCTCACTGAGTTTTTAAACTCACTACACGATATTTCCATATTTTTCAGATAAGAATACAAAGTTTTGTCCTTTCCTATCAGATAGGTGATCGGCTTGGCGACATTTTCTCTGGTGAGCCTATTTTGTTTCTAAGGCTTATATATTTTGATTTATATTGTACTTGTACTCTAGAGTATGCTCTGAACGCCACAGGCAGGATCCTTGCTTTTGCTGTACTTTGATTTTTGTAGACTTAATCTGTATATTGTGTATACATAGGAATACCTATTTGTAAAGGAGTGTAATATTCATGTTATGAAAAATATATGATTGTAAAGTATGTGTTTCACGTGTCCTAAAATTAGGGATGTGACATAAAGTAACTGCAATTTCTTATATCAGAATCTCAAACCAAACCTAGGCTACATTTGATAGTTGAAGAGATACTAGTTCAACAGATCTTCTAGTGAAGCACCCCAAATCTTTGAGAATTCATTCTATAGTATCAATGAATATCTGACCCAGACAAATTAGGGGGCTTCAGCCTAAGGAATTGCAATAACTTTACCTCAATCCCCATAAACTTATTCTCTTATTCAGCTAGTCTTTCTAGTTCTTGCGCTTTACGAGCATTTTTTAGTGGTTGGCCATCCCTTCTGCCCTATTCTACTATAAATCCAACCAATGTCTCTAAGCTTCTATGTATGCCAGCAATAATATCAATTGTTCTATCATGTGGCTTTTGAGGAGGTTTTACTCTCTCCTTAGGTAATCTATTAGATACATGGACTTGTTCATCATGTATTGGGGTTCTCGTACCTTGTGTATGCCCTCTACCCCTTCCTTTAGGTCAGTTTCGACCACATCCTCTTTGTACTGGAATTATAGATTGTGCAGACTCTTCTGTAGAAGGTGCACGATCTACAACTTCTCTAGCAACCGCTCTAGTTCTTGGCGGCATCATAGGCTATACAAAACAAAATACCTTTTTTAAAATACCATAATATTCAATTAGCCTTATACTAGGAACTTTAACAAACTTGGAATATAAAGGAAATTAAAACCCTATAGAATCCCTCAACAGCACTTGAAGTATAAATATGTCCAGCTCATATCCATACTAAAGGTCCTACTAAAGAATACTTTGCTTTGATAGCCATAGGGAAATTTGATGCGCTCATACCAACTTGTCATGCCCCTAATTTAAAGGAACGCGATTGTCACAAATAGTAGATAACTTTACCCTTATTTTATTGCATACATACTTCAAGTATATCACATAACATGAGTAAAATATACATTCACAAGTTTTCAGTATAGTCAAATATATATGCCAAGTCTACACATATCAATATTACAATAGAAGCAGGTATCCTGCTAGTGGCATTCAAAGCATACTCTAGATTACAAATACATAATGTTTTGAACATTGTGAGCCTTGGAAGCAACGTAAGCTCACCTAAAGAATATAACACCTAGTTGATCACATAGCTGCAGGACCAAACTCTGTATCTTTATCTGAAAAAAAAATGTAAATATTGTGTAGTGAGTTTGACAACTCAGTGAGTAGATAATACTTCATATAACCTCTTAAGTCAGCATATAGATGTCATCATATATTAAAATTTATCACATAGAAAATTACAGTTCAGAGGTACATCTATATGGGACCTGTATTACAAATATTCTCAGTTCAAATCACATTCATATATCTGAAACCATATGCAATATAGTATGATCATTAATCAATTATTGTTATGCATCAAAATATTTCTCATGAAAATATTGGGAGCATCCTATATAAAAACCGCCATATCAAAGTTTAAGTCCTTCCGTACTTTGGTGGTATAGGATTTGCCTAAATTTAGCATCTCAGCCAAGGTTTGCCCTCTCACAATTCAAGAGGACATGCGAAGGGACTTTAATATGGGCTAGTTCCCAAACACACAACAAGGGAGGGAAAATTACGTATTATATAGTCAGCATCTCGCCCAGATATGAGGCATCCCGCTCTCCTTCACATATCATATCTCGTGTGTTGGCGCTAGCACCACCCCTGCTAGCTGAGGTGTCAAGGTGCACCAGGGTTAACATCACATGTTGTTAGCAAACAGTATTTTCAATAGGATTTCTCCATAGAAATTATCATTTACACGTATGTCATATTATTCAAAACAGAGCTTTCAGTATATTACAAAATTTCAATCTCAAAATAACTCATCTGTCATAAACTTCCCAGTCAGGGTTCAACACATATACATTCCAAGGCAATCTTATAGCTTTAGAGATCAATGCCACGTGCATAAAATATTCACTTTCTATATTGTTGAGAAATGTATGCAAAATCACATGTTTAATGGCTTTAAAATCATTATACAAAACCATACTCTTCTTGAACAATATGCTAGTTAGCAAATAAATCAAGTAATTTAATCCATTTCAGAGACATATAACAGTATAAATATCTTGTAAATAGAACTTATATATTTAAAGTTCAAGAAAAGTATAGGGTAAGTCATAGAAAAAATTATCTACTCACAAAACTAGTATTCTAAGTTGGATAGCCCAAAACGTATTTTTTCAAGTCAAATCTGATCAAATGGACCTCAAAAACAAGTACATAGGGTCCAAAAACCTAGAAAATGACTCCAGAATTGCAAAATGTGGCCTCTGAGAGGTTGGTCAGCTATAGATACTGTTCACAGTCAAAAATACTATTCACCGCCGGTATTACTATTCATGACATACAAATGTTGTCAACAACAACAACAACAACTAAGTTTTTTCCCACTAGATGGGGTCGGCTACATGGATCAAACGGCGCCATAGTGGCCTATCATGGATGAGATCAGTAGATAAGTTATTAACTATTAAATCATTTTTAATAGTTTCACTTATTTTTTTCTTTGGCCTCCCTCTACCTCTAATTATTGGACTATTCTCCATCCGATCAACTCTTCTCACTAGGGCTTCTGCAGGTCTTCTCCACACATGGCCAAACCACCTTAAGCGAGTTTCAACCATCTTCTCCACAATAGGTGTTATCCCAACTTTCTCTCTAATGCACTCATTTCTAATCATATCTCTTCTGGTGTGTCCACACATCCATCGCAACATTCTCATCTCTGCAACGTTGAGTTTATCTTCATGTTGTCTTTTAACCGCCCAAAATTTCATATCCTAAGGTTTTTCCACTTCCTGAATCCATCTATGGTGTCAAATTTTTAATTTGAGGACTCTAAGTAAGAGTTTTAGAACTTACCTTCCTAGGCTTTCTCCTTCTTTTTTTGGCAAATTTTTGGCCAAATTTTCAGAAACCAATCGAATAGAATTATAATCCTTGTTGTTCTGAATCTATTGGTGGTGTTGGTGTCGAAATATGAGGTTTATGAAATTACATATTAGCCCCAAAACTTAAATCCTCATACTACCTTCATAACTTCTCGAACAATATAATAAATAAACATATTTCTAGTGGTACTTTTTCATAATCCTCACTTACCTTCCAAATTTTCTTTAATTTACGGTTTCTCATTTATTTAGGGTTTTCTTGCCTTTATTTTAGGGTTGTTACAAGCACTTAATTTAATATGTTCCTTTGTTATTCCTATAAGCTTCATACTAGTGCAAACCACATGAAATTCCTTCATATGTTTGTGTGGGTCCTTGCCTGTAAGATTACGAAAATTAGGTCAAAGATGTATGTGTAACAACTCCATATTTTTTTACATATATATATATATATATATATATATATTTAAAATACCATGAACTCATTACCTTTATTTAACTCATACTAACATTCAATTAATTTAACCAAGCATAATTAAGATTTACATCTTATTCATCCATATTGACCAGTTTTGGGGATACGGGTGCGGGTAGTTGGACCTTCACCGGGATCTTAGTCAACTCTACCACAAACACCTTATTAATTTCTTGGATTTGCCCAACATAGAGTAACTCGATCCAACGTACACTAAGAGCCAGAGCCAAAAAAAAATCTACAAAACTAGTTTTCTAAACATGATATGGAAATATAGTAAAAATTAAATCATAGTAGGTTCAACAATAAATCACAATTATCATCAATATAGATCACCATATCATACTTATCTGTATAAGTTACAGCAAATATTTTAAGTCACATGAAGGCACTTTATCTATGCACATGAAAATCATATAGTAATAACATGTATGGCATGAATAACTATTTTCATATTACCATATGATGGCTATCAACTTATTTTCATATTAAACTACCCCGGTCATGGTGAGTACTTTCTACTCTCCGGTACAAGTTTTTCTCACTCCGTCTAACATGGCACACTTTCTCTTTCTTTTCTCATTAACATAACCTTAGCTGTTGGTAGGGCATCCCCTATTGGGGCACCATACAAACTGCCATGTGACCGTACTCATTTCTTTTCTTTTCTTCTCTTTTAACATTAATAGCCAAAAATATGATTTCAATAACAAGTATATTAATTATACTCACATGCTATAATTTTTCATCAAAATATAATCATTATAAAAAATCATTGGTAATCATGCAATGAACATAATCGTTTCAAATATCACTTTAAAATATTTTCATGTCAAAATTATACACTTAAGATGGTAAAGAGTTTATGCATTGGCTATGGCTATGGCATACACTAGTCATTTATTATTTTCATTTATAAGATTCTTCTTTTTTAAATATTATTTTTATCTCTTTATTTTCTTTATACTTGGCCTCTAGTCACTTTCTTCCTACTTATATCATTTGCAACACATGTTCTCACAAATTAATATGGTGTTCTTCTTTAATTTGATTTCTATTAATATCCTATAGTTAATGAGGTTCATTTAGGGTAGAAAAATGTTAAAAATAAGCTTTACCAGCTTCCAACACGGTCTAAACGTATCCTATAACATGGCTTGGCCAATTCTTGTAAAATAGCCATGCTTTAGGCTTCAAAATGTCATTTCCAGCACAGAACACGCCATGCTCTATGTTATGTTATTCCCTTATACAGGTTTTTGTCCAGTTTGACCTTTTCTCACAAATCAGAGCATAACTCCCTCATTTTAACTCCGACATAGGTGATCTTTGTGTCTATTTAACAATAAAAAAATTATTTAAAACTATTATATTGAATATTTTAGTGAAATCTTAAGGAATCTTGGTGATATTACTCCCTCAAGTTCAACGCTATTTCTTCTCGGGTAGGTTCTGACCTTTACTTACTAATTTGATAATATTTTCCTCATATGAACTCTAAATTGAGTGATTCCAGTGGATAAATTTCCGTTAGAAATATGTCTATATTTTTTATATTAATCAGTTATTTTAATTCCCAACAGAAGTTTCCTAAAAATTCAAACACAGAAGCTTTTCGAACAGATTCTTCCCTGGTTAACCATTTTCTAACCACTACTTACTAATTTGACCATATCTACCTCATATGGACTCCAAATTGAGTGATTTTAGTGGCTAAAAATCTGTGAGAAATATATCTATATGTTTGATGTTAACTATTTCTTTCAATTACTATACGAGTCTTCCCAGAATTTAAAAAATATAAGGATTTGTTTGATTTTGTTTTTGTTTTTTCGTTTTTAAAAACTGTTTTTTGCAAACTATGTTTAAAAGTTGTTCTGTATAACAAAAATAAAAAAAATCTATTTGATAAACTGTTTTGAAAACATGTTTTTTGCTTTTTTTCTTCTGAAAACAAAAACTGGAAACAAAAACAACTTTTCATTGTTTATGTTTTTCTGTTTTACAAACAACTTGTTTCCAAAACTTGTTTCCGAAACAACAACAGAAAACAGTTACCAAACGAGTTTTTCTGTTCTGAAAACAACTGAGAACAGAAAACAGTTTTTAAAACTGGAAAACAAACAGACCCTAAGCTTCCCTAGTAACTCCGAAATCCAGTTTGCTAACCAAAACTTTTCTAAGGTTTTAGTTCATCATTTTATTATGTCCTCTTCCATTTTCTTCTTAATTTACATCTAATCATATTCCAACAATTTTTCACCACATTTAAATATACAAAATAGCAGCATAAAAATCTTAAAATTTTGCCACCCATAGCCATACCTATGCAGAACTTTCCACACCAACCTACGTATTCAAACATACATCACTTGCAAGATCAACATGTAACATGATATAACAACATCCATGGCCAATCATCCATGTAACAAATATAGTAAATTTCATCAAAGTTCTAGGATCAAAATCCCATATAAAAGTTTCTAATTTCAAAGCTTTTCTATAATAAAAAATATTGTTAAACCTACCTAAAGATCTCCCTAGCTCACTTACTGAATTCTTTTTCATGTTTCCTCTTGAAGAAAGTAGCATGCTTCCCCTATTCCCTTAGCTTTTCTAGCAGCTTAAATAAGAGAATTAGAGTCAGTTTTTGACACCCAAGAATGAAGAAGAAAGATAGATTCAAGTGGAGATTGAGCTAACTTACCTTGAGTACTTAGTCCTCTAGACTTCTCCTTCCTCTTTCTTCCTCTCTTTCTCTCCTTTTCTCACTCTACCTTGCTCATGTTTTTCCTCTCCCTCACTTGGACGAAATTATAATGTTATAAAGGTGGATTTTACTTAAATAAACTATCAAGTGGTTCACCTTTCATAACCTTGGGTCTATTTTATCACAATTAGGATGCACTTGGTTCTTTTTTGGGGAAAAACAACTCGTGTTCTTATCTTCCTCTCCCTTAGTCAAGATATGCATAGAAAAAGGAGATTTGTACTTTGAAAATCATGTTAAAATGTTCTTAAGACAAGGGACAAGGTCCCTTTGATTTAGGGATTCATTTCCTTTTTCATTTGTTTTAATCAAGTATGATAGGTTTGCCTTTTTAGGTGGCAAATTTTCAGCCCTTCAATCTCCCTTGCTTAGCTGAAATTATTTGTGTAGGATAAGGATGTTTTGTCATAATACCATGTATTATTACCTACTTGTTGAAATTATGAATGTAGGATGTAGATGTTTTGTTCCAATACCATGTATTATTACCTACTTGTTGAAATTATGAATGTAGGATATAGATGTTTTGTTCTAATGCCTTGTGACCTAATCTTGATTATTATTACACTACTATTTCCTCATATGATTCTTATTTTTTCCTTCTTGGATCTGGGCTCATTCTTACCCATTTTCTTTGCTTTGGCTGAAATTCTACCTTTCATGGAGGGCTTGGTCACATTTTCATGGTTTGTGGGCTATCGGTCCAATTTCTATATCCTAATCCAAGTCTATGTTTTATTTCTTTCTTGGGCTATCCTATTGGCTTGCTAGAAACTCATGTGAAGTGAAAAAAAAACTCTATATGAAGTGTCCATAGGTGAAAGCCCAATGTATGGGTGGAGATGTTAGACTTAGGAATTTTAACTCTTGAATTAGAAAAATTACCCTAATCCAATCTTCTTGAAATTTTAAAACCTTTACTTACTTCCCAAAAATTTATCTTTCTTACCCAAGAATTTCGCCTCTCTTTAGTATGTTATTTCTAATTTTTCCTATTAAGTTTTCTCTCTTTACTTATTCCCTTAATGTTAGAAACATTTTCTATGCATACACATAAGGTGAAGAATTTCTAAGGATTATATTTCCTTAGATATCTAAAAATTGTCTAATAAATTTTATTTCTTTAATTAAATATTTATGTACCTTTATTAATAAAAGAAACAAAATTAGGGATGTTACATTATATATTTACGTACCTTTATCAATAAAAGAAAAGAAATTAGGGATGTTACAATATCAATCTAGATTTTAACTCAAAATTAACATTAGCATCAAGAATATGGAAAGTAATGCATAGGGGTTGCTAATACAAATCAGGTGCAACTAACTCCTTTAAGATAGCATTCCCAGCCATGATTACTTCTTTCTTTCCTTGACCAATGTCTCCTTAAGTTTCTCGTCTATTCCTATTCAAAGTTCTTTCAAGATATCGATCATACTGTAAGTTTCTTGAATTATCAAAATGAATAGGAGGTATAAATGAAATTAAAAATACAAAATGTAGAGTTGGACATAGTCCTCAGCAAAGGCACCAAAATTTGGCAGGTGCTATCGTAGGCACTCTAAATATATTAAATTTCTTACCTCAAAACTAACCTATAGATGTGGAAGTAAAGATTGATCCTACAAAGACTATTATTACCCTTTGTGACATACGAAAGGAGGTTTGGAATTTAGTAAGTAAATTATATTAATGCAAAAGAAATTCAAAAGCAAATATGTGAATGTTGTGATAAATCAATAGGAAGAGTGCTAGTTATATCAATATCCACCATAAAGAATTCACACTAATCATTGACAATATAATCAATCCCTCATTGAATATTTACCATTTTCAATCCATGTCCTTCCTTAGGTTTAGTTAATTGATAATGTTCGCCTCAATCAATCTTAATTGATAAATAACCTTAGCTAATTAATAAAATTCAACTTAACAATTGCTTTAAGAACTATGAGAGACTGATAAAACTAAATAACACAACTAATCCATTGTATTTAATTTAGTTAATTGTTCCTCATAAGATTAATAGTTCATAATTACACAATCATAATTATATTTGCCTTTTAAACCACAATGATCAAAACTTTGTTCAATTTATGATTCAACAGTAAATTAAATCAAAGAATATTCTAATAGACCTCTTATCAATTAAATGAAACAATCATAAGATGAAGAACATAAGAACAATTAATACTCAAATAAAATTAAACAATTAAACCTTTAATTAAGTATCACAATGTATAACTCTTGAGATTTCAATCTTCCTAAACCAACTGAAGATGTTTAGCCACGTAGGGTCATAAGGAAACTAAGAGAAATATAAGAAAAGAAGAGCTAGAATTGGTCCATCCCTTTCTACTTCTAATAGCTATTGTTAAAAAACAAAGAAAACTAATATGCCATAGTCACATTGTGACGCTAAGGTTTTCCTCATTGCGGCAACACTATCACGATTAATGTAATGAATTAGGACTAGGATTCTATGTCATGATAGAATAACTTTTGGAAATATGGGCTCTGCCTCACAATATTCAGCATCGCAACAAGAAGAAGTCACCATCACAATGAGAAAGCATCTAGAATTTTGGGACTTCCTTCTAGATAACTTTGGTCATGACATGACAGCTTTTGTCTTGTTTCTCATCTTTTTATCCCGTTTTTCCTTCTTTTCTTCATCAATTCTCCTCTCCTTAATCCGTACAAGGCATTTTCATAGCATTAATCATATTCGTTGCACTTTTTCCTCTTGATATCAGTTAAAACATAAAATTAAAGTACCTAATTAATGCATAAATATGTCCTTATCAAGACTCCTAAAGTTTAAATTAAGCATTAACTTTAATTATAACTACATGAAATTACCAAAATATCTAATTCCTTACTTGATACTCTATTTTGCCCTCCTTTTCATATAAGGAATAGTTTGGTACTTTTATATATTTACTATTAGAGTTAATGTTTAATTTATTTACTAAGGAGTAAAAGCAATATTAGGACAAATAAACTAAGGCAGAAAATGCAAAAAATTAATCCATTGGAGAGAAATTTCAAATGAGGAAAAAGATCAGGATGAGAAAATATAATATTTTATAATAATATATATTATGTAATGATTTTGAATAATTTTAAAGTAAAAATTAGTATAATTTATAAAATTATGTAATAAATTTGTTTACTTGTAAGTATTGCTTAAATGCAATACTTACAAATAAAACAAGGAATATATGGAATATAATTTTAATAATAGGCACACAAATACAAATTTCGAAGTAAAACTTGGAGACCATCCTATAAAACAAGTCACAAGTTTTAGATATCTTGGATCCATTATACAAAGTGACAAAAAAGTAAAGGAGGATGTAAACCATAAGATTCAAGTGGGATGGATGAAAAGGAGGAAAATTTTAAGCATCATATATGATAGAAAGTGTGGCTCAAAATTAAGGAAAAATTCTACCATACAACCATAAGACCTGCAATGTAGTATGGTATTGAATATTAGGCAGTTAAAAGCAAACATAAGAATAAGCTTAATGTCATAGAAATGAGAATGTAAAATTGGATATGTGGACACACTAGACGAGATCTGATTAAGAATGATTGCATTAGAGATAAAATTGGAGTTGTACCTATTGTGGAGAAGAGGGTGGAATCTCACTTAAGATGATTTAGCCATATATGGAGGAGACCTATGGAAGTCCTAGTAAGAAGAGTAGATCAAATGAAGAGCATCCCGATAATTAGAGGTAGAAAGAGGTCAAATAAAATAATAGATGAAACCACTAAGAAAAATTTAGTAATTAATAATATCTCTACTTATCTCATTCATAATAAGTCATTTTGGCATAGTTTGATCTATGTAGCCGACCCCACTAAATTAGAAAATGATAGGCTGTTGTTATTGTTGTAAGTATTACTTAAATAAAATAATTAATAAATAGTTAAAATTTAAAAAGAAAATTATTATTATTATGAGTAAATATATCATTTTTTCCCTGCTTTTACTAGGCCTTTACAATTCAATCCCTGTATTTAAGACACGTCATAATATAGTCTATGAATTTACAAAACATGAGACATTTAAGTTCCTCCAAGGTTTCTCTTGTGACTACATGATGATGTGGACCATTTAGTGCCTATATGGCACGTTAAATGTATAATATCCCGTAATTTTTATTTTTAAATAATAATGTTTCACTATAACTAAATATATTTTTATTCTAAATGATTATGTTTTGCTAAAAGTAAACACTCTTTTAATTTAAATAATTTTTATTTTGCTTAAAATAATTATATTTGGCTTAAAATAAATTTTATTTTTGTTTTTATAATTTTTTTCTTTTAATATGCATGAAGATATTTTATATTGTGATTTTTTTAATAAAATTTTATCAAGAAAAATTATGATTTTAGAGTTCAACTAAAGTTTTGCAATAATATAAATTTTTAGAAATTTTTGGGATATTTTAAGATGAAAAATAGTATTTATATGTATATAATTAAAAAAGAAAATAAATTTTAAATATTTAATTATTGAATAATAATAATTAAAAAAAGAAAGAAAAGGGGGAGGGGGACACGCTGAAAAGGGATCAAAAAACTTCGTATATGAATAGTGATGAATACTATTTTCTCTCTCCTCCATTTTTTTCTCTACATTTGGAGTACCTACTGGCTTCCGATCTCAAAACTAAGGGTATCACTAGATTATGGACATATAGTATTATGATTTTGGCCAAACGATTTTCAAATCAACCGCAGAATCGTCGTAGATCAAAAGTAAAAAATTTTAAAAAAAGGTAAACTCTAAAACTCTTATTTAGAGACTTTAAATTGAAAATCTGATACCATAAATTGATTCAAGAGATAGATAAACTATAGGATATGATGTCTCAAAGTCATATGACAATTCGTGGTGTCCTGAATAGTAATTCCAACTGGCGTAAATAGTGATTTCGGCCGATGTGAATAGTAAATCAGGGTTGCATGAATAGTGTTTTCGATGATGAATAGTAATTTTTTATCGTGAATAGTATCCATTTCCTAGATTTTTGGACCCTCCAGATTTGTTTCTGAGATCCATTTGATCAGATTTAACTTGAAAAAATACATTTAGGGCTATCCAACTTGGAGGCTTGACCTATGCGTAGATAAATTCTTTTTTATGACTTACCCCATGCTCTTCTTAAACTTAAAATGTATAATTCGTTCTTTCTACAAATTATTTATTCTATCTTAAGTCTATGAAATGTGTTAAAATATCTGTTTTTCTTATGAACTGGCACCTAGCACAAGAAGAGTATGGTTTTGCAAATAGATTTTAAAACTCATTAAATATGTGATTCTAAATGTATTTATCATTATTTGGTAAAGTGAATATTATGTGCATGAGGCATTGATTTGTAAAACTCTAAAATTATTTATTATGATTAAATGACAAGCATAAAGCTCATGGCGAGTTACTTGATAATTATACATTGCATTTGATGAATATGCATTTATATATATGTATTTATATGTATAGATGAATATCGATGGGTGGTATGACTTGTGATGGTACCGAGTAGAGGACGCCCTATTAGCCTGAATGAGCCAAGGGAGGGCCGCTCCAATTAGGCGACAGTGGTAATGTGAGGAGGTAGATGGATGATGAACTCACATTCTTTGATAACTTATTATGATTAAAGTCGGATCGGTCACTATGCGTATAGCAAATGAGTGTATTGAGAGCTAGAACATGCTTGAGCATTATGTAAAAAGAGCGAATTTTCAGTGCATATATAGTATGTTAATTATGCATTAACAAAAGTTATGACTTTATCTCAAAAATTTAATATTTTACTGTAACTTATATAGCTGAACATAACATCATCCCTTGCTGTGTGCTTGGAATATTTGATGGTTCTGATATGGATTCCTCCTAATATTTTCATGTAAAATATTTTGATGCATAATAGCATTTGTTTAATGATCATACAATACAGTATATGGTTTTGAATATCTGAATATCTGAATATCTTTTGTTTTGAGAATATTTGAAATGCGGGTCCCATATGGATTCTGTACTTCTGAACTGTATTTTCTATGTAACAAATTTAAAATATGAGTACATCTATATGTTGACCTAAGAGGTCATAGGAGGTATTATCTACTCACTGAGTTGTCAAACTCACTACACAATATTTTCACATTTTTTAGATAAAAATACAGAGTCTAATTCCACAGATATGTGATCAGTTAGGTGACATATTCTCTGGGTGAGTCTACGTTGCTTCCAAGGCTTACAGATTTTTTTGAATTATACTGTGTTTGTATTTTAGAGTGTGCTCTGAACGCCGCAAGCAAGATCTCTGCTTCTGTTGTTATTTTGAATTTTATAACTTAGTCTGTATAATGTGTATACACGAGAGGACATATATGTATTTATTTCCATGGAAAAGAATAGTGCTATGCATGTTATGGTAAATATCTTATTGTGGGAAAAAAATGTTTAATTTTTCACGTGCCAGTAAATTGGGGGCGTTACAAGTTGGTATCAGAGACCCTAAGTTTCCCTATGGCTATCAAAGCAAAGGATTCATTAGTAAGACCTTTAGTATGGATATAAGCCGAACATATTTATACTTCAGGTGCTGTTGAGGGATTCTATAGGATTTCAATTTCTTTTCTATTCTAAGTTTGCTAAATTTTTTAGTATAAGATTGAACGAATATTATGACATTTTAAAAAGTATCTATGAGTCAATTTCTACTTGAAAGTGAAAGGGATAGGCGTGTCAGAGAATTTAAAGAATTGAAACATATGCCTAATGTGACCGTTTCTAAATGTGATATCCATTGTACCCAGTTATCTAGATAGGGTACACTTTGATGTGATATTAGGAATGGATTAATTGGCAACATACCATACTATTTTGGAATGTCACCTTAAGGTGATTAAATATAATATTCTTAGATATTCTTCTTTTTTTATATAAGGATATCGTAGTGAGGTATCCAGTAATCTAATATCTACTTTAGCAGCCCATAAGTTATTCCAAAATGGTGTCAAGGATATTTGGCAGTGGTGAGAGATGTTGATATAAAGTACACTAGTGTTGATTAAGTTCCAGTTTATAAAATTTCCCGATGTGTTTTCTAAATAATTGCCTGGATTACCCCTGAAACAAGAAATAGAATTTGATATTGATGTACTTTCTAGAACTCAACTAGTATCTATATCCTTATATAGAATGATATCGATTGAACTTAAGGAAATAAAAAAAAACTAGTTACAAGACTTGTTAGACAATGGATTTATACGTCCTAGTACTCTCCTTGTGATGCTTTAGTTCTATTTGTGAAGAAGAAAGATGGATCGCTGCAATTGTACATAGATTATAGACAGTTGAATAAGATGGCAGTGCATAATAAATACACATTACCTCATATATAGATGATCTATTTGACCAGTTACAGGGTACTTAGTATTTAAAAAAATTGAATAAAAAATGATTGGAATATGAGAATAATCAATTAAGAATAAGGGAAGATGATATTTTGAAAACTGCTTTCAGGACTCGGTATGAACACTATGAGCTTTTAGTGATGTCATTTAGTTTGACACATGGCTAACTACATTTATGGACTTTATGAATATAGTACTTAAACCATTTTTGGATCAAATTATAAATATATTTATTGACGATATATTAATATGTTCCAAGAGTTTAGAGGATCATAAGCAATATTTGAAGATAATTTTACAAACTCTAAGGGAGTATAGTTGGCAAGGATGGTATCCAAGTAGACCTTAAGAAAGTAAAAGTGGTACAACAATGGCTACGTTCTACTATATTTAAAGATGAAGATCCAAGTCTAACTTACGCTTTCCACGGTTGTCTGTCTTCTAATCTATTTGAACCATAGTTGGATCAGGTACATAAACAAATGCTTGTAAAGCATCAATCAACTCCTCAGCATTTGAAGTTGAGATGAGAATTCATCATGCTGAGTGTGAGATAAACCTTTGTTCCACAGTTTGATCAAGAAAAGACAACAGACCATCAAAGAAATGGTTAACATTTAACAAACCTATTGATTTGTGATGGATATTCAATTGTGTCCAGGAGACTACTTGAAAATTTAATTCTAAAGTATTAAAACCCCCTAGTAAGGCAATGAAGGCATCAGCATTGCTCATCATTGATAAAGGAGAAAATTGAGTGCTTAATGGTTATATTTTATCCCCAAATTAATAGCAAACTTGTAATTATTTCCCTGCTTTTGGTTATGCTTTGCTTTGGATACTACTTTGGTTTGTTTTATGTTTATAGATTAGCAAAAAAGGCTAAGAAGCAAGGGAAAACACTCATGTGAGGAACCATATGGACTTGAAACATGCTGAGGAGGAAAAAAGGAGGCAACCTTAAAGAAATTGGCAAGAAAAGAGCCTAGTAACCTCAAACACGGCTAAGCCGTGCTTGGTGTTGCAAGAAGCACGCCCAAGCCATGCTCCATGCGAATAACATATTTTCTCCCAGATTTCTAGCACGAAGCACGCCCAGGCTGTGTCATGAAGCACGGCCATGCTTCGTGTCCATACATTCCATTTTTTAGGGTTTTGAGCAACCAAAGGGATATAAATACATAGGGAAGCACAGCCAAGTGAATCCAGACCGAGACAAACATCTTTGATTCAGTTTTAAGCTTAGAAAACACCATTTAATTAGGTCTAGAGTAGGATCAATTGTTTATTTTATGCACTTAGAGTAGAATTTACATTGATTGAAGTTTGTATTCCTATTTCATCTACTGCATCCAGGTTTTGTCTTTCC
Source organism: Gleditsia sinensis (assembly GCA_037074535.1). Lineage (NCBI taxonomy): Eukaryota > Viridiplantae > Streptophyta > Magnoliopsida > Fabales > Fabaceae > Gleditsia > Gleditsia sinensis. The sequence goes on from CM073467.1 coordinate 17,539,372, forward strand.
ATCTTTACTTCTACTTCTACTTCTACACCTTTCTTTTACAATGTATTGAACACTTATCATTTCTTTAATGAATATGATTGTGAGTTTACTTTCAATTATGTGTGAGTAGATATTGATATAGGGTTTTGGTAAACTCACTTATGATGTGATGATACATTGCTAATTGAATTGTGGAACCCTAATTGTGATTAGTTATGGATTAATTAGGATTGACTATTATGCGTATGTTTAAGAGTTGATAGGATGCCTAATCACCAATCTATCACGTCTTAGGATATTAACTGATGAACTGAAAGGTAAAAAGTTAATACCAGAATTTAATAGTTAATTAGGGATATCTTAATCACGAAAGTAGTTTAAGGTTCTCTAGGAATTGAATCAATTAATGGGCACAAGAAAACTGATTAATTGCATTCCATGGTTGGCATAGAACTTAATGGACTTAGGTTGAACTAAGAACCACGAAAGTAGGCAATTGGATTAACCTAAGTACAATTAGTAACGCTTGAAAGAGGTTATTAGTTAATTAAGGCTAAACCATCCTCAATTACCTAGATAATTACAATTAGAGGTATATATATTGATTGTTGAATATCATAAGTATGGTAAACCCTAACCCTATGCTTTTGTTAATTGAATTACTTATTTACTTAATTGTGACACACTCTCTCATCGAATTGCATTGATTTAGATAGCTTGTTTTATGAAATTCTAGTAATTGACCATTGTTCTCTGTGGGATACGACCCGTACTCGCGAGACTAGTTACAGCTATGCCATGCGCTTGCGGTTATTTATAAAATATACACAACACGTTTTGGTGCCGTTGCCGGGGAACAAAAGTCAATATTAGATATTTTTCCGAATAGCTAGGCTATATCATTTTTCTTTTAATTTTTCTGCATAATTTTATCTTGCTGATTTTTGTTCCTTTTTCTTCCTTTATAGATGTGTTGCTCTTTTTTACAAAGGGATCGTGAATTCTTTGCTGGATTTGACCTAGAGATAGAATGCACATTACGAAGGAGAAGAAGAGAGAACCAATAAAATCCTGCACCAGCTACTATGGTGGACAAAGATAACTGATCTCTTAAGGATTTCACAGTCCCGAATACGCATGGCCTGAACGCAAGCATTGTCAGACCAGTTTTTGAGGCCAACAATTTTAAGCTGAAGCATTCTCTTCTGCATATGGTTCAACAAAATCAGTTTGGAGGGTCGCCTATTAAAGACCCTAATCTCCATATTTCATTATTTTTGGAGCATTGTGACATATTGAAGCTGAATGGATTATTATCTGATGCCATTAGACTGAGATTATTCCCATTCTCTCTAAGGGACAAGGCCCGTGCATGGTTGCTCTCTCTTCCACCAGGGTCCATTACTACTTGGCAGCAACTTTCTCAAACCTTTTTAGCCAAGTATTTCTCACCAATTAAGACAGCCCATCTTAGGAACCAAATCACTACCTTTGTTTAAAAAGATAGTGAGTCTTTGTATGATGGTTGGGAGATATTTAAAGAACTTCTCAGGATATGTTTATACCATGGGTTAGAAAAGTGGTTCATAGTCCATACATTCTACAATGGACTAGCATACAAGACTAGAATGTTTGTGGATGCTGCAGCAAGAGGAGCCATTATGAATAAAACAATGGATGAGGCATATGAGCTGATTGAAGATATGGCTCATAATCACTACTCATGGTCTAGTGAGAGGCAACCAAGAAAACTAGTAGGTATATATAAAGTAGATGCGTTTAATCATCTCACTTCTAAGGTTGATGCATTGTTTCAGAAATTAGATAAATTGAGCATCAATGCTGTGGGTTCTTCTTCATCTTCATCATGTGAGATTTATGGATGTGTTGGCCATTTGGCCAATGACTGTCAACTTGGAAATTTTGCACCTCAAGATTGTGAAAAGGTGAACTTTATGAACAATAATCAAAGAAACAATCCTTATAGTAACACCTACAATCTAGGTTGGAGGAATCACCCACATCTCTCATATAAGCTTGATGCAAATCAGCCTCCTCAGCATAACTTCAAAAAACCTCTTGGTTTTCAAAATCAGAAGCCATTCAATCCTCCTCCACATCCAAAGTCCAATCTGGAGGCTTTGATGGAGAATTTCATCACTACTCAGACGAAACAGAATGATGAGTTCAGAGCTCAGCACCATTCAATGAATGAGGCTATAAAAGATTTAGCCTCTAAGGTTGACTCGCTTGCTACCCATAGTAAGATGCTAGAAACTCAAATTGCACAGTAAGCGAGCTTATCTAATAAGAAGGTTAGCAAACTTCCAGGCAAAATCGAGAACCCTAGATAGCATTGTAATGCCATTACCTTGAGAAGTAGTAAACAATTGGTTGAATCAGAGAGAAATAGAGAGATAAAAGAAGATGAACCTCAGGCTTCATCTTAGAAGAAAAGAGAAGAGGAACCAGAAGAATAGGAAAAGAAGGAAGAAGAGCCCAAATATTTGGCTCCTACACCATACAAGCCACCAATTCTTTTTCCTCAAAGATTGGTTAAGGCTAAGTTAGAGAAACAATTTGGGAGGTTTCAGGATGTTTTGAAGAAATTGAATATCAATATCCCATTCCTAGAAGCCATCTCACAAATTCCCTCATATGTGAAGTTCCTGAAAGAGATCCTCTCAAATAAGAAGAAAATTGAAGAGCATGTTGTTGTGGCACTGACAAAGGGATCCAGTGCTTTAATTCAAAATAAATTGTCTCCTAATCTTAATGGTCCTAGAAGCTTCTCAATTCCTTGCTCTATAGGAGACATGAAGATTGACAGAGCCCTATGTGACCTTGGAGCAAGTGTGAGCCTCGTACCTTTTTCAGTTTGCAAGAAGCTTCAGATAGGTGACTTGAGGCCTACCACTCTTTCTCTTCATTTGGATGATTGATTCATTAGGCATCCAGTAGGTATATTAGAGGATGTTCCTCTAAAAGTAGGTAAATTTTTCATACCGGTTGATTTTGTTATTTTAGAAATGAAGAAAGATGACAAAATTCCCATCATTCTTGGAAGGCCTTTCCTAGCCACAGTTGGTGCAAACATCAATGTAAAAGATGGAAAGCTTTCTTTGAATGTAGGGGATGAGAAAGTATAATTTAATTTAAATGATACTATGAACCCTCCATCTTTAAATGAATCTTATTGTATGATTGGCTTACCTAAACTAAATATGAATGATAATATTAAGAATATTTGTTCAACTCACCCATTTGATTTATATTCTGTGGAAAGTTCTTTTACTTATGTTAAACAGGGGGTCAAAAAGCAAGAAATTGAGGAGGAAGTGAAAGATATGAAGGTAGAACCTAAGCCACCTCTTCTCAACTCACCCATTTGCCTCGTTTTTCTTCTTTTGTTCTCCCGTGTCTCAGCTTATTCTCACCATGCCCTAGCCCATGTTATTCCCATAGTTCCCATGCTCTTTTCCCTCTTCCCTCTATAACTTGTAACTCCATCTCCTTCCTCAACCTTCTCCACCCCTAATCCCATCCCCGTGCCCTAATCCCTCTCCCTCTCGATTCCCCCATAACCAGAAATTCCCATTCCAGTTCTCCCCTTCTTCTCCACTCTCTTACCTGAATCCTTCTCTGTGTAACAACTCCATTTATGTAACAAATTTTATTTTCTATAATTGTAAAATTCCATGAAGTTATTACCTTTGTAATACTTAACTCATAATAACATTTATTTGATTTAACCAAGCATAATTAAGGTTTAAAATCTACCATTATTATTGATACAATACTGAGTTCACATACACATCATTAATTTATAAACATTTGTATAAACGTTTAACATATACATGTACATATGAGGCCTAATCATCCATGTAGACTACTTTCAAGGACACTAGTGCGGGTGGCAGCACCTCCACCAGAATCTCAGTCACGTCTACTACCGATACATCCGATATAATCGGTATTTGCCCAAGGTAGGGCATCTCGATCCAATGCACAGCAATAATAAGAGTCATGGAAAATAGCTACATATTTAATCTTCTGAACATGATATGGAAAAATAGTGAGAATTAAATCCTAGTAGGTTCAACAATAAATCATAATCAATATAGTTCATCACGTTATGTTCATCTGTATAAGCTACAACAAATACCTTAGGTCACATGAATGCACTTTATCTATGCACATGAAAATCGTACAGTAATGACATGTATGGCAGGATTAACTATTTTCAGAATATCATATGATAACTATCAATTTATTCTCATATCAAGCTACCCCGATCACGGTGAGTATTTTCTACTCTCCGGTACGAGTTTTTCTCACTTCGTTCGACATGGAACACTTTCTCTTTCTTTTCTCATTAACATAATCATAACCGTTGGTAGGATGTCCTCTACTGGTGTGTAACATCCCGTAAGAAAATAAAATTTATTAGACAATTTTTAGATATCTCAGGAAATATAATCCTTAAAAATTCTTCACCTTACGTGTATGCATAGAAATGTTCTAACATTAAAGAGAGAAAACCTAAGAGGAAAAATTAGAAATAAATATACTAAAGAAAGTTGAAACTCTTGGGTAAGGAAGATAAATTTTCGTTAAGTAAATAGAGGTATTAAAATTTCAAAAAGATTGGATTAGGGTAATTTTTCCTAATTTAAGAGTTAAAGTTACTAAGTTTAGTATCTCCACCCATAAATAGGGCTTTCATCTATGGACACTTCATATAGAGTTTTTCTACTTCACATGAATTTTTAGCAAGCCAATAGGATAGCCCAAGGAAGAAATAAAACATAGACTTGGACTAGGATATAGAAATTGGACCGGTAGCCCAAAAATCATGAAAATGTGACAAGCCCATTATGAAAGGTAGAAATTTAACCAAAGTAAAGAAAATGGGCAAGAATGAAGAAAAAAAATAAAGTGATGGAATAATGGTGTAATCAAGATTAGGTGACATGGCATTAAGATAAAAATTTAGCAAGTGGTGTGATATCCTACATTCATAATTTTAGCAAGTGGTATGATAATACATGGCATTAGGACAAAACATCTATATCCTACACTCATAATTTTATCAAGTGGGTAATAATACATAACATTATGACAAAACATCTTTATCGTACACAAATAATTTTAGCTAAGCAAGGAAGATTAAAGGGTTGGAAATTTGCCACCTAAAAAGGCAAACCTATCATACTTGATTAAGACAAAAGAAAAAGGAAATAAATCCCTAAATCAAAGGGACCTTGTCCCTTATCTTAAGAACATATCATCATAATTTTCAAAATACAAATCTCCTTTTCCTATGCATATCTTGACTAAGGAAGAGGAAAACAAGAACATAAGTTGTTTGTTTTCAAAAAATTCAACCAAGTGCATCCTAATTTTGATAAGGTGGACCCATGATTATGAAAGGTAAATTATTTGATAGTCTATATAAGCAAAACCAACCCTTATAACATTAGAATTTCGTCCAAGTGAGGGAGACGAAAAATAGAAGCAAAGTAGAGTGAGGAAAGGAGAGGAAGAAAGGAAGAAAGAGGAAGGAGAAATCTAGAGGACTAAGTGCTCAAGGTAAATTTAACAATATTTCTTTTTGAAGAAAACTTTTGAAACTTATAATATTTATATGTGATTTTGACCTTAGAACTTTGATGATTGGTCATGGATGTTGCTATATCATGTTACATATTATGTATGTTTGAATACTTAGGCTGGTGTAGATAGTTCTGCATAGGTATGGCTATGGATGACAAATTTTTAAGCTTCTGTTTTTAATATTCTGGGAAGAATTGGTTAGGAATTAAAACAAATGGTTAACATGAAAAATGTAGATCTATGTCTCATGGACTTTTAGCCACTGGAATTTGGAGTCCATATAAGGTAGATATGTTCCGATTAGTATGCAGTGGTCAGAGATTGGTTAATCAGGGAAGAATATTTTAGGATAGCTTCTGTATTGTAATTTTTGGTAACTTTCTGTAGGGAATTAAAATAAAGGGTTAACATACGAATTATAGATATATGTGTCACGGATTTGTAACAACTAGAATCACTTAATTTAGAATTTGTATGAGGGAGATATGAACCGATTATTAGCCAGAGGTCAGAACCTATTCGAGAAGAAATAAGTTGTACATTGTGGGAGTAATATCACCTTAATTTCGTAATATTTCGCTAAACAGTTCAACATAATAGTTTTAGATAATAGTTTTATCTTGAAATTGACACCAAGATCACCTACATCGGAGTTAAATTGAGGGCGTTATACTCTAATTAGTAAGAGAAGGTTAGATGGGGTGAAAACCTGCATCAAGAAATTAAAGAAATAAAATTAATATTTAAAAAAGAAGAAGAATCTTATAAATGAAAATAATAAATGACTAGTATATGCCATAGTAAGAACTTCTTACCATCTTAAGTGTGAAATTTTGACATGGAAATATTTTATAAAATGATATTTGAAATGGTTATATTCATGGCATGATTACCAATGATTTTTGGTAATAGTTATATTTTGATGAACATACTTGTTATTGAAAGCATATTTTTGGCTATCATTGTGAAAAGAAAAGAAATGAGAACGATCACATGGCAATCTGTTTGGTGCACCAGTAGAGGATGCCCTACCAATGGTTATGATCATGTTAATGAGAAAAGAAAGAGAAAGTGGGCCATGTCAGACGGAGCGAGAAAAGCCCGTACTGGAGAGTAGAAAATACTCACCCTGACCGGAGTAGCTTGATATGAGAATAAATTGATAGTCATCATATGATATTCTGAAAATAATTAATCCTGTCATACATGTCATTACTGTACGATTCTCATGTGCATAGATATAGTGCATTCATGTGACCAAAGATATTTACTGTAGTTTATACAGCTGAACATGATGTGATGAGCTATATTGATGATGATTTATTGTTGAACTTACTGGGATTTAATTCTCACTATATTTCCATATCATGTTTAGAAAATTAGTTATGCAGATTTTTCTATGGCTCTGGCTTTTAGTGTATGTTGGATCGAGTTACTTTATGCTGGGCAGATCCTAGAATTAAATAATATGTTTGTGGTTGAGTTGGTTCAGATCCCGATGAAGGTGCAACCACCCGCAGCTCTATCTCCGGAATTGGTCAACCAGAATAAATAAGATGTAGTTATTTATGTGTTTGATTTTGTTGTACTTACATTTTGATTAATGACGTGTATGTGAACTCTATATTGTATAATAAATAATATAAAAAAAGGTTGTTACATGGTGCACCACACAGATCGCCATGTGACCGTGCTTATTTCTTTTCTTTTCACATTAATAGCCAAAAATATGATTTCAATAACAAGTATGTTCATTATACTCACATGCCATAATGTTTCATCAAAAATGTTTCCATGTCAAAATTACACACTTAAGATGGTGAAGAGTTCATACAATGGCAATGGCTATGGCATATACTAATCATTTATAAGATTCTTCTTCTTTTTAAATATTATTTTTATCTCTTCATTTTCTTTATGCATGGCCTCTAGTCACTTTTCTCCTACTTATATCATTTCCAACACATGTTCTCACAAATTTAATACAGCATTCTTCATCAATTTGGTTTCTACTAATATCCAATAGTTAATTAGGTTCATTAGAGTAGACAAAATATTGAAAATAAGTTTTACCAACTTCCAAACAGGCCTAAATGTATCCTATAACATGGCTTGGCTATTTACTATAAAACAATCATGCTTTATGCTTTAAAATTCCATTTCCAGCATAGAACACGGCCTGGTTGTGCCTTGAAACATGACCATGCTTTATGTTGAGTTATTCCCTGATACAGGTTTTCATCATGTCTGATCTTCTCTCACTAATTAGAGAATAAATCCCTCATTTTAACTCTGATTTAGGTGATCTTGGTGTCGATTTAAAGTTACAACAATTATCTAAAACTCTTAGGTTTAACAGTTTAGCTAAATATCAAGGAATATTGGTGATATTACTTTCTCAATTTGTAGGTTATTTTTTCTCGAGTAGATTCTGACCTTTACTTACTAATCTGTCCATATCTCCCTTATAAGAATTCCAAATTGAGTGCTTCCAGTGGATAAAATTTCGTGACACAAATATCTATAATGTTTATGTTAACTAGTTATTTTAATTCCCTACAAAATGTTCTCAAAAATTCAAACACAGAAGCTTTCCTAATAGATTCTTCCCTGATTAACCATTTTCTGACCACTACTTACTAATCGAACCATATCTACATCAGATGTACTCCCAATTGAGTGATTCCAGTGACTACAAATCCGTGAAACACAGATCTACATTTTTCATGTTAATAATTTCTTTTAATTCCTTACAGATGAATCCCTAAAATTCAAACACAGAAGCATACCTGACAGATTCTTCCCTAGTTAACCATTTTCTGACCACTGCTTACTAATTGGACCATATGTACCTCATATGGACTCCAAATTGAGTGATTCTAATGGATAAAAATCTGTGAGAAATAGATCCACATGTTTTATGCTAACCATTTGCTTTAATTCCATACCAATGTTTCCCAGAATTTTAAAAATAGAAGCGTAAAATTTAGCCACCCATAGCCATACCTATGCAGAACTATCTACACCAACCTAAGTATTCAAACATACATCACATGCAAAATTAATATCTAATATCATATAACAACATCCATGACCAATCAACAAAGTTCTAAGATGAAAATCCCATATAAATGTTACAAATTTCTAAACTTTGCAAAAAGAAATATTATTAAACCTACCTTGAGCACTTAGTCCTCTAGAAATCTCCTTCCTCTTTCTTCCTCTCTTCCTCTCCTTTCCTCACTCTACCTTGCTTATATTTTTCCTCTCCCTCACTTGGATGAAATTATAATGTTATAAGGGTGGGTTTTACTTAAATAGACTATCAAATAATTCACCTTTCATGATCATGGGTCTATCTTATCACAATTAGAATGCACTTGGTTGATTTTTGGAGAACAAATAACTCATGTTCTTGTCTTACTCTTCCTTAGTGAAGATATGCATAGGAAAATGAGATTTTTATTTTGAAAATTATGATAATATGTTCTTAAGACAAGGGACAAGGTCCTTTTGATTTAGGAATTCATTTCCTTTTTCTTTTGTCTTAATCAAGTATGATAGGTTTGCCATTTTAGGTGGCAAATTTTCAACCCTTGAATCTTCGTTGCTTAGCTAAAATTATTTGTGTAGGATAAGGATGTTTTTCATAATGCTATGTATTATTACCCACTTGCTAAAATTATGAATCTAGGATATCACACCACTTACTGAATTTTTGTCTTAATTCTGTATAACCTAATCTTTATTATTATTACTCTATTATTTCATCACATGATTTATTTTATTTTATTTTTTCTCTTGGATTTAGGCTCATTCCTACCCATTTCCTTTGCTTTGGATAAAATTTTACCTTTCTTGGAGGGTTTGGTCACATTTTCTTAATTTTTGGGCTACTGGTTCAACCCTAGTCCAAGTTTATGTTCTATTTCTTGCTTAGGTTATCCAATGGGCTTGCTAGAAACTTATGTGAAGTGGAAAAACTCTATATGAAGTATCTATAGGTGAAAGCCCAATTTATTGGTGGAGATGTTAAATTTAGAAATTTTTAACTCTTGAATTAGAAAAATTACCCTAATCCAATCTTCTTAAAATTTTAAAACATTTACTTACTTCACAAAAATTTATCTTCCCTACCAAAGAATTTCGCCTATCTTTAGTATGTTATTTCTAACTTTTCCCATTAAGTTTTCTCTCTTTACTTGTTCCCTTAATGTTAGAAACATTTTCTATGCATACACATAAGGTGAAGAATTTCTAAGGATTATATTTTTTTAGATATCAAAAAATTGTCTAATAAATTTTATTTCCTTAATTAAATATTTATGTATCTTTAAAGAAACAAAATTAGGGATATTACATTAAATATTTATGTACATTTATTAATAAAAGAAACGAAATTAAAGATGTTACACCCTGCACCCAAGTCTCCGTTATCTCATTCTCCCTCTCCGTTTCCCCACACACTAGCTTTCCCGTGCCAACCCATTCACCGATCAAACCTCACAAACACACCCGTGCCCACTCTCCATCCCCAGCCAACCCACTCTTCTTCCTATTCTCCTGTACCCAGCTTTTATCTGTGCCTTCACCCAGAGCCATCACCAACCCACACCATTTTCCCTCTACTCCCTGTTCGTGGCTTCACCTTGCTGCTAGACTTACTCATGGCTACATTCCCTGCTACTGGCCTCACTTGGTTCTCCCCCTACAGGTAACTCACGATCCTCTGTTCTTTTATTTTTTTTGGATAAGAAATTATGGTTGAATGCTAGACTAGTTTACCTGGGAATTAAAATCTACATTTGGAATTGTGTATGCTTGAATTTTTGTTGGATTTGGTTTTCAGATTTAATTATCTCAGTTCTCTGCATTTGAACTTCACTTTACTGAATTAGAACTCCTTGATTGTTAGCCTTACTGAATGGTTTCTCTGTATTGATTTGGTTAGACTAGTTTTGCCTCCATTTAACATGTGCATTGTGCTAAATTCATCTGAAATTGGTTAATCTTATTTAGGCTGGAAACTTCCCCTGGGAATTCAACTGTATGATCACTACATCTTGCTTTTGAACCTGGAATTGAAAATCACTTTAGCCTGTAATCATTTGAAAATTATTGGTCAAATATTGAGATTGAATTAGAATTGATGATTAGACTAATTGGACTAAAATTCTCTGATGCACTAAGAGTTGGACATGCTTGCAACACAATGTTGATTAGCTCTATTTGATTAGAACCCTTTTTCCTGGACTGGTATGTGAGTGCAATCCCTGATTTCTGCAATTGAGAATTTGCTGGTTATGTTAGCACATTGTAGTTGCTTGGCAACTCCTGGAAACCTCTAGCAGCTTTTGGAATCCAGTGTGCTTAAATCTCTCATTTTACATTGCCTAAATTAGAACTCATATGCACTTGTGCTTAATTGGACTAGTTTTGAGAATTTTTGCAGAATTTGGATTGCTTCTTTATTGAATTTTCTGGTTGCTGTTTGTCCTGCACTATGGAATTATGTTTGTTGATTTTTCAGCTTTTGAGATACCTGTTTTGTGTGAAATTTGATTCTCTAACATTAAGTCACCTTATTGAATTGGAAATAACTTGCTGAAATTGAAATTTTGGTTTACCTTGTTAGCTGAATCTGAATTTCAATTACCTTACATAGTGCCTTGTCTTGGCTATCTTGAAACTGGTTTGTTTGGATTCTACTTGAAATTGCCTGATACTACTGAATTCATTGGTGCTGCACTATTTTATTACATAACTTGGGATTTCTCTGAATTCTCTGCATTAATTTTTTGTCTTACTTATCCCACTCCCCTTTTTGAGTTATATTTACATATCTTTATAAATGGCCCCCAAAAGAGCCAAAACTATCCAATCTTCCTCCTGATCCTAGCAACAAGGTAGAGGACGGATTCAAAGACTGTCACAACCTCCTCATCAAATAAATGAGTATGGTATCATGTTTGTTGATGATAATCAATAGACACGATACCATATTCTAATTAAGTGGGGAATGCTGAGTACCCGGTACATGGATGAGGAGTGTTTGGAATGGTTAGGACTTTTAACCGACGTCCATTACCTAGTTGATCGGATTGGGTAGAACATATTCATTAGATTACGTTACCCAACCTATGCCAAGACCACCTTAGAGTTTTTAAGTTCAATTAGTGTGGTCCTATTCGGGGTTCCGACGTCGAATAAGGCCACATTAACTTTAGATTATTTAATCGTACATTTAATTTATCATTGGCTCAATTTAATGTATTATTTATATTGCCTCCTAAGGGAGATAGATCAGTCCCCTCAAGTTTTCTTGCTCAAAATTTTTGGAACTCAATTATGTTAGGGGGCAATATGATGCATCAAGTTCAAAAGCCTCTTTTGTAACAACCTCTTTTTTTTTCCTTTATTATTATACAATATTGAGTTCACATACATGTCATTAATCAAAACAGACGTATAACATATCAAACACATAGATATTTACATCTTGTTTATTTTGGTTGACCGATTCCGGAGATACAGGTGCGGGTGGTTGCACCTTCACCGGGATCTGAGCCAACTCGACCACAAACATCTTATTTGATTCTGAAATCTGCCCAACATAAAGTAACTCGATCCAATGTGCACTAAAAGCCAGAGCCTTAGAAACAAAAGCTGCATAAATAATTTTCTGAACATGATATGGAAATATAGTGAGAATTAAATCCCAGTAAGTTCAACAATAAATTATCATCAGTAAAGCTCATCACGTCATGTTCAGCTGTATAAACTACAGAAAATATCTTTGGTCACATGAATGCATTATATCTATGCACATAAGAATCATACTATAATGATATGTATGATATGATTAACTATTTTCAAAATATCATATGATGGCCATCAACTTATTCTCATTTCAAGCTACCCCGGTCAGGGTGAGTATCCTCTACTCTCCGGTACGGGCTTTTCTCGCTCCGTCCGACATGGCCCACTTTCTCTTTCTTTTCTCATTATCATGATCATAACCGTTGGTAGGGCGTCCCCTACTGGTGCACCACACGGATTGCCATGTGACCGTGCTTATTTCTTTTCTTTTCACAATGATAGCCAAAAATATGCTTTTAATAACAAGTATGTTCATCAAAATATAACTATTACCATAAATCATTGGTAATCATGCCATGAACATAACCATTTCAAATATCACTTTATAAAATATTTCCATGTCAAAATTTCATACTTAAGATGGTAAGAAGTTCATACAATGGCAATGGCTATGGCTATACTAGTCATTTATTAAGATTCATCTTCTTTTTTAAATACTAATTTTATTTCTTTATTTTCTTGATGAAGGTTTTCATCCTATCTAACCTTCTCTTACTAATCAGAGCATAACTCCCTCAATTTAACTCTGATGTAGGTGATCTTGGTGTCCATTTCAAGATAAAACAATTATCTAAAACTATTATGTTGAATATTGTAGCGAAAAATTAAGAAACAAAGGTGATATTACTCCCTCAAAGTACAGGATAGTTCCTCTCGGATAGGTTCTGACCTTTACTAACTAATTAGACCATATCTCCCAAATTGGAACTCCAAATTGAGTGATTCCAGTTGGTAAAAATCCATGAGCCATATATCTATAATTGTTATGTTGGCGTGCTATTTTAATTCCCTACAGAACATTCCCAGAAATACAAAAACTAAAGCATTAATAACATACTCTTCCCTGAATAAACATTTTCTGACCTCTGTTTACTAATCGGATCATATCTACCTCATATGAACTCCAACTTGCATAATTCCAGTGGGTATATTTCCATGAGACATAGATATATAACTTTAATGTTAACCATTTATTTTAATTCCATACAGATAATTCCCAGAAATTAAAATACAAAAGCTGTCCTAACATAATCTTCCCTGATGAACCATTTTCTGACCTTGGCTTACTAATCGGACCATATCTACCACATGTGGACTCCAAATTGAATGATTCCAGTGGCTAAAAATCCATGACACACATATCTTTAATTCTTATGTTAACCATTTATTTTAATTCCCTACCAATAATTCCCAGAAATTAAATTACCGAAGCTATCCTAACATATTCTTCCCTGATGATTCATTTTCTGACCTTTGACTACTAATCAGACCATATCTACCTCATATGGACTCCAAATGGAATGATTCCAGTGGGTGAAAATCCGTGACACATATATCTTTAATTCTTATGTTAACCATTTATTTTAATTCCTTATAGATTGTTCCCAGAAATTAAAATACCGAAGCTTAAAATTCTGTCAACCATAGCCATATCCATGCAGAACTATCTACACCAACCTAAGTATTCAAACATACATCACATGCAAGATCAATATGCAACATGATATAGCAACATCCATGACCAATTCTCAAAGTTCTAAGATCAAAATCTCATATAAATATTATGAGTTTCAAAGGTTTTCTTCAAAAAGAAATATTGTTAAACTTACCTGGAGCACTTAGTCTCCTAGACTTCTCCTTCCTCTTTCTTCATTTCTTCCTCTCCTTTCCTCACACTACCTTGCTTCTATTTTTGCTCTCCCTCACTTGGACGAAATTATAATGTTGTAAGGGTGGGTTTTCTTATATAGACCACCAAATAATTCACCTTTCATGATCATGGGTCTACCTTATCACAATTAGGATACACTTTGTTGAATTTTTGGAAAACAAACAACTTATGTTCTTGTCTTCCTCTTCCTTAGTCAAGATATGCATAGAAAAAGGAGATTTGTATTTTGAAAATTATGATGATATGTTCTTAAGATATGGGGCAAGATCCCTTTGATTTAGGGATTCATTTCCTTTTTCTTTTGTCTTAATCAAGTATGATAGATTTGCCTTTTTAAGTGGCAAATTTCTAGCCCTTGAATTTTCCTTACTTAACTAAAATTATTTGTGTAGGATAATGATGTTTTGTCATAATGCTATGTATTATTACCCACTTGCTAAAGTTATGAATGTAGGATATAGATGTTTTTGTCCTAAAGCCTTGTATTATTATGCCACTTGCCAAAATGATGAATGTAGAATCACACCACTTGTCAAATTTTTGTCTTAATGCCATGTCACTTAATCTTGATTACACTAATATTTCATCACTTTAATTTTATTTTTATTTTTATTTTTCCTCTTGGGTTTGGGCTCATTCTTGCCCATTTTCCTTACTTTGGTTAAAATTCTTCCTTTCATAATGGGCTTGGTCACATTTTCATGATTTTTGGGCTATCGGTCCAATTTCTATATCCTAGTCCAAGTCTATGTTTTATTTCTTCCTTGGCCTATCCTATTGGCTTGCTAAAAATTCATGTGAAGTAGAAAAACTCTATATGAAATGTCTATAGGTTAAAGCCCAATTACGGGTGGAGATACTAAACTCAATAACTTTTGCTCTTAAATTAAGAAAGATTACCCTAATCCGATCTTCTTGAAATTTTAAGACCTTTACTTACTTCACAAAAATTTATCTTTCTTTACCTAAGAATTTCACCTTTCTTTAACATGTTTATTTCTAATATTTCCTCTTAGGTTTTCTTTCTTTACCTATTCCATTAATATTAGAACATTTCTATGCATATATGTAAGGTGAAGAATTTCTAAGGAAAATATCTAAAAATTACGGGATGTTACATTCTTCCCCCCTTTAAGAAATTCGGTCCCCGAATTTCAATCCATCCTACCACATGTAGGGAATGAAATTAAGGCATTATTCAGAGTTACCAAGCTTATTACCTAAATAATTAGAGATATCTTTTCTGTATGACATCTTTACTTTTTAATATGTCTATTCACTTGAGTGATTTTGCCATATAACTTAACCATAAGGATTTCTTTCAATCATAAGTTCTTCAATTGATATCCTCTAGCCCGTATGGATATATCTATGGGTCGATATTAGAAAACACACATATAAAGGAACATATACACCTTCATATTGTGTAACTATCTTTTCTTATTCCAAACTTCTATCAAGTCAATTTTTTTTTTCATATATCAACATCATCCCCTGAATATCATCATCTTACTCTATCATCTATTTTTATCCTCAAATCCTTTAATCAATATGTTAAACATACGTAGCAATAAATCCTTCAAACCTTTAATAACGTTTATGTACCATTGACGCATGTCTAATAATTCCAACTTACCTCATCACAGTAATTCTATACAAGCTTATTAACACCATTAAACTCATTGTCAAAAATTTCAATTATTTCTTCTATCATATCCAAAAGCACCTCATTCTAGCTTATGCCAATCCCATTTAATTCACCCAATCATTTGAAGAAAATTTGTGTTTTTTTTTTTTCCTAACAATTACTCATACATGAATTCTCAATTCCAACATAATTCACATCCTAGATACTAGACTCAATTTAGCATGATATAATCCTTTAACACAAATATCTTGATAACCTACATTATTTCCGGACATGGTTCTCAGAATATTCTCTATATTTCCAAATTAAGAGTTCAAAGACTAACTTAAATCCTACTTCCTATATTTTATTCCTCGAGAACTTCAACACCACTAATTCTCTTGATTACATTCGTCAAAACACCATAAGACCATCATCCGTCCATTCTTTTCAAACCTTTCATTATTTTAACCTATTAACAACTTAGACACCATAACAACCAAGTTTCAAAGGAAGAAATTATCTTTAATTGTAATGAGGGAAAATAACCTTGCATTTAATGCCAACCGTTAATGAGTGAAACAGACGAAAAGCATAATAGAGAATGGTTCCAAAAGCGAAAGTCAAAAGTTTTGACAAAGCATTGAAAAATATTAAAATCGGTGGCCGCAATTCTTGAAAATCTGTAAACAAAAATCTATCTATGATTTCAACAAAAATCGGTGGCCGCAAATTTTGAATATATGTGTCAGAATCAACTTTAAATCCATTGGTATTCGGTGGAAAGATATCACATGGAAAAAGAAACATTTTTGAGCTTATAAAAGTCTGTGAAAATCAAAGAATATGTAGTTAACTGGTAGGATGCAGTTGATTGCTTCAAAATAGATGTAATTAATCAACTGTAAATTAACCAGTCCAAATTAAAATTTCTCAAAATAGCTAGTCGACTTAATAATACTGATAGTCGACTGGCGAAAACATTGAGAATACAAAATAAATCATTTGATTGCATTTTTTTTTTTTACTTTTTTTTTTCAATGACGGCTATCACCTAGAACTTTTCTACAAGAATCAAAACATCAATGCTTCATCAAAGACAACAAGATAAAGACATATTTCTGGTGATATCTTATTTTATACTCTTTATGTGCTTAATATGGGTCACAGTCATACTACTGTACATATACATGCTTGCCGTCATTTTTGAATTTTTTTTTTTATTTACCTTTAATTTAGTTGATATTCATAGTTGTTCTAATAATACCCGGCCTATTCGCATAGCTATTATAAATATGTCTTTCTCTGATTTCTATAAATACTTACATTAGTATCTTTGTATATTCTCAAAGTTAAGGTGATAGAAATTATGGAGGGAACAACATTCCGTCAGTTTCGAAATATTTGTGTCTTTTGTGGTTCCAGTCCTGGAAAAGATGAGGAGTATGTTAAAGCAGCACAAAATCTGGGTATGGTGCTGGCTAGGAGAAAAATTCATTTAGTGTATGGTGGAGGTAACTGTGGGTTAATGGGGTGTGTGGCTACAGCTGCACATGCAGGGGGATGCCAAGTTCTAGGTATTATTCCTACAGCTCTAGCTACATCCAGCAATATAGGGAAGACAATTGGGGAAGAATATAGGGTAGTTTCCATGCATGAACGCATGGCTAGAATGATGAGCAATGCTGAAGCCTTCATTGCCTTACCAGGTGGTTTTGGTACTTTAGAGGAGATTTTCCAAATAGTCTCTTGGGCACAACTAAATATGCATCACAAACCGATAGGTTTGTTAAATGTTAATCACTTCTTTGATGGTTTGTTATCTTTTCTAGATCAAGCTGTGGAACAGAGGTTTATCTCACACTCAGCACGACAAATTCTCATCTCAGCTTCAAATGTTGAGGAGTTGATTGATGCTTTACAAGCCTATGTTCATGTACCTGATCTAACTATTACTCCAGTAGAATGGACGGCAGATAACCGCAGGAAGCGTAAATTGGATTTGGATCTTCATCTTTAAATGTAGTAAAACGTAGCTATTATTGTACTACTTTTACTTTCTTAGACTCTACTTGTATACCATATTTACCAACCATACTCCTTTAGAGTTGGTAAAACTATCTTTGAATGTTGCTTATGATCCTCTGAACTTTTGAAATATTCTAGTATATCATCCATATATATAATAACAAATTGTTCCAAGGATGACCTAATTACTATTCATTAAATTTATGAATGCAGCTAAAGGTTTGTCAATTTAAATGCATCACCAAGAACTCATAATGCCCATAATAAGTCCTACATCCTCTTCTCTTATCCTTAATTAATGTTACTCATATCCCAAATCTATTTGTGGAAAAATATTGAACACCTTATAACTGGTCAAACAGGTAATCTATAAGAGCTAATGAGTTTCTATTCTACATTGTTACCTTATTCAACTGTCTACAATCTATGCATAGTCATAGTAATCCATCTTTCTTTTTCACAAATAGAACTAGAGCACTCCAAATAAAAGTACTAGGGCATTTAAATCCCTTGTCTAACAAGTCTTGTAAATATTTTTTTTTCCAGTAACTAGAATAATTCTTTTCTGATGTGGAAATACTGCAACCACGGAGCATACTAAGATTTTTCAAATAAAACCGGCACTTTCAAAATTTCTTGGAAATTTTATATGAGTACTAGGGTAAATTCCATGTTAAAATTCCACACAAATATCTCGGTAACTGGATAGTAATTGTAGTCTGTAAACAGCGCACCAGAAAAGTTCCCAGGAAAGAGAGGTGGGTCACTAATGGACACGCTTAAGTACCAAGTCTTTCCTTGCCAGAGCTTTCCTTAGACATGCACTTTTCACAAATCACAATTTTTTTTTTAAATTCAATCGATATCATTCTATATAGGGATATAGATACTAGTTGGGTTCTAAGGAGTAAATCAATACCAAATTCTCGAATTGCTGCGGCAAGGTTGTGCAAGATTTTCTCCGCATTGTTTGCCGGATTCCGCCTTGGTGGTGCCATTTCCTACTGTGGGAAAAATAAATTTATGCTACTATTGAGGTGATCAAGCCCAATAGTTAGTTTCAAAATAATATTTAACAGCAGTCATAACACCACCTCGGCATATAGATAAGAAACACTAGTAATTTCTTACCTATATGAGTCACTGATCCCCTACACAGCACAACCACAACATACTCAAGACACTATAAGATCGATTCAGATAACCATCCACCCACTGGCCATCTAGGATCGACCTGCTCTGATACCAATTATGTAACAACCTCTTTTTTTTTCCTTTATTATTATACAATATTGAGTTCACATACATGTCATTAATCAAAACAGACGTATAACATATCAAACACATAGATATTTACATCTTGTTTATTTTGGTTGACCGATTCCGGAGATACAGGTGCGGGTGGTTGCACCTTCACCGGGATCTGAGCCAACTCGACCACAAACATCTTATTTGATTCTGAAATCTGCCCAACATAAAGTAACTCGATCCAATGTGCACTAAAAGCCAGAGCCTTAGAAAAAAAAGCTGCATAAATAATTTTCTGAACATGATATGGAAATATAGTGAGAATTAAATCCCAGTAAGTTCAACAATAAATTATCATCAGTAAAGCTCATCACGTCATGTTCAGCTGTATAAACTACAGAAAATATCTTTGGTCACATGAATGCATTATATCTATGCACATAAGAATCATACTATAATGATATGTATGATATGATTAACTATTTTCAAAATATCATATGATGGCCATCAACTTATTCTCATTTCAAGCTACCCCGGTCAGGGTGAGTATCCTCTACTCTCCGGTACGGGCTTTTCTCGCTCCGTCCGACATGGCCCACTTTCTCTTTCTTTTCTCATTATCATGATCATAACCGTTGGTAGGGCGTCCCCTACTGGTGCACCACACGGATTGCCATGTGACCGTGCTTATTTCTTTTCTTTTCACAATGATAGCCAAAAATATGCTTTTAATAACAAGTATGTTCATCAAAATATAACTATTACCATAAATCATTGGTAATCATGCCATGAACATAACCATTTCAAATATCACTTTATAAAATATTTCCATGTCAAAATTTCATACTTAAGATGGTAAGAAGTTCATACAATGGCAATGGCTATGGCTATACTAGTCATTTATTAAGATTCATCTTCTTTTTTAAATACTAATTTTATTTCTTTATTTTCTTGATGAAGGTTTTCATCCTATCTAACCTTCTCTTACTAATCAGAGCATAACTCCCTCAATTTAACTCTGATGTAGGTGATCTTGGTGTCCATTTCAAGATAAAACAATTATCTAAAACTATTATGTTGAATATTGTAGCGAAAAATTAAGAAACAAAGGTGATATTACTCCCTCAAAGTACAGGATAGTTCCTCTCGGATAGGTTCTGACCTTTACTAACTAATTAGACCATATCTCCCAAATTGGAACTCCAAATTGAGTGATTCCAGTTGGTAAAAATCCATGAGCCATATATCTATAATTGTTATGTTGGCGTGCTATTTTAATTCCCTACAGAACATTCCCAGAAATACAAAAACTAAAGCATTAATAACATACTCTTCCCTGAATAAACATTTTCTGACCTCTGTTTACTAATCGGATCATATCTACCTCATATGAACTCCAACTTGCATAATTCCAGTGGGTATATTTCCATGAGACATAGATATATAACTTTAATGTTAACCATTTATTTTAATTCCATACAGATAATTCCCAGAAATTAAAATACAAAAGCTGTCCTAACATAATCTTCCCTGATGAACCATTTTCTGACCTTGGCTTACTAATCGGACCATATCTACCACATGTGGACTCCAAATTGAATGATTCCAGTGGCTAAAAATCCATGACACACATATCTTTAATTCTTATGTTAACCATTTATTTTAATTCCCTACCAATAATTCCCAGAAATTAAATTACCGAAGCTATCCTAACATATTCTTCCCTGATGATTCATTTTCTGACCTTTGACTACTAATCAGACCATATCTACCTCATATGGACTCCAAATGGAATGATTCCAGTGGGTGAAAATCCGTGACACATATATCTTTAATTCTTATGTTAACCATTTATTTTAATTCCTTATAGATTGTTCCCAGAAATTAAAATACCGAAGCTTAAAATTCTGTCAACCATAGCCATATCCATGCAGAACTATCTACACCAACCTAAGTATTCAAACATACATCACATGCAAGATCAATATGCAACATGATATAGCAACATCCATGACCAATTCTCAAAGTTCTAAGATCAAAATCTCATATAAATATTATGAGTTTCAAAGGTTTTCTTCAAAAAGAAATATTGTTAAACTTACCTGGAGCACTTAGTCTCCTAGACTTCTCCTTCCTCTTTCTTCATTTCTTCCTCTCCTTTCCTCACACTACCTTGCTTCTATTTTTGCTCTCCCTCACTTGGACGAAATTATAATGTTGTAAGGGTGGGTTTTCTTATATAGACCACCAAATAATTCACCTTTCATGATCATGGGTCTACCTTATCACAATTAGGATACACTTTGTTGAATTTTTGGAAAACAAACAACTTATGTTCTTGTCTTCCTCTTCCTTAGTCAAGATATGCATAGAAAAAGGAGATTTGTATTTTGAAAATTATGATGATATGTTCTTAAGATATGGGGCAAGATCCCTTTGATTTAGGGATTCATTTCCTTTTTCTTTTGTCTTAATCAAGTATGATAGATTTGCCTTTTTAAGTGGCAAATTTCTAGCCCTTGAATTTTCCTTACTTAACTAAAATTATTTGTGTAGGATAATGATGTTTTGTCATAATGCTATGTATTATTACCCACTTGCTAAAGTTATGAATGTAGGATATAGATGTTTTTGTCCTAAAGCCTTGTATTATTATGCCACTTGCCAAAATGATGAATGTAGAATCACACCACTTGTCAAATTTTTGTCTTAATGCCATGTCACTTAATCTTGATTACACTAATATTTCATCACTTTAATTTTATTTTTATTTTTATTTTTCCTCTTGGGTTTGGGCTCATTCTTGCCCATTTTCCTTACTTTGGTTAAAATTCTTCCTTTCATAATGGGCTTGGTCACATTTTCATGATTTTTGGGCTATCGGTCCAATTTCTATATCCTAGTCCAAGTCTATGTTTTATTTCTTCCTTGGCCTATCCTATTGGCTTGCTAAAAATTCATGTGAAGTAGAAAAACTCTATATGAAATGTCTATAGGTTAAAGCCCAATTACGGGTGGAGATACTAAACTCAATAACTTTTGCTCTTAAATTAAGAAAGATTACCCTAATCCGATCTTCTTGAAATTTTAAGACCTTTACTTACTTCACAAAAATTTATCTTTCTTTACCTAAGAATTTCACCTTTCTTTAACATGTTTATTTCTAATATTTCCTCTTAGGTTTTCTTTCTTTACCTATTCCATTAATATTAGAACATTTCTATGCATATATGTAAGGTGAAGAATTTCTAAGGAAAATATCTAAAAATTACGGGATGTTACATCTTTTATTTGTAAACCCATTTTTAGATATTTACAGCGTCTGATGGCTCATACCGTTTTTGGTAGAGCTAAAAGTGATGGGGTTGCAAATAAAATAGAGCTTTATTTTCTTTGGGCCATGTTAAATGATCTTAAGGTGGATACTAGCGCCTTTATGGCCCAACAAATGGCTAGGGTGGGTAATGCCATGAATGTCAAAGTGGTCATTGGGGGACTAGTGAATGCAATAGCTAGAGGGCTAGGATTTGAGACAAATCTCCAGGGTTCGCAACCAATAATTGGCAGCAGCATGATTGATTTAGAATCCTATTTGCATATGAAATTAATTGTGAAAAGAAATGCTGACTATTGGTTGCATCTCAGAGGCCATAATATCTTTCGCCTCCCTAACCCCACTAGGATTGCAGTTATTAGTGAGGAGAACTGGATCTACCCTCTAGAAGAGGGTAGAGAGGATGATGACTTCCCCCTTGAGCCATTTTTGGCTCGACCACCCCCACCCAATTTTTAGCAAGCTCACACTGCAGGTCCCTCATATGTACCAAAGGAGGATCAAAACTCTTTCTCCTCACAGCTTAGTCGAATTGAGGAGGAACAACTATCCCAAAGGGCCATCCTGCATGCAATCCAAGATTCAATCCAAATCATGCAGGGAATGATGAACGGATGGTACAATTGGCATCTGAGTCAGAATCCTCCACCTTCTCCTCCAGACGACTAGTGAGCAAGTAAGTCACTTCTTCCTTTGCCGCAATTTCATTGTTACTGACATTAAAGATAATGTCAAATTTAAGCATGGGGGAGTAGACTTTAGGATTTTGGTTTCACTGGTTGAATTTCTGGTCTTGCATGTATATACTGTATATATTGCATCTCTCTTGTTTCATTGCATAATCACAAAAGTTTGTTGTTTTAGAGATAAATTGATGTATTGTAGGTTAATTTTAACTCATGAACATGTGATGCACAATAGGATATGAAATAGGTAATTATCATCTTAGTCTCTCTCTTCTAGTATTGAACCTCTAATTTTTTTAAAAAAATATCTCTCTTATTATGCTATGAATTGTATGCTTTGTTTGATTTTAACACTATGAGAGTATGAAGGAAGAGAGAGGTGAAAAATGAGGGAATGTGAATCCCAAAAAAATTTCACTCTGAGAGATCTAAAGGTAGTGAATGCATTTTATGATGGGCTCATTTTTTAAAAGAATTTGAGTGAAAAATAGAAATAAGGGTAAAGACAACATAGAGAGATCTAAAGGATGAGGTGACCTACTTGAGTGTTTAAAAATCAATTTTATGTATACAACCAATGGTAACAATGAAAGTAGGTATATAATAGAAGAATTTGAGTTTAGTTTTAGAAGAATGGAGCCTAATGGATAAATTTCTATTCATATATATATTGTGTTCATATTGATTGAATGAAGAATTACTTGTATTACATTTTTCTGTTATTTGAAATTTGTAAGCGTCATCTGTAACTTCCTTAATTTCATTTCTTTTATTAATAAAGGTACATAAATATTTAATGTAACATCCCTAATTTTGTTTCTTTAAAGATACATGAATATTTCTTCAACTTATGTGTATGCATAGGAAATGTTTCTAACATTAAGGGAACAAGTAAAGAGAGAAAACCTAATAGGAAAAATTAGAAATAACATAATAAAGATAGATGAAATTCTTTAGTAAGGAAGATAAATTTTTGTAAAGTAAGTAGAGGTCTTAAAATTTTAAGAAGATTGGATTAGGGTAATTTTTCCTAATTCAAGAGTTAGAAATTTCTAAGTTTAACATCTCCACCCATAAATTGGGCTTTCACCTATGGACACTTCATATAGAGTTTTTCTACTTCACATGAATTTTTAGCAAGTCAATAGGATAGCCCAAAGAAGAAATAAAACATCGGCTTGGACTAGGATATAGAAATTCGACCGGTAGCCCAAAAATCATGAAAATGTGACCAAGCCCATTATGAAAGGTAGAATTTTAACCAAAGTAAAGAAAATGAGCAAGAATGAGCCCAAACCCAAGGGGAAAAATAAAAATAAAAATAAAAATAAAATAAAGTGATGAAATAATGGTGTAATCTAGATTAGATGACATGGCATTAAGACAAAAATTTAGCAAGTGGTGTGATATCCTACATTCATAATTTTAGCAAGTGATATGATAATACATGGCATTAGGAAAAAACATCTATATCTTACACTCATAATTTTAGCAAGTGGGTAATAATACATAGCATTATGACAAAACATCATTATCCTACACAAATAATTTTAGCTAAGTAAGGAAGATTCAAGGATTAGAAATTTGTCACCTAAAAAGGCAAACCTATCGTACTTGATTAAGACAAAAGAAAAAGGAAATGAATCCCTAAATCAAAGGGACCTTGTCCCTTATCTTAAGAACATGTTATCATAATTTTCAAAATACAAATCTTTTTTTCCTATCTTGACTAAGGAAAAGAAAGACAAGAACATGAGTTGTTTGTTTTCCAAAAAAAATCAACCAAGTGCATCCTAATTGTGATAAGGTAGACCCATGATCATGAAAGGTGAATTATTTGATAGTCTATTCAAGCAAAACCCACCATTATAAAATTAGAATTTCCTCCTAGTGAGGGAGAGGAAAAAAGAAGAAGCAAGGTAGAGTGAGGAAAGGAGAGGAAGAAAGGGAGAAGGAGGAAGGAGAAGTCTAGAGGACTAAGTGCTCAAGGTAAGTTTAACAATATTTCTTTTTGAAGAAAAGTTTTGAAATTTCCAACATCTATATGGGATTTTGACCTTAGAAATTTGATGATTGGTCATGAATGTTGCTATATCATGTTACATATTATGTATTTTTGAATACTTAGGCTGGTGTAGATAGTTCTGCATTCGTATGGCTATGGGTGGCAAAATTTTAAGCTTTTGTTTTTAAACTTCTGAAAAGAATCGGTAAGGAATTTAAACAAATAGTTAACATGAAAAATTTAGATCTATGTATCATGGATTTTTAGCCACTGGAATCACGCAATTTGGAGTCCATATAAGGCAGATATGGTCCAATTAGTAATAATTGGTCAAAAAATGGTTAATCAAGGAAGAATATGTTAGGATAGCTTCTGTATTTAAATTTCTGGGAACATTCTATAGGGAATTAAAATAAATGGTTAACATAACCATTATAGCTATATATGTCATGGATTGTTATCTACTGGAATCACTCAATTTGGAATTCTTATGAGGGAGATATGGACAAATTATTAAGTAGAGGTCAGAACCTACCCAAGAAGAAATAACTTGTACATAGAGTGAGTAATATCACTATGATTCCTTACTTTTTAGCTAAATTGTTCAACATAATAGTTTTATATAATTGTCTTATCTTTAAATTGACACTAAGATCACCTAAATAGGAGTGTAAATGAGGGTGTTATATGTCAATTAGTGAGAGAAGGTCAGACAAGATGAAAACCTTCATCAAGAAATAACACAACATAAAGCATGGTTGTGTTTCAAGGCACTGTCAGGCCGTGTTCTTGGTTGGAAATGGCATTTTCAAGCCTAAAGCATGGATGTTTTATAGTAAATGACCAAACCATGTTATAAGATACGTTTAGGCCGATTTAGAAGCTGGTAAAACTTATTTTCAACATTTTGTTTATCCTAAATGAACCTAATTACCTACAGGATATTAGTAAAAACCAAATTGATGAAGAATGTTGTATTAAATATGGGGGAACATGTGTTGGAAATGATATAAGTAGGAGAAAAGTTACTAGAGGCATGCATAAAAAAATGAAGAGATAAAAATAATATTTAAAAAATAAGAAGAATCTTATAAAAGACTAGTATATGCCATAGCCATTGCCATTGTCTGAACTCTTTACCATCTTAAGTGTGTAATTTTGACATGGAAATATTTTGATGAAACATTATGGAATGTGAGTATAATGAACATACTTGTTATTGAAATCATATTTTTTGGCTATTAATGTGAAAAGAAAAGAAATAAGCACGGTCACATGGCGATCTGTGTGGTGCACCAATAGGGGACACCCTACCAACGATTATGATTATGTTAATGAGAAAAGAAAGAGAAATTGTGCCATGTCGAATGGAGCAAAAAAAGCCCATTCCGGAGAGTAGAAAATACTCACCCTAACTGGGGTTGATATGAGAATAAATTGATAATCATCATATGATATTCTGAAAATAGTTAATCCTGTCATACATGTCATTATTGTACAATTTTCATTTGCATTGATAAAGTGCATTCATGTGACCAAAGATATTTGTTGTAGTTTATACAGATGAACATAACGTGATGAGCTATATAGATAGATGATTTATTGTTAAACTTATTGGGATTTAATTCTCACTATATTTCCATGTCATGTTCAGAAAATTAGTTATGCAAATTTTTCTATGACTCTGGCTTTTAGTGCACGTTGGATCGAGTTACTCTATGACGGGCAGATCCTAGAAATAAATAAAATGTTTGTTGTTGAGTTAGCTCAGATGCCGGTGAAGGTGCAACCACCCATACCTGTATCTCCGAAATTGGTCAACCAGAATAAATAAGATGTAGATATTTATATGTTTGATATGTTGTACGTACGTTTTGATTAATTACGTGTATGTGAACTCTATATTGTATAATAATAATAATAAAAAGTTGTTACATAATTGGTATCAGAGCATGTCGATCCTAGATGGCCAGTGGGTGGATGGTTATCTAAATTGATCTTATAGTGTCTTAAGTATGTTTGTGATTGTGTTGTGTAGGGGATCAGTGAATTCATACAGGTAAGAAATTACTAGTGTTTCATATCTATATGCTGAGGTGGTGTTATGACTGCTGTTAAATATTTTTGAAACTAACTATTGGGCTTAATCACCTCAATAGCTGCATAACTTTGTTCTTGTTGTAACATCCCAAATTTTAATAAATGGAAAATAATTCTCATGGTTAAGGAACATCGATAAAATCTTAGAAAAATGATAAAGTGGTTAAATGGAAAAAGTATAATTCTTAAAGAAAGAGAAGGCATGTGTTAAGGAAAGGCAACTTTCTAGAAGCTTTAAATTAAAATAATAATGTCCCTTGCCTTGGAGGAGAGGTCGGCCAAGCTTGTTGGAGAAGCTTGGATTAAAATATCTTATCCTTGGCTTAGAGAAGAAGTAGTTGACTTGGAGAAGTGGCTTGGAGGAGAAGTAGTTGACTTGACCAACTCTTAGCTTAGAGGAGAAGTAGGCCAAAAAGGTGAAGGGGAAGAGAGGTGGTGCCAAGGGAAAAGGAGATAAGGGAGAGAGATTGAGAGAAGGAGAGGAATGAAAAAGAGAGAGAGAGAGAGAGAGGAGAGAGAAAGGCAGCAAAGGTGAAGATCCAAGAGAAAGGAAGAAGGAGAGTGATCAAGAGGAGGAAATCCAAGGAAAGCTTAAGAAAAGAAAGAATCTCTGATTTGGTAGGTTTAACATTATTCATATTTCCATGGAATTTCATGCATTTTGAATGATTTATAAGTGTTTAAAATATCCTCTTTTGATGATTCATGATGTATATTTATGGTTGGCCATGAAAAGTGAGAGTTGGATGCATATATCATACATGTGTTTGCTGATTTTGGGCTTGAAAGGGGTGAAAATCGATGCTCTGTATGGTTGGTTCTATTGGTTATGATTTGTGTCGAATCTAAAAATATGTCTAACATATGAGTTGTAGCCTTGTTTCTTAGCTTTCTAATGCCTCTGGAATCACCTCGATCAGATTTAAAATGAGAGAGTAACTTGATATGAGAATAAATTGATAGTCATCATATGATATTCTGAAAATAGTTAATCCTGTCATACATGTCATTACTGTACGATTTTCATGTGCATAGATAAAGTGCATTCATGTGACCAAAGATATTTTCTATAGTTTATACAGATGAACATGACATGATGAGCTATATAGATAGATGATTTATTGTTGAACTTACTGAGATTTAATTCTCACTATATTTCCATGTCATGTTCAGAAAATTAATTATGCAGCTTTTTCTTTGGCTCTAGCTTTTAGTGCATGTTGGATCGAGTTACTCTATGATGGGCAGATCCCATAAACAAATAAAATGTTTGTGGTTGAGGTGGCTCAGATGCCAATGAAGGTGCAACCACCCACACCTGTATCTCTAGAATTGGTCAACCAGAATAAATAAGATGTAGATATTTATGTATTTGATATATTGTACGTATGTTTTGATTAATGACGTGTATGTGAACTCTATATTGTATAATAATAATAATAAAGTTGTTACATCATCTCCTTTCCTTTTGATATGTCATGTTCTTTGCTTGAGGAAAAGCAAAGGTTTAAGCATGGGGGAGTTGATAAAGGAGAAAATTGAGTATTTAATGGTTATATTTTATCCCCTAATTAATAGTAAACTTGTGATTATTTCCTTTCTTTTGGTTATGCTTTGCTTTACATACTGCTTTGATTTGTTGTATGTTTGTAAGTGAGCAAAAAAGGCCAAAAAGAAAAGGAAAACACATATGTGAGGAGCCATATAGACTTGGAACATGCTGAGGAGGAAACAAGGAGACAACCTTGAAGAAATTAACAAGAAAAGAGTCTGGCAGCCTCAAACACAGCCAGGCCGTGCTTGGTGTTGCATAAAGCACGGCCAGGCCATGCTCTGTGCAAAGAACATATTTTCTCCCATATTTCCAGCACAAAACACGGCCGTGCTTCATGTCCGTACACTCTATTTTTTTAGGGCTTTGAGCAACCAAAGGGATATAAATACATGGGGAAGCACAGCCAAGAGAATCCAGACTAAGACAAACATCTTAGATTCAATTTTAGGCTTAGAAAACACCATTTAATTAGGTCTATAGTAAGATAAATTGTTTACTTTATGCATTTAGAGTAGAATTTACATTGATTAAAGTTTATATTCCTATTTCATCTACTGCATCTAGGTTTTGTCTTTCCATCTTTACTTCTACTTCTACTTCTACAGCTCTCTTTTACATTGTATTAAACACTTATGATTTCTTTAGTGAATACGATTGTGAGTTTACTTTCAATTATATGTGAATAGATATTGATCTAGGGTTTCAGTAAACCCACTTATGATGTAATGATACCTTGCTAATTGAATTATGGAACCCTAATTGTGGATTAATTAGGATTGACTATTATGCCCATGTTTAAGAGTTGATAGGATGCATGATTACCAATCTATCACGTCTTAGGATATTAACTAATGAATTGAAAGTTGAAAGTTAATACTAGAACTTAATAATTAATCAGGGATATCTTCATCATGAAAGTAGTTTAAGGTTCTCTAGGAATTGAATCAATTAGTGGGCACGAGAAAACTGATTAATTGCATTCCATGGTTGGCATAGAACTTAATGAACTTAGGTTGAACTAAGAACCATGAAAGTAGGCAATTGGATTAACCTAGGTACAATTAGTAACGCTTGAAAGAGGTTATTAGTTAATTAAGGCTAAACCATCCCCAATTACCTAGATAATTGCAATTAGAGGTATATATATTGATTGTTGAATATCATAAGTGTGGTAAACCCTAACCATAGGTTTTTGTTAATTGAATTACTTATTTACTTAATTGTGAAACACTCTCTCATCGAATTGCATTCATTTAGATAACTTGTTTTGTGAAATTCTGGTAATTGACCATTGTTCACTGTGTGATATGACCTATACTCATCAGACTAGCTACAGCTACGTCGTGCGCTTGCAGTTATTTATAAAATATACACAACAATCATTCTAGCCATGTACTCATGCATAGGAGCTACCCTAAATTATTTCCCAATTATTTTTTCTATGATATTGGATGCAGCTAGAGCTGTAGGAATAATACCTAGAACTTGACATTCTCCTATATGTGCAACTGTGGACACATACCCCATTAACCAATTGTTACCTCTACCATAGACTAAATGAATTTTTCTCCTGTCCAGCACCTAGATTTTGTATTGCTTTCACGTACTCTCCATCTTTTCCAAGATTGGAACCATAAAAGACATAAATATTTCGAAACTGACAGAATGTGATTCCCTCCATAACTGTACTTAACTTTGAGTATGAAGTAAAGATACTAATGTATGAATTTATAGAACTTAGAGAAGAGCATATTTACAATAGTTATGCGAATAGGCCAGGCATTATTAGAACAACTATGTGAGTGACTGGTGGATAACAGCTAAATTGAAGGTGAATTTCAAAAATGAAGGCACACATGCATATGTACAGTAGTTATGACTGTGACCCATATTAAGCAAATAAAGAGAATAAGATTAAGGTATAACCAGAAATTTTCCTTTTCCTTGTTCTCCTTGATGAAGCATTGATGTCTTGATTCTTGTAAGAAAGATGTAGGTGATAGGTATCATTTTTTTAAAAAAGAGTGAAAATGCAAACCAATTAAATGTTGAAGAGTGACAATCAAATGATTTATCTTGTTTTCCCAATGTTCTTACTAGTCAGCTATCGATATTATTAAATCAACTAACTATTTTGGAAATTTTTAATTTGGACTGATTATTTTAAAGTTGATTGATTACATCTGTTTTGAAGCATTCAACTGCATCCTACCAGTTAACTACGTGCTCTTTGTTCTTCACAAACTTTTATAAGTTCAAAAATGCTTATTTTTCATGTGTTATTTTTTCACTGAATACCAACAGCATTAAAGTAAACTTTGACACATATATTTAAAACTTGCAGCCATCGATTTTTGCTGAAATAATAGCTAGGTTTTGTTCACAGATTTTTAAGAATTACCGCCACCGATTTTAATTTTCCTTAAATGCTTTGTCTAAACTTCTAACTTCTTATTTTGGCACCATGCTCTATTATGTATTCCACTTTTTATGCTGCATCGTCCCTCATTAATGTTTGGTACTAAATGTAAGGTTCTTTTTTCTTATTATAAGGGGGTTAATTTCTTCTTTTTTGAAACTCATTTATTATGGTGTCCGATTGGTTAGTAGGTTAAAGTAATGAAAATTTTGAAAGGATTTATCTAACAAAGAATGTATTTTAAAAAAAAATTATATCAAGTATGTATAACTGTGTAAGTTGGCAGATCATGTGCAAATTAGAAAGAATAATGAGTTTACATTATATACTGATTGAGTACTAAGGTATGAAGAACACCTAAATTTATCTAATGTAGTTGAGTAAGGAAAGGAGAATATTTCAAGAACCATGTCCGAGAATATTGTAAAGCGATCAATATATTTGTGTTAAGGGTTTATACTATGCTAAGTTGAGTTTAGTATCTAAGATGTGAATTATATTGAGATTGAAAATTCACGTGTGAATAATTGTTGAGAAAGGAGATTTTGGAAGAAGCCATAGATTGTGAATATGAATAACCCCAAGGCAATAAGAATATACTGATATATGAAAGAATTGTACTAGTATAATGGTAAAAAGAAGAAACAAGTGATATTTTTATTAGTTGTTTAGTGTGTCAGCAAGTAGGAATTGAATATATTGTTTTAGGATAACTATTTAAGAAGACTAAGGATCTTTGTTTTATTATAATATAGCTGATAGTAAATCTAAATGATATGTTTACGCATTAAAAGTTATGCTTCAGGTATCTTTATATACTTTTCGTGAAAATTGGGAGAAATTATTTGTCTTTAGTTGAACTTACCCATATTAGTAGATATCAAGCCAATATACAAATAGAACCATTTAAGATTTTACATTAAACATGTAACAACTCCATATTTTTTTTACATACACACACACACACACACACACACACATATATATATATATATTCTAAAACTCCATGAAATCATTACCTCTTTACTTCTAACTATTTAACTCATACTAAAATTCAATTAAATTAACCAAATATAATTAAATTTTATAGAATACCATTAACAATTATACAATTCTGGATTTACATACACATTATTCATCAAAATATCTGTACAAAAATCAAACAGATATAAGTCTACATTTTATTTGTCTATATTGACCAGTTCTGGAGATATAGATGCGGGTAGTTGCACCTTCACCAAGATCTTAGCCAACTCGACCCAATGTACGCTAAAAGCCAATCATAGAGAATATCTACATAACTTAGTTTTCTGAACATGGTATGAAAATATAGTGATAATTAAATCTCAGTAGGTTCAACAATAAATCATAATTATCATCAATATAGCTCATCATATTATGTTCTTCTGTATAAACTATAGTAAATATCTTTAGGTCACATGAATGCACTTTATCTATGCACATAAAAATTGTACAGTTATGACATGTATGGCATGAATAACTATTTTTAGAATATCATATTATGGCTATCAACTTATTTTCATATCAAGCTACCCTGATTAGGGTGAGTACTTTCTACTCGTCGATACAGGCTTTTCTCGCTTCGTTTGACATGACACACTTTCTTTTCTCATTAACATAATCATAGTCGTTGGTATGACGTCCCCTACTGGTGCACCACACAAACCGCCATGTAACCGTACTCATTTCTTTTCTTTTCTTTTCACATTAAGAGCCAAAAATATGATTTCAATAATAAGTATATTCATTATACTCACATGCCATAATTTTTCATCAAAATATAATCATTACCAAAAATCATTGGTAATCATGCCATAAACATAATCGTTTCAAATATCACTTTATAAAATATTTCCATGTTAAAATTACACACTTAAGATGGTAAAAAATTCATGCAATGGCAATGGCTATAGCATACACTAGTCATTTATTATTTTCACTTATAAGATTCTTCTTCTTTTTTAAAATATTATTATCCTCTCTCACTAAACAAAGCATAACACCCTCATTTTAAATCTGATTGAAGTGATCTTGGTGTCAATTGAAAGATAAGACAATCCTCTAAAACCCTTATGTTGAACATTTGAGTGAAATCATAAGTAATCATGGTGTTACTACTCCCTCAAATTCAATGTTATTTCTTCTCAGGTAGGTTCAGACCTCTACTTACTAATTAGACCATATCACCCTCATACGAACTACAATGGAGGTGATTTCAAAGCATATAAAATGCTAAGACACTTATATAAAACTTTCATGTTTATCATTTCTTTAGATTTGTTACTAATTACTCCCAGAAAATCGAAAACAAAAATGTTTACATTTACCACCTTGGATTATAGATTGATTCTGACCTTTACTCATTAATCATCCATATCTCTCATATGGACTCCAAATTAAGTTATTTCATACCCTATAGATTCGTGATACATATATCTATATTTATTATGTTAAAAATTTTCTTTAATTCCCTACAGATTTTGGATAGAAATTCAAACACAGAAACATACTTAACAAATTCTTCCCTAGTTAGCTAGTTTCTAACCTCTACTTACTAATCTGACCATATCTCTCCCATATTGATTCCAATTTGAATGATTCTAGTGGTTAAAATTTTGTGAGACATATATATACATTTATCATATTAAGAATTTCTTTTAATTCCTTACAGACTTATCCTAAAAATTCAAACACAGAAGTATACTTGACATATTCTTCCCTAGTTAACCATTTTTTACCACTACTTACATATCGGGCAATATCTCCCACATTTGGACTCCAACTTAAGTGATTCCAATGGCTGAAAATCCATTAGACATAGATCTACATTTTTCATATTAATCATTTCTTTTAATACCTAACCGATTCTTCCCAGAATTTCAAAAACCAAAGCTTCCCTGGTTACTCCAAAATCTAGTTTTCTAACCAAATCTTTTCTAAAGTTTTAGTTCATCATTATATTACATCCACTTTCATTTTCTTTACATTTAATATTATTCTATCAATTTTTCACCACATTCAAATATACAAAATAGCAGCATAAAAATCATAAAATTTTACCACCCATAGCCATATCTATGTAGAACTTTCCACACCAACCAAAATGTTCAAAACATCCATCATATGCCAAATAACATGTAACATGATAAAGCAACATCCATGACTAATCATCCAAGTAGCAAATATTGTAAATTTCATCAAAGTTCTAAAATCAAAATCCCATATAAATGCTACAAATTTCAAAGCTTTTCTTTAAAAAGAGATATTGTTAAACCTACCTAAAGATCTCCCTAGCTCACTTAGTGAATTCTTTTTTTTTTGTTTCCTTTTGAATGAAGTAGCAAGATTCCACCCTTCCCTTAGCTTTTCTAATAGCTTAAATAAGATAAGGGTGAGTTTTTGAACCCCAAGGATGAAGAGAAAAGATGGATTCAAGTGGAGATTAAGCTAACTTACCTTGAGTATTTAGTGCTTTAGATGTCTTCTTCCTTCCTTTCTTCTCTCTTTCTCTCCTTTCTTCACTCTACCTTGATTCTATTTTTCCTCTCCCTCACTTGGACGAAATTATAATATTATAAGGGTGAGTTTTGATTAAATAAACTATCAAGTAGTTCACCTTTCATGATCATGGGTCTACCTTATCACAATTAAGATGCACTTGGTTATTTTTTGGGGAAAGACAACTCATGTTCTTGTCTTCCTCTCCTTTAGTCAAGATATGCATAGCAAAAGGAGATTTTTATTTTGAAAATCATGATAAAATGTTCTTAAGACAAGGGACAAGGTCCCTTTGATTTAGGGATTCATTTCCTTTTTCTTTTGTCTCACTCAAGTATGATAGGTTTGCTTTCTAGGTGGTAAATTTTCAGCCATTGAGTCTCCTTGCTTGGTTGAAATTATTTATGTAGGATAAGGATGTTTTGTCATAATGCTATGTATTATTACCCACTTGTTCAAATTATGAATATAGGATATAGATGTTTTGTCCTAATTCCATGCATTATTACCTACTTGTTGAAATTATGAATATACGATATAAATGTTTTGTCTTAATGTCATGTGACCTAATCTTGATTATTATTATTATACTACTATTTCCTCACATGATTCTTACTTTTCCGTCTTGGATTTGGGCTCATTCTTACCCATTTCATTTGCTTTGGTTGAAATTCTACCTTTCACGGAGGGCTTGGTCATATTTTCATGATTTTTGAGCTATCGATCCAACTTCTATATCCTAATCCAAGTCTATGTTTTATTTCTCACTTGAGCTATCCTATTAGCTTGTTAGAAATTCATGTGAAGTGGAAAAAACTCTATATGAAGTGTTCATAGGTGAAATCTCAATTTATGGGTGGAGATGTTAAACTTAGTAACTCTAGCTCTTGAATTAAAAAAAATTACCCTAATCTAATATGTTATTTTCTTTTAAGACCTTTACTTACTTCACAAAAATTTATCTTCCTTACCCAAGAATTTTGTCTTTTTTTAATATGTTATTTTTTAATTTTTCCTTTTAGGTTTTATCTTTTTACCTATTCCCTTAATGTTAGAAACATTTTCTATGCACATAAAGTGAAGAATTTCTAAGGAATATATCTTCTTAGATATCTAAAAATTATCTAATAAATTTTATTTCTTTAATTAAATATTTATGTACTTTTATTAATAAATGAAACAAAATTAGGGATGTTACAAAACATCGTAGGTCTTCTAATAGGTGATTGAGTTAAATAAAGTTAAATTTTTAGAATCTAATTTGGAATAACATGTAATAGATAGAATGTGACTAAACTAAATTGATGATACTAGTTTAGAAAGCATGCTTCAAATATATGTCTTCGAGTTTGGTGAGAGATCTCTTAGTAGCATACGCTTTTAATAAAATGATATTGGGTAACTTAAAACCTTGTGTAGGAGATGTTACTAATTTTATGTTAAATGATTCAATGGAATCAGCCTTATTGTGAGATGTCGTTGATAAAGTGAAATTGATTAGAAAAAAATACAAACAACTCAATATAGGCCAAAAGTCTATAAGAACAGTAAATGTTGAGCACTAGAAATTATCAGTTGGTGACCAAATATTTTTGAAGGACTTGCCCATAAAAGAGGTAATGAGGTTTGGAAAGAAGGAAAATGTTAAGCTCTAGTATATAGGTTTTTTAAAAATCTTCGACAAAGTATGCATAGTATATATCGCTTA
Source organism: Gleditsia sinensis (assembly GCA_037074535.1). Lineage (NCBI taxonomy): Eukaryota > Viridiplantae > Streptophyta > Magnoliopsida > Fabales > Fabaceae > Gleditsia > Gleditsia sinensis. Next base: position 17,575,747 of record CM073467.1, read on the forward strand.
GCTTTGCCATCAGGATTAAGTATGTTGGTACAATCTTTCTTGAATTAATGCTAAACAAGTACCTATCAGATTCTTCTCATGTTATCGGATTTCAAGAAATTCAATTGAACAAAAATTTGACTTAATTATGAGAAAAAATTGATGGTTATTATTGATTGACAAGTGAAGATATTTCTTAGAAAGTAAAAATGATATATAAAAAAAGATATCCCCAATTATTTGAGTAACAAGATTGGTAACTCCGAATTATACCTTGACTTCATTGCTTACATGTGGTAGAATGGGTTGAAATTCGGGGACTGAATTTCTTAAGGGGGAAGAATGTAATATCTCGTAATTTTTATTTTTAAATAATAATTTTTCACTATAAACAAATATATTTTTATTATAAATGATTATGTTTGCTAAAATTAAATACACTTTTCATTTAAATAATTCTTTTTTACTTAAAATAATTATATTTGGCTTAAAATAAATTTTATTTTTTCTTTTATAAATTTCTTTCTTTTAATATGCATGAAGATATTTTATATTGTGATTTGTTTTATTAAAAAAATGTCAAGAAAAATAATAATTTTAGAGTTCAACTAAAGTTTTGCAATAATATAAATTTTTAGAAATTTTTGGGATATTTGAGGATAAAAATAGTATTTATATGTATATAATTAAAAAAATAAAATAAATTTTAATTATTTAATTATTAAATAATAATAATTAAAAAAAGGGAGGGGAGACGTCGAAGAGGGATCAGAAAACTTCATATATGAAAAGTGATGAATAGTACTTTCGCTCTCCTCCATTTTTCTCTCTAGATTTGGAGTGTCTATTGGCTTCTAATATCAAAATTAAGGGAGCCACTGGATTCAAGACAGAAAGTACTATGATTTTGACTAAACAATTTTTAAAATCAACTACAAAATCACCACAGATCGAAAGTAGAAGGTCTTAGAAAAAGGTAAACTTTGAAACTATTATTTAAAGATCTCAAATTGAAAATATGACACCGTAGATGGATTCAGGAGATAGATAACTATAGGATATGAAGTTTCACAGTCATCTGACAATTTTTGGTGTGATGAACAGTAACTCAGATTGGTGTGATTAGTGATTCCAGCCGATATGAACAATGAATCCGACCGGCATGAATAATATTTTCCGATTGTGAATAGTATCATTAATTGACCAGTGTTGACCAAGCTCCCAAAGGTCAAATTTCACAATTTCAAAGTCATTTCCTAGGTTTTTGGACCCTCTGGACTCGGTTTTGAGATCCATTTGATCAGATTTGACTTGAAAAAATACATTTGAGGTTGTCCAACCTAGAGCCCTGACCTGTGAGTAGATAATTCTTTCTATGACTTAGCCCATACTCTTCTTAAACTTAAAATGTATAATTGGTTATGTTTACAAATTATGTATGCTATCATAAGTTTTTGAAATATGTTAAAATATCTGTTTTGCTTATGAATTAGCACCTAGTTCAAGAAGAGTATGGTTTTGCAAATAGATTTTGAAACTCATTAAATATGTGGTTCTAAATGTATTTATCATTATTTGGTAAAGTGAATATTATGTGCATAAGGCATTGATTTGTAAAACTATAAAGTTACTTATTATGATTGAATGACAAGCATAAAACTCATGGTGAGTTTCTTGATAATTATACATTGCATTTGATGAATATGCATATATATATATATATATATATATATATATATATATATATATATATGTATATATGTATATATATGTATATATGTATATCTAGGTATATACATATATATATGTATATACATATATATATGTATATATGTATATATATATCTATATATATATATATGTATGTATTTATATGTATAGATGAATATCGACGGGTTGTATGAATTGTGACGATACCGAGTAAAGGACGCCCTATTAGCCTGAGTGAACCAAAGGAAGGCCGCTCCAACTAGTTGACAGTGGTAATATGAGGAGGCAGATGGGTGATGAACTCACATTCTCCAATCACTTATTGTGACTGTAGTCGATTGGTCACTATGCGTATAGCAAATGAGTGAATTGAGTGTTAAGAGTTATAACATGCTTGAGCATTATATAAAAAGAGTGGATTTTCAATATATATATAGTTTGTTAATTATGCATCAACAAAAGTTCTGAATTTATCTCAAAAGCATAATATTTTACTGTAACTTATACAGCTGAACATAATATCATCCTTTGTTGTGTGCTTAGGAATATTTGATGGTTCTGATATGGGTTCCTCCTGATATTTTCATGTGAAATATTTTGATGCATAACAATATTTGCTTAATGATCATACAATACAGTATATGGTTTTGGATATCTGAATATCCTTTGTTTTGAGAATATTTGAAATGCGGGTCCCATATGGATGTACTTTCGAACTATATTTTCTATGTAAAAAATTTTAAAATATGAGTACATCCATATATTGACCTAAATGATCATAGGAGGTATTATCTTCTCACTGAGTTGTCAAACTCACTACACGATATTTTCACATTTTTCATATGAAAATACAGAGTCTGATTCCATAGATAGGTGATTAGTTAGGTGACATATTCTCTAGGTGAGTCTATGTTGCTTCCAAGGTTCAGTTTTTTTTAATTATACTGTGTTTGTATTTTAGAGTGTGCTCTAAATGCCACAGTCAGGATCCCTGCTTCTGTTTTTATTTTGACATTTATAATTTAGTATGTATAATGTGTATACACGAGAGAACATATATGTATTTATTTCCATGGTAAAGAATAGTGCTATGCATGTTATGGTAAATATCTAATTGCGACAAAAAAATGTTTAATTTTTCATGTGCTCGTAAATTAGGGGCGTTACAAAATGCCAGCTCACTATGCCAAATCATCAATAAGCTCTTAGAAAAAAAAATCCTCAAATGTACCATTTTTCCCATTGTTCCACCCATCCTTCCTTCCTTACCTGAAAAATCCCCATTTCTATATCCTTTCGAAACTAGCCTCTATGAAACACCATTGCCCACTGCTATTTTTACTTCTTGTAGGCCACTGCCATGCCATACTTTCATTTCCTAATGGCATACCCCTTCTTGAGTGAGAACAAAACCCACTTTCCCTGGTGCCAGTGCTATTCGCTAAATCTGGATCGTTCTCCTTCATGCCACAAGCTTTATTCGTTGAATCTAAGAATGACACCATTATGCCGTTCGAGCTTCTCACTGAATGTAGGTAAGGCCTCACCTCTGTGTCAATTGGACACTATAAAGCCTTTGTGTTATAGCCCTAATTGTAGCTTGTCAAATATAGAATGAGAATTGTCTCTTATCTTGGCCGTCTGATACTGTAGCAATTTAATATTCAAATAAAGATTTAGGGACCACATAATTTGTTGAATGCCATAGGGTTTAGCTATATAAAATTCAACTTTTTATATGGGAAGTGTACCACTAATGTAATAGCTTGTTTAGGGACTACATGTTCTTGACTTAGTCAAGCTATATTTGAGTACTTCAGGGACCATATGTTGTGAATTTAGGGACCATGAATGTGTTTTATTATGGCAAAGTGGAATATGCCTAAGGTGGAATTTTTTCTTTAGCTAAATAAAAAATTACTTCTCATAGAATGTCAACATTAGAAAACACGTCATGATCATGAATTTAACCATAGTCCTTCCCTCATGCCTTCTGTTGTACACAATAATGGCTATATCATATTTGCTCCTTAAAGAAAAATCCATCTTGTTGTAGACATGAGGCATAAAAAATGGGCTCAATAGAATGTATGATGTAACAACTCCATGAAGTCATTACCTCTTTACTTCTAACTATTTAACTCATAATAACATTAAATTAAATTAACTAAGCATAATTAAGGTTTATGGTATATCATTAACACTTATACAATTTTGGGTTCACATACATATCATTAATTTAAAAAGTCCATACAAAAATCAAACACATATATGTCTACATCTTATTCATCCATGTTGACTAGTTCTGGGGATACGGGTGCAGGTGGTTGCACTTTCACCGGGATCTTAGCCAACTCGACCTAACATACGCTAAAAGCGAGTCATAAAGAAAATCTGCATATTTAGTCTTCTGAACATGATATGAAAATATAGTGAGAATTAAATCCAGTAGGTTCAACAATAAATCATAATTATCATTAATATAGTTTATCATGTCATGTTCATCTGTACAAGCTACAGCAAATGTATTAGGTCACATGAATGCACTTTATCTATGCACATGAAAATCGTATAGTAATGACATGTATGACATGAATAAATATTTTTAGAATATCATATAATGGCTATCAACTTATTTTCATATCAAGCTACTCTGGTCAGGGTGACTACTTTCTACTCTCTAGTACAAGTTTTTCTCGCTCTATCCGACATGGTACACTTTCTCTTTCTTTTCTCATTATCATAGTCATAACCGTGAGTAGGGCGTCCTCTACTAGTGCACCACATGGACCGGCATGTGACCATGCTCGTCTCTTTTCTTTTCTTTTCTTTTCATAATAATAGTCAAAAATATGATTTCAATAACAAGTATGTTCATTATACTCACATGCCATAATTTATCATCAAAGCATAATCATTACCAAAATTCATTGGTAAAATGCAATCATGCCATGATCATAATCATTTTCGAATATCACTTTATAAAATATTTTCATGTCAAAATTACACACTTAAGATGGTAAGAAGTTCATGTAATGGCAATAGTTAGGGCATACACTAGTCATTTATTATTTTCATTTATAAGATTCTTCTTCTTTCTTAAATATTTTTTTTCATTTTCTTTTATTTTCTTTATGCTTGACCCCTAGTCACTTCCCTCCTACTTATATCATTTCCAATATATGTTCTCACAAATTTTATAGGTCATTCTTCTCCAATTTGGTTTCTATTATTACCCAATAGTTAATGAGGTCCATTTAAGGTAGAAAAAATGTTGAAAATAAGCTTTAGTAACTCCCAACATGGCCTGGCCCTTTCCTGTAACACAGCCATGCTCAAAGCTTCAAAAAGCCTTTATCTGCACTAAACATGGCCATGCTTTGTGTTTTGTGTTGTCCCCTGATGCAGGTTTTTATGCTACCTGATCTTCTCTCACTAATCAAAGCATAACTTTCTCATTTTAACTTCGATTAAGGGTATCTTAATGTCCATTTAAAGCTAAGAAAATCATCTAAAACTATTATGTTGAACATTTTAGTGAAATCGTAAGGAATCTTGGTGTTATTACTCCCTCAAATTCAATGTTATTTCTTTCTAGTAGGTTCTGACTATATCGCCTTCCTATGGACTCCAAATTGAGTGATTCCAGTGGCTAAACATCCTTGAGACATATATCTATATTTATTATGTGAACAATTTCCTTTAATTCCTTACATATTCTTCTTAGAAATTCAAACACAGAAGCTTACCTAACAGATTCTTCCCTAGTTAGTTAGTTTCTGACCACTACTTACTAATCAGACCATATCTCCCTCATATGGAATCTAAACAGATTCTTCCTTGAATTTCAAAAATAGAAGTTTCTCTAGTTACTCCAAAAACTAGCTTTCAAACCAAACCCTTCCTAAGGTTCTAATTCATCATTTTATTATGTCCTTTTTCATTTTCTTCCTAATTTATATCTAACCATAAGATTACTCATTTCAGCATTTAATTAGATTCCTTACACTTAATTTACCATATTCTATCATCTACTTCTCAAGAAAAGAGAAATCAAATCACGTATTATTAAGGGTATTTCCCAATAAAAATTTCTCATGGTCTTCTTCTAAGTGTTTAAGGCCATACTCATTTTATCAATTTAATCATATTCCATCAATTTTTCACCACATTCAAATATACATACAGTAACATAAAAGCCCTAAACTTCTGCCACCTATAGCTATATCTATGCAGAACTTTCTACACCAACTAAAGTATTCAAAACATCCATCACATGCAAGATCAATAAGAAACATGATATAGCAACATCCATGGCCAATCATCAAAGTAATATTGTAAATTTTCATCAAAGATCTAAGATCAAAATCCCATATACATGTTACAAATTTTAAAGCTTTTCTTCAAAAAGAGATATTGTTAAACGTACCTAAAGATCTCCCTAGCTCACTTAGTGAATTCTTTTTCTTGTTTTTTCTTGAAGGAACTGGCAAGATTCCTCCATTCTCCTAGCTTTTCTAGCAGCTTGAATAAGAGAGGAAGGGTGAGTTTTGAACCCCAAGGATGAAGAGACAAGATGGATTCAAGTGAAGATTAAGCAAATTTACCTCGAGTACTTAGTCCTCTAAACTTTTCCTTCCTCTCTTCTCCTCTTTTTCTCTCATTTCCTCACTCTACCTTGCTTTTGTTTTTTCTCTCCCTCACTTAGACGAAATTATAATATTATAAGGTTGGTTTTTGCTTAAATAAATTATAAAGTGGTTTACCACTCATAATCATGGGTCTACCTTATCACAATTAGGATGCACTTGGTTGCTTTTTGGGAGAAGACAACTTATGTTCTTATCTTCCTCTCCCTTAGTCAAGATATGCATAGCAAAACAAGATTTGTATTTGAAATTCATGATAAAGTGTTCTTAAAACAAGGGACAAGGTCCCCTTAATTTAGAGATTTTTTTCTTTTTTCTTTTGTCTCACTCAATTTGCCTTTTTAAGTGGCAAATTTTCAGCACTTGAGTCTCCCTTGCTTGACTGAAATTATTTATGTAGAATAAGGATGCTTTGTCCTAATGTCATGTATTATTACCTATTATATCATCATAGGGCATGCTGAAATTATGAGTATAGGATACAAATGTTTTGCCCTAATACTATGTATTATTACCTATTATTTCATCACATGGCTTGCTAAAATTATGAGTATAGGATATAGATGTTTTTTCCTAATACTATATGACATAATCTTGATTATTATTACACTACTATTTCATCACATGGTTCTTGTTTTTCTCTCTTAGATTTGGGCTCATTCTTGCCCATTTCTTTTGCTTTGGCTGAAATTTTACCTATCATGAAGGGCTTGGTCACATTTTCATCATTTTTAGGCTATCGGTTTAACTTCTATATCATAATCCAAGTGTATGTTATATCTCTTGCTTGGGCTATCCAATTGACTTGCTCAAAACTTATGTGAAGTGGAAAAACTCTATATAAAGTGTACATAAGTGAAAGCCCAAATGTATGGGTGGAGATGTTAAACTTAGGAAATCTAACTCTTGAATTAGGAAAAATTACCCTGATCCAATCTTCTTAAATTTTTAAAATCTTTATTTACTTCCAAAAATTTATCTTCCTTACCCAAGAATTTTTCCTCTCTTTAAGATGTTATTTCTAATTTTTTTTTATTATGTTTTCTCTCTTTACCTATTCCCTTAATGTTAGAAACATTTTCTAAGGCTTATATTTTCTTAAATATCTAAAAATTGTTTAATAAGTTTTATTTTCTTAATTAAATATTTATGTACCTTTATTAATAAAAGAAACAAAATTAGGGATGTTACATATGACAATATGTTTTGAATTATGCTTATTGAGACCAAGTTTTTCTAACTTTTTCATTCATTAATGACCATTTTTTGACAAAGGACATTAAGTTTACCTTATATTTTTGTTTCACTTAAATGTGTTATGGTTTTCATACTAACCAATCTCAGTTTACAGCAATTGTCCACGATGACACAACATGTGACCTTAGTAATTCACCACAAGGGTTACTTTGTGAAAGACCCAACCTTAAGATATATAGAAGGCGAATAGGATGCTTGAGATGATTTGGACATTGATTACATATCTATCCTTATTATAGACCAATAGTATAAAGAGCATGGCTATAAAGAATACCATCAATGTTTCTAGCTAGTTCTAGGATTTGAATTGCAGGATGAACTAAGTTCTTTGCTCAATGATAAAGATATAATACAATTATCTAGGCCTAGTAATCGAACAGGTGAGGTGCAAATTTATCACGAGCATAATGTCAACATGCCAGATAACCTACCTCTAAATTAGGATGGAAATAATGGTACAAGTGCAGAGGTAGAGGAAAACCCATTAGATGAACATGATTATGATACTACAAATGATGAGACATATAAGAAAGTGCAAGATAAGTCTGATGATGATGACAATACTGTGGTAGAAAACATGCTATAACACTTTTTTTGTGTAAATTTAAATTGCAAAATTATTTATGTTTTTTTCTTTTAACTTGTGTGTTTTAACAAAAAATACTATAAGATAACACAACATCAGATGATGAAGAAAGAAGAAAAGGATCGACAAATAGAATAAAAAAGAGCTAAAAAGGGAGTAACAAAGCATGTTTACTTTTGGCCTTGAGAGCTCACATACACCAGAGGTGGTAGGGCGCTCAGATAATGATGATGGGAGGTATAAGCCTAAAGATCTAGGTAGCCCAGTGTGCTCCAATGAGGATGATAACAACCAAAGGTCAATGAGTTATCTGACCATCATGCCAAATAAAGAATTTGGGAAGATGGCAATAAAACTAGGCATGGATTTCCCACCCTTTCAAGTGTTCAAGACTACTTTGTAAAATTATAGGATTATCCTTTGAAAGGAGTTCAAGTATATGAAGAATGACAAAATCAGGGTGAGGGAACAACGTAACATAGAGCAATGTGGATGGGAAATTTTCTATAGTTGGAGCAATGTTGCAGAGATGAGAATGTTGCGTTGGATGTGTAGACACACCAGAAGAGATATGATTAGAATGAGTGCATTAGAGAGAAGGTTGGGGTAGCAACTATTGTGAAGAAGATGGTGGAATCTTGTTTAAGGTGGTTTGGTCATGTGTGGAGAAGACCTACAGAAGCCCTAGTAAGAAGAGTAAATCATATGTAGAATAGTCTGATAATAAGAGGTAGAGGGAGACCAAAGAAAACAATAGGTGAAACTATTAAGAATGATTTAATAGTTAATAACCTATCTATTGATCTCATTCATGATAGGCCATTGTGGCGCTGTTTGATCTATGTAGCCGACCCCACCTAGTGGAAAAAGGCTTAGTTGTTGTTGTTGGAGCAATGAAACAAGTAGTTTATAAGTAAAGACATTCAAGGATGAGTATTTATGCACTAGGGGGCTTTAAGAATAAGAATGCAAATAAGAAATGGCTAACAAATGAACTTATCCCAATAATTAAAGCACATCCAACAATGAAACATACCAAAGCATTTGATTGATTTAAACAAAATAAACAAGCCCACATTGATGACTTCCAGATATATAGGGTACATCCAACAAAACATTAATGACTTCCAATCATGCAAGGGTAGACTACTTAGGCAGGATGCGGAGGTATAAAACATTTTTTTATCATTCTTAAATATATTTTTATGATTCATCCTTAAATGTTGCTAATTTTGAACACTTTTTTTGATTCATTTAAGTTACAATCACAATCAAGTCAACATGCTACACCTATAACACCATCATAATAACAACTGACACTACAAGGATAGGTACAAAGCATTGGTTTTAGTTTCATGGTTTAGATAAACGGATACTGATTTAATAAATTTGTAACAGGCATCTAGCCAACATACATCAAGGCCATCACCATTTTCACAAGAAACACAAGAACCAAATGTAATAACTACAAATATTTCTCATTTCATTTAGTATTCTTGATTATTTTTTAACAAATACTTGTTATTTTTAATTTAGTGTGCTTGAATATTTTAGGTTCTAGATTGGAAATTGCATCAAACGACACACTTAATTAGAGGCCAACTAGACCTCTTGGAATATCAAGAAGGGATAAGTGAGTAATTCCTTCCTAAGAATCTATGTCTAGCGATGTCAATAAAATAAGAGGGAGCTCAAGTAGCACTAATTAATAGAGTAGTGATGGCATTGACATCTATTAGGATAAATTATCACTGTTTATTTCTTTTTTATTATGGACATTTATTGGCAATGCATGCCTTCTTGTAAATAAACTAGCCAGTAATGTTTCTGATCTTATACTGGCTACCTATGGTAATGGCATAGTGATGTATTGATTGCTTATTACAATATTTTAATATTATGGTAATCTTGATCTTGCTCATGTTGTATTCTGGTCATAAACTAGTGTGGTTGTATTATTTGCTTACATGTATGAAATGTAATTGAAAAATGGGACTTCCTAGTACTTGTTAGTTGATAATCCAAAATGTAACCAAATATCTAATACAAGACATAATTAAAATTTTTCCAAAGAGAGAAATGAGAGAGAATAAAACTTCATTGACAATTTTCATTATAATTCTAATGTCTGATCAATTCAAATACAAATCAACATTCTACAATAGTGCAAGTGTTTCAACTATTCTACTTTGCAATAATACAACAATTTCAAATACAAAACAATATTCTACATTTGGATTGCATTTTTATTTCATCTCTAATTCATAATGTGTTGTTGTCTTCAAAAGCAGCTTAGCAACCAAGGATTTTTCATATCCTGCTTCTTAAGCTTTAACATTAGCCTCACTTCCATAATGCATAAGCTAAAGTCTCATCCTCACTTCCATGGTTTTGTCATATTCCTCTAGTAAAAAATAAAAATAAAACCATTTGAATGAAAAGACCAATGCAATGGAACATATCAATTTATGGGGATACTGTTAATGCTACTCTGACCTTCAACTGATAATAAAAAAGGTACCAGTCAAATTCTATATTGGTTCCAACACTATCAAATCTTTTTAGCTAAGTTAAAGTGGTGTATAGGCAAGTTCAAAGGCTTCTCCAATTAATTCTCCTTTTATGTCCACAAACCACTGAGTAGAATATTTTGGCTTTTGTTGTGTATCAAATTTCTTGGACTGTAAATTATTCCCTGAAGTAGGTGCTACAGCAACCATAAGAGGAGCACTTCGTGGGCATGGTCATGATCTCCCTTGTAAGTAATGGTTATAGTATTTCAGTTATCTACAACAGTGTCAATATGCTTAGGGACGAGACATCTAGTAAAAGTGCATCTCCAGTGGTTTTTGAAAATTGAAACTGTTAATCAGAAAAAAAAAAAAAAAAAAAAAAAAAAAAAAGGAAGACAATTCAAAGGCCAAAAATAAATAAACAAGGGAAGGCAACAACCCAAATAAAGAATAATAGCTTTTAAATTGCTTGAAAACTTCATTAAAGAGATTTGTTGCTTTACTATATCCTTGTTTTAGAAGGAATCCATCTCTCATTACTTTTCCAACTTTAGGCCCCAAAAAACAATTTATATAATAGTACACAAATACATCCTAAGTATGCCAAAAACTTTACAGAAACTTTGCAGCCAAGTGGATTTTTTCAATAAAAAGTAGAAATATGTCTCATTTGCTAACACTTGCTAATTTCTAATAATTGCCTATTGAAAATGCTTCCACAAACCTTAAATAAGGTGCTTCTATCATCATTTGTTGCACTAGAAGGAGTTACAAGGACATGTATCTAGACTTCAATGAATAATTTTCCATACAAGAATTAGATGCACGTCCAACAAGCATATCAAGTTATTATCAATTGATTAATGTTCAGATTCTAATATGTAGTGACTCAAAATAAATCTAGGAAACTAAAACTAATGGAAAATTACCTATTTATGGATGTACATTGAACCAGTGAAGTTTGCTTTTCCTATGACAATGATGCTCACTTTTATATATGCTTAAATATTACATAGTAAAGACTCATTCAACATCAAACTAAATTTATTCAATATAAACCATTAATGGGCCATAACAAATGACATTATATAGTTCAAAGTATAAGATTTAGTCTTCATAGAGCCTTCGTTAAATATGAGAATGATCAAATTATGTCAAAAGGAACTTTGTTCTGGAATACTTTATTTACTTCAACTTTCCTATTAAATTTAAATGTGCTAAGTTTTGAGGATTATTGAGTGAATTTGAATTTCATAAAAAAATTCAACATCATTAGAGGCCAAGAAAACTAGTAAATAAACCACACATAATTAGCTGAGAAGGATAATACCTAGACCTAGAATCATCGATTGGACCTATATGACTAGCACTAGAAGGAGAAAGACTTAACACTGAAGAAAGAGAATGACCCAAGCTTCAAGAAGGCCGAAGGAGCTCAAACAAGATTAAAGAAGAACGAGGAGATTGATGAATGTGCGCTTGGATATCGAAGGAATTGACCCAAATTTAGTGAATAGTTCTCACACCAAGGAAATTGGCTATTGTTCTCGCTCATGAAGAGGGTCACCACTGGGAAATGAAAGGTTCACATGATGGTGGCCTGCAAGAAGCGAAAATATCATTGTACAACAGTGTTTCACGGGGGTTGGGTTCCAAAGGACACAAAAATATGGACTTTTCTGATGGAAGAGGGAGGATGGGTGGAAGAATAAGAAAAATGTTACATTTTAGGATTATTTTTTAAAGCTAATTCATTGATGATTTGGCATAGTAAGCTAGTATTTAAGCATACCACGTAGGCACTAAATGATTATATGTTTCTTTATGCCAAGAAACAGAGTGTTTGGTGAAAGTAAGGATGGTTTGAAAACTGCAAGCAGTTCTAATCAGTATGCAAATCTTAATAGAAGCATTCAGAGTATCTACCTCTATCACAGCCTTTTGTAATCCTTGGATTCTACCTCCATGACACTATTCTCAAACACGGAAAGGCAGAGAAATCTATACAACAACCAAATTCAATAAATAAGATATGTTCAAAGGGAAAGCTATGTGTCTACCTTATTTCACATTATAGCTTCTTTCTTCAATTTTCATCCTTCAAAGCATAAAAAAAGAAAGATAAACCATAGATAAACATATAGAGTTCTCTTTAATAAATCACAACAAACTTAACCAACCAATTTAAAGGTTAATTAAATCATCTAAAATATTAGCATAGATATGGGATATTGATAAAATATAGCCTATTAATTGGGTTTTATTGACCACATTAAATCCTTCGACAACTAATTTGATGAAATGGGTTATGGCCACGAGACCTCATTTCATTACCTTGCACAATTTATCCAAGGTCAGAAATCAGAATCCTTGTGTTATCGAGAAAAATGAAGATCTAATTCATATTTTTTTTCTTTCTATAAATTTAATTATATAATAAAAATTGGTTCTAATAACTAGAATAAGCTGGATAAAAAGATGCACAAATACCTACATACAGGTTTCATCCTAGTCATGGCCGAAGCAGATGACGACCACGCGTTCCACCCAGAGTGCAGATGTGGTAGAAGGTACAACATTCTTTGTAACAACTTTTATTATTATTATTATTATACAATATAGAGTTCACATACACATCATTAATCAAAACGTACGTATAACATATCAAACACATAAATATCTACATCTTATTTATTCTGGTTGACCAATTTTGGAGATACAAGTGCGGGTGGTTACACTTTCACCGGATCTGAGCCAACTCGACCACAAACATTTTTTTTGTTTCTGGGATTTGCCCATCATAGAGTAACTTGATCCAACGTGCACTAAAATCCAGAGCCATAGAAAAATATGCATAACTAATTTTCTGAACATGATATGGAAATATAGTGAGAATTAAATTCCAGTAAGTTCAACAATAAATCATCATCAATATAGCTCATCACGTCATGTTCATCTGTATAAACTACAACAAATATCTTTGGTCACATGAATGTACTTTATCTATGTACATGAGAATCGTACAGTAATGACATGTATGACAGGATTAACTATTTTCAAAATATCATATGATGACTATCAATTTATTCTCATATCAAGCTACTCCAGTCAGGGTAAGTATTTTCTACTCTCTGATACGAGCTTTTCTCGCTCCGTCCGACATGGCACACTTTCTCTTTTTTTTCTCATTAACATAGTCATAACTGTTGGTAGGACATCTCCTACTAGTGCACCACACGGATTGCCATGTGACCGTGCTCATTTCTTTTCTTTTCACAATGATAGCCAAAAATATCCTTTCAATAACAAGTATGTTCATCAAAATATAATTATTACCAAAAATAATTGGTAATCATGCCATAAACATAACCATTTCAAATATCACTTTATAAATATTTTCATGTCAAAATTTCACACTTAAGATGGTAAGAAGTTCATACAATGGTAATGGCTATGGCATATACTAGTCATTTATTATTTTTATTTATAAGATTCTTCTTTTTTAAATATTAATTTTATTTTTTTATTTTTTTGATGCAGGTTTTCATTCTATCAGACATTCTCTTACTACTCAGAGCATAACTCCCTCAATTTAACTCCGATGTAGGTGATCTTGGTGTCAATTTAAAGATAAAACAATTATCGAAAACTATTATGTTGAACAGTTTAACGAAATATTAAGAAATCAAGGTGATATTACTCTCTCAAAGTACAGGTTATTTCTTCTTGGGTAGGTTCTAACCTCTACCTACTAATCTGTCCATATCGCCCTCATAAGAATTCCAAATTAAATTATTGCAGTGGTCAAAAATCTGTGACACATATAGCAATAATTTTTATGTTAATCATTTATTTTAATTCCTTAGAGAATGTTCTCAAAAATTAAAACACAGAAACTATCCTAAAATATTCTTCCCTAATTAACCAATTTCTGACCACTGCATACTAATCGGACCATATCTACCTCATACGAACTCCAAATTAAAACATATACGGACTCCTATAGAATGTTCCCAAAAACTAAAACACAAAAGCTATCCTAAAATATTCTTTCCTAATTAACCAATTTCTGACCACTGCATACTAATCCAACTATATCTGTCTCATACGGACTCCAAATTCAGTGATTCCACTGGTTAAACATCTGTGACACATATATCTATAATTCTTATGTTAACCATTTATTGTCATTCTCTACAGAATGTTTCCAGAAATTAAAACACATAAGCTATCCTAACATATTCTTCCTTGATTAACCATTTTCTGACCACTGCTTACTAATCAGACTATATTTATCTCATATAGACTCCAAATTGAGTGATTCTAGTGGCTAAAAATTTGTGAGACATAGATCTACATTTTTCATGTTAACCATTTATTTTAATTCCTTACCGATTCTTCCCAAAATTTTAAAA
This sequence comes from Gleditsia sinensis, assembly GCA_037074535.1. Lineage (NCBI taxonomy): Eukaryota > Viridiplantae > Streptophyta > Magnoliopsida > Fabales > Fabaceae > Gleditsia > Gleditsia sinensis. The sequence goes on from CM073467.1 coordinate 17,590,856, forward strand.
ACAAAAACTTAAAATTTTGCCACCCACGGCCATACCTATGCAGAACTATCTACACCAGCCTAAGTATTTAAACATACATAATATGTAACATGATATAGCAACATCCATGACCAATCATCAAAGTTCTAAGATCAAAATCTCATATAAATATTACAAGTTTCAAAACTTTTCTTCAAAAAAAAATATTGTTAAACTGACCTTGAGTACTTAGTCCTCTAGACTTCTCCTTCATCTTTCTTCCATTCTTCCTCTCCTTTCCTCACTCTACCTTGCTTCTATTTTTCCTCTCCCTCACTTGGACAAAATTCTAATGTTATAAGGGTGAGTTTTGCTTAAATAGACTATCAAATAATTCACTTTTCATGATCATGGGTCTACCTTATCATAATTAGGATGCACTTGGTTTATTTTTTGAAAAACAAACAACTTATGTTCTTGTCTTCCTCTTCCTTAGTCAAGATATGAATAGGAAAATGAGATTTGTATTTTGAAAATTATGATAATATGTTCTTAAGATAAGGGACAAGGTCCCTTTGATTTAGGGATTTGTTTCCTTTTTCTTTTGTCTTAATCAAGTATGATAGGTTTGCCTTTCTAGATAGCAAATTTTCAACCCTTGAATCTTCCTTATTTGCCTAAAATTATTTATGTAGGATAAGGATGTTTTTCATAATGCTATGTATTATTACCCACTTGCTAAAATTATGAATGTAGGATATCACACCACTTGCTAAATTTTTGTCTTAATGCCATGTCACCTAATCTTGATTACACCATTATTTTATCACTTTATTTTTATTTTTATTTTTTCTCTTGAGTTTGGGCTCATTCTTGCCCATTTTTTTTACTTTGGTTAAAATTCTACCTTTCATAATGGAGTTGGTCACATTTTCATGATTTTTGGGCTATCGATCCAATTTATATATCTTAATCCAAGTCTATATTTTATTTCTTCATTGGGCTATCCTATTGACTTGCTAAAAATTCATGTGAAGTAGAAAAACTCTATATGAAGTGTCCATAGGTGAAAGCCCAATTTATGGGTGGAGATACTAAATTTAGTAACTTTAACTCTTAAATTAGGAAAAATTACCCTAATTTAATCTTCTTGAAATTTTAAGACCTTTATTTACTTCACAAAAATTTATCTTCCTTACCTAAAAATTTCACCTTTTTTTAGCATATTTATTTCTAATATTTTCTCTTAGGTTTTCTTTTTTTACCTATTCTATTAATGTTAAAACATTTTTATGCATACACGTAAGGTGAAAAATTTTTAAAGATATATTTTTTTAGATATCTAAAAATTGTCTATTAAATTTTATTTCTTTAATTAAATATTTATATATCTTTGTTAATAAAAAAAAATTAAAAATATTACATTGTTTACCTCTCGGCTTCCTGATTTCTCTCACGAAATCAGAGTCTCTTTGTTTACTTACAGAGGGGGGTGTTACAGAATTTATAGGAAGGCACCAAGACCCCAGCGAAGAGTGTAGAAAGACATTTAGGTGACGTTTGATGTCTCTCACGAAATTTTACGGCCCACCCAAAGCGTTGCCAGGCATCAGCGTGACTCCAACGCAAATGCCTCTAGCCACTAAACGGAGAAATTTTTTTTTTTACGAGTAAAAACTTACACTAACTTCTATGTTCTTATACGGAAATATAATTATATAACTATTATTTTAATAATTTTGGAAACAATTTTAAAAAAATATTTTTCTCATATATTCTTGTTTTAGGGTTTTTATGTTTTAATTCTTTCAGCCTACACAAACGCCAGAGTCAAAAGTATGGCTTTCACCCTTTGTGAGGAAAAGCATGGTTTTTTTCTCAAGTTAAAATATAATAATAATAATAATAATAATAAATATAAAAAATAATATAAAAAATTAATATATAAATAATAAATTTTTATAATAATTTATTAAACTATTTTAAAAAAATTTATAAATAATATATTTAGAATAAAAACTTTACATAATAAATAAATAATTTAAAAAATTTTAAATCTTAAATTTTAAATTCTAAACTTTAAACACCAAATAATAAACTCAAACTTCAAAATTAAATCTCAAATTTCAATTTCAAAACTCAAAATTTTAAACTATAGATATTTTCTTTTAAAATATAAAATTAACATATTACTAACAAAAAATGTATGTAATAAAAAAATAAGTTTTAAATTTAAAATTTAAAACTTAAAACCTTAAAACTCTATATCCAAAATTCAAAAATTTAAATTCCAAATGTCAAACGTTAAACTCTAAATTTTAAGTCCAAACTTGTCTAAATTTTAAACTGTAAATATCAAATCTCAAACCTCAAACCTTAAATTTTAAGTCATTTTTTAAGAAAAAAATATAAACTTAATATATTTCTAACAAAATTTTTTTATAATAAATAAATAATTTATAAATTCTAAATTTCAAACTCTAAACATTAAATATTAAACTCTAAAATCTAAATATTTTTTAAGAAAATGTGTAAAATTTATATACTTCTAACAACAACAAAATCTATAATAAATGTATAATTTACAAAAACATAAATTTTAATTCTTAAATTTTAAACTTCAAATACAAAATTTCAAGATCTAAGATTTAGTTAGTAATATATTAATTTTACAATTAAAAAAAAGATTTCAGATTTTTAAATTTGAATTTATATTTTAAAATTTAATGTTAATGATTTGTTGTTTATAATTTAAGGTTTATAGTTTGAATTTATAGTTAGTGTTTAGAGTTTGAAGTTTAAATATTTGAATTTCCAGATTTGAGATTTTGTAAATTATTTTTTTATTATATGAAATTTTTATTCCAAATATATTATTTACAATTTTTTAAAAAAAGTTTAATAAATAGTATAAAAAATTATTATACAATTATTTATTTATTACATTATTATTATTATCATTATCATTATATTTTATTTATTTTTTATTTATTAATTTTAAAATGATTTTATATTTTTTTCTTAACATTATATGTTACAACAACAACAACCACAAAATATTTTTTCACTATTAATATTAACATTATATGTTAATTTTTTTTAAAATAAAAAGGAAAAACATATGCTGTTGCCCATAGAGGGCTAAGGCATGCTTTTAATAGGTATATTTTCATAATGAAGCCTAACTTAAAATAGTGAAATGCTCTTTTGATTTTAAATTTTATTTTTTTAATTTATATTTTTTTTAAAATTAAAACGTTTTCACATTAATTCCACTTACAAAATATTTAACAGATTTTTTATTATTTAATTAAAACATGTTCTCACTAAAATTTTCTAAATTTTTTGTTAAGTCATATGGTCAAATTTATTGATATTTTTTAATTGAGGTAATATAAAAAGGTTTATTAAAATTGAATAATCTTTCAAAAACTAGATTAAAAAAATAAAAATTTAACTAACGAAATTAAAAATACGTATATCTTTTAAAATTAAAATAGTTATTTACTTATCTATTTTTCTAGTTCCAATTTATAGTAAAATCTTTATAGAAACTTGCAAGTATATTTTTTTCTTAACATTATATATTACAACAACAATAACCTCCAAATACTTTTTTACTATTAACGTTATATGTTAATTTTTTAAAAAATAAAAAGGAAACACATACTTTTACGTAAGTCATGCTTTTAATAGGTATATTTTCATACAGAAGCCTAACTTTAAATAGTGAATTGTTATTTTGATTTTAAAATTTTATTTTTTTTAATTTAGATTTAAAAAAATTAAAACTTTTTCACATTAATTCCACTTACAAAATATTTAACAGATTTTTTATTATTTAAATAACAATTTTAATTAAAACATGTTCTCACTAAAATTTTCTAAATTTTTTGTTAAGTCATATAATCAAATTTATTGATATTTGTTAATAGAGGTGATATAAAAAAAATTATTAAAATTGAATAATCTTTCAAAAACTAGATTAAAAAATAAAAATTTAACTAACAAAATTTAAAATACTTATATCTTTTTAAATCAAAATAGTTATTTACTTATCTATTTTTCTAGTTCTAATTTATAGTAGAATCTTTCTAGAAACTTGCACATATTTTTTTTTCAAACAACAACAACCATCAAATATTTTTTTACTATTAACATTATATGTTAATTGTTTTTAAAATAAAAAGGAAAAACATATGCTTTTGCCGATAGAGGGCGTAAGTCATGCTTTTAATAGGTATATTTTCATACTGAAGCCTAACTTTAAATAGTGAATTGCTATTTTGATTTTAAAATTTTATTTTTTAATTTAGATTTAAAAAAATTAAAATGTTTTCAAATTAATTCCACTTACAAAATATTTAACATATTTTTTATTATTTAAATAACAAATTTAATTAAAACATGTTCTCACTAAAATTTTCTAAATTGTTTGTTAAGTCATTTGGTCAAATTTATTGATATTTGTTAATTGAGGTAATATAAAAAGGTTTATCAAAATTGAATAATCTTTCAAAAATTAGATTAAAAAAATAAAAAATTAACTAACGAAATTAAAAATACATATATCTTTTAAAATGAAAATAGTTACTTACTTATCTATTTTTCTAGTTCCAATTTATAGTAGAATCTTTCTAAAAACTTGCACGAATACGCATTAGGGTGGTTTCATAGAACTTTATGGGTACGATTAAATTCATGAAGAATTCAAATAAAAATTTAATAATGAGTTTAATTAACTTCTTTAATTAATTAATTTTTATATATTTTTTCAATTTATTAGAATTTAAAAAATTTAATTATTTAAATTATATTGCAATATGATATTATTTACTTATTTTATTAACTTTACAATAACATATTTTCTAAATATAATACCAAAGAAATACTTAAAATTTAGCATCAAATGAATTTTTCATAGTGAATTCCTAACAATTTTTTCTTGCGAGATTGAAAATTTTATAGCAAAATTCACATTTAAACAAATAGAATTGAATTTTTTTTTGTACATAAGGGAGTAGAGGTTTTTGAACTTATGATCTATTGTTAAGTACCTAGTTCCCTCACAAAAAATTACAACAAAAATAGTTTTAGTAACGGTTAAAAAAATCATCACTAAAATATAAAATAATGATTGTTTTCAAACTATGGTTATTCTAAAAACCATCGCCAAATAAAATTTAACAACATCTTTTGTAATCGTTGTTATTTAACGATAATTTTTTAAATAACTATCGCTAAATATCGTTATTTTTTATAATTTTTTTAAATCATCAATTTTTAAAAACTGTCATTAAATACAATAATAATTCAGTTTTTATTCCTTTCCCCTTGTCTTCCCCCACATCTTCCTCCCATATTTCTCCCTCATTTTCCCTCTATTATCTTTGATCTAGAGAAATCTTCTCCCTCCGATCGTGCTACTGGAGCTTTTGTAAAGAATCCTTCTTCCTCATTCTCCCTTCATTTTTTTTTACGAAGAAGTAACAATAATGTAAGCTTTAACGATGATAGATATGTTGCAAGAAGATTTTGAATTTTTGTAAATTCTTTCTTTCATTTTTGAGAGAACTTTCATAGAAAATACTTGGTAAAAAAAATTACCGGATTATATTGTAATAATAACAACATCCGCTAATATGAAAATTTTCCCTATATCAAATAATTTTTAGATATAAGCTACTTTGTTGTCGTATGACATTTCATTTGCATTGGTTGATTTTGTTCTAATATGCTCGAATTTATATTTTCATTTATTAACCCATCTTGATCTGGAATCCTAAGCTTTAAAAGATTATTAGATTTTTGAATAAAAATAGCTTTAGAATCATCTTTTCCCCACACTTTAATGAATTTTATTTTCATCTTCAAAATATGAGTACCCAATTAATATATCATATCAATCTTTTAGCAAATGAAAGTCCCTTTAAAGTGGATTCAGTTTATTTTATTAAAAAATTCTGTCTAATAAATAATTGGTAAGAAGTTATGCACAAAAAAATTTATTTCATAGATAAAGTTTTTAAACTAAATACATCTACATAATATGTCTTAATGAATTATCAAATAATATTGGTTACACATTAAGTAATTCCAAATTGAAGAAAAGACAATTCATAATTAATATTTGATTGTAAGATAATGTAAAATGAATATTTTTACAATCGAGTTTTTTTATTACTAATGCATATCATTTTTTTCAGGCACCAAGAGATCAAAGCAATGGACACCGTCTTTAGATTTCCAAAATTAATTTATATTTTTACTATAAATTTTATATAATTGTATTGTAATAATATGATTTAAATTTTTATTAAATATCTGTTTTGATTGTAATGTTCAATTGAATTTTGATAGTTAAATTGATTTTTTCTGTTGATATTATTATTATCTTAGATATAATTATAAGAATATTAAAAGATACAAAAAAAAAAAAATCAAAGGGTTTAGCGACAATTTATAAACTATTGCTAAAAAAACATAGTTTTAGCGATTGTTTTGAACCGTTGCTAAAATAAATTTAACAACAATTCCAATACCATCATTAATCCATGGTTTAACGATAGATTATCCATGGTCTCAATTATCGCTAGGACATGAATTTTGTAATAGTTTATGTAACCGTTGTTGTGAGTTTTAGCGACAGTTAAAAGTGTCGCTAAAATCTCTGAAAACCATCTATAAAACTTGTTTTTGTTGTAATGGACCACACTGGCGCCTTGAATTAAATTTTATTTCAAATTACATTTCAAACACATTAAATTAAAATTAAAATTCAATTAAATTCTCATTTTTTTAGTATTCCAAATAGGCTCTGTGTCCCTACATGTTGAATTTTTTCCATTGTTAAATAAATTGACATTGCCAAATTAAAAAAATTAGAGTGAAAATTTCAAAATACATCTAATAGTAGGACAACTTGAGAAGTAGAACATTTCATAAATTACCATTGACTTCTTTTACTTTAAATTTTTGTAAGTGTTAATTTGATATTTTTATAGTTCGTGCCACTTGAATAAGGCTATTGAGAGTTAATACAGGAAAAAGACATTTAGTGCAAGGAAAGTATACAGAATCAATTTTTAGTATACTATTTTCTGATATTCTTTAGTATCTTAAATATTCTGATATGGGATACCATAAAAAATAAGATAAAATGATATTTAAAATTCTTATATTTAATATGAATATTGAATGTTATCAGAGAAATGATACAATTAATATTTTATTAAAGTTAATGAAGTTAGAAGTGGTGAAATTTGAGATTCTCATAGTTTTGGGTGGTAAAGAGTGCCATCCTACTACGCTCTGGTATCTATACTAGTGTGCCACTGCCAAACATAGACATGTTTGATGCCACATAACATTTATGATATTAAAGTGAAGATGATAGTGCACCAACGTCTCTTAAGTTTTATAAATAATCCTATTAATATTAATAGATGAAATTTTTTAGTATAAATTAAAATTGAAGAGTGTAAATATAAATTTTAAAAATAAAAAAAATTATTGTAATTCATTCAACTCTTCTTATTTTTCTTCGTTCAGGTAGATATATAAAAGTATTTGAAGTATGTAAAAATTGTATTCATAAAAAATTTATCTGATACAGAAATATGTTAATATCCATTAAAGAATGACCATCGTTGAAAGTGGCAACTACAAAAAAATTCTAGCGTTGAATGGCATACTTCCCGACTGCATCAAAGCCATGAAAACACTTCCGCGAAAAATTAGCTGTTAGGACTCTTGTCACCTTCGGGCTGACCAAAGAAGGGTTGGAGGGTTAATTTTTTTTTATTTTTTTGACGGGACATCGTTTCGTACATATGAACGTGACTCCTGTTCATAAATACGATAGCACCAAACTCCAAGGGTTTCTTGGATTCAACAACATTTGAAACCTCGACAATTTGTTTAATTTGTTTGTGTGCTTGCTTTTTTTGGTTAAGGACTCGAAATATTATCCAAATCAATAAAGGAGGTAGTGTGTTTCCGTCATTAGCAACTTGGTCTTCCCCAACTATAGCGGTGGCCAAAATCCCAGTGGCTTCGGGCTTCCTTGGCGACCGAACGGTTACAACCATTCAAACAGCACTTAGCCTGGACTTGCATGATGAAATTTTTTATAGCCTTTTTGCTAACATAAGGCGTGTTAACATTATTGCTCGGTTGGATTCCCTACCATCTTCAGGATCCATTTAGAAAGTAGATCATAGGGATGAGACTTTCGACTCCATAGATAAACCTATACCGAGAATATAGAAAGCAAATTTGGGAAAAAAACTTGATCATACCTAAAGATAAAGAGAAAATGACTAGGGTTGCGAAAGGAGAAGGAGAAAACACAAATGGTCGATCACCTATAGACAAACCTACAAAACATAAAATCATTTTTCGGACATGTTTAACTCAATCAAAAGCGGGTACGATAAAACTTGAATGAGAAGACAAACCAAACCATGACCCAACTACAACCTAATTATACAGAAAACACCGTATTCATACCAAAGAATGGATACACTATTCCACCTGCAGACATAAGTTTTAACCAAAACACATAGATAAATCCAAAGTTTTCAAAAGAAAAAGGAGGAAAACGTAAAGAATGAATTCAAAATAATTTAAGGATTTTTACCCGATACCACTAAGACGGACATTTAAAAGATATAACTTATGGAAGGAAATAGATGGAAGAATATACTTATAGAGAATGAAGAACTCAAGCAAAACGAAGGCAGAAGAACTTGTAATCAAGTTGAAGAACCACTTGACTGATTGGAACACAAGTTAATTTACAAAGCGTGTCTAGAAAGATTAAGCGATTCTGGAAGATGTGTGCAAGAAATGACCAAAATCGGAGGATTGATATAGGAAGGATGGTGAGGATTGATAAAGTGTTGGAGAGCTGTCGCAAAGGTTCTGCATGAAGCGGAAGGAGAAAGAGGAAATGATAATTTATATATTAGCATGGATTCCAAGACGATTTTTGAATTGAAAAATTCAAAATAGCTATTGATATTACCAAAGCACCCCTAATGACCTACATAGCTATCATCATAACCTACTTACATTCATAAATACCACCCAATTTTCTAAAATTCTATATTGACAAGAATGAGTGAGGCATCAACATAATCCCCCAGGTTGATCTGCCCAATGGGTTGACGGACAAAATCAGTCATATAAGCTTATGCTCTATTTAGAATGTCCCCTTTGTGCAAACCACTAAGAAGACTTGGGGGGTCGAGAGACTAGTGATAATATTGTAACTAGGCTGACCTAATCCAAGAGCATAACCAAATGCCTAGCAGATAAGAAGTACATATGCCCTATAGATCAACCCAAACCAAGCCAGTAAAATGTCCCTCAAGCGAAGATCTAATTGAATAACCAACCCATATTGGCATAATGAACTCTTGGATTCCCTCCTTAATATCCAGAGAATTATTTCAACTGAATAACAAGTGTCACCCACTTTGCCTTGAAAATGATCAGAATGCTCTCCTAGGACTCATCGACTTATAAACTCTATAAATAGGCGCTCATTGTTCTTCTGGTATCATCTTCTTACACTATCACTCTACTTTCATCAGATATATATATTTAGCATTTATCAGTGGATCTCTCAATTGATTTGATCATAAGAGTTCTTGACAGTCCTCGCTCAAACACTATGCTTTACAAACTATTTTGCTTGCAGGAATACCCAATGCTTGGTTGCTTCACCACATGCAGCCAATTAACCATGATATCAATTACGATCTAACATCATGGATCCCTTAGATACAATTTTTCATAAAATAAAAGCCATTAAGCCCGTGTAAACCCTACACTTAGATAAAAAAAGGGTTTTATTAAGATAAAAAAAGAGTAAACTAACAATTTAGTCCCTATATTTATAGCCTCTTTTATCTTTAGTTCAGAAATTTTTTTGATTGCATAATAGTTAAGTTCTAAAATTAGTAACTCGTTGTAAGTTAGACATTCTTTAATTCCTAAAAATATAAAAGTATTTGCATTTTAGATTTTAGAAGGACTAACATGTAAAGAATTTAATATTCTTAGAGACTAAGCACTAAGAAAAATTTAAATACTAAAGTTAGGTGGGTCTATAAATTTAATGACCAGATTACTAGTTTACTAATTAAAAACTAAACCCTGTATTATTAAATATCTCAAAAAGCATCCTTGAGATATAAATTTAAAGGTGAGTCAGTGTATTCCAATACCAAAAAAAGGCTTAATTAATAGCATGACATACAAATTATGCATCGATACTGAATCTTGTTTCCCCTCATCATTTTGCAAGGATAGCTTATACAATTTAGTAGGAAAATAAGTGAAAATTAAAAAAAGGTAAGGGTTTGTTTGTATGGTGGAATGTTCTTTTTAGGCTAAACTACAATTTTGATCTCTCTATTTTTAGAAATGATTCAATTTGGTCCATCCAATTTAACACACACCAATTTAGTCCCTAACGTTTTGCAAGGCGTTAAAAGCAAGTCTCTGTGTTAAGATTCTGTTTACACGTTTACGGAATTTAATGATGTAGTCATTAAAATTTCCACTTGAGTTGAAATGGATTCTTAAGAAAGGGACTTGATTGTAACGTCTCACAAAATGTTAGGTAGCAAATTGGTGATTGTTTAAATGGAGAGACAAAATTGAATTATTTCTAAAACATAGAAGGACCAAAGTGTAGTTAATCCTTCTTCTTACAACATAGTGTTTATTTTCTAGCAGTCACAACACTTTTTTTTATTAGTTTGTGATCGATTAGCAGTCACAAAATTTGGTAAATCAAGTTGTGACTGCTAAATTGTAACGTCCTAAATCTCTAATAAAGTTAGATAAATTTTAGAATAAGTAGAAAATACATATGACCAAAAATTAAAATTCTTAGTTATGTGACAATAAGGAATTTATAAAATAGGTGATATATAGTTAATCATGAATCATAAAAATAAAATTCTTAAGATCATAATGAATGGGGAGATAATACAAATACATTTTTAAAACATTATTAATCTAATATTAGTAGTAAATTAAGGCAATATAAAACAACTAAAGAGCTGCCAAGTAGCACCACAAAGTTGCAGCCACATAGCATGTCATATTGGCCACAAAATTGTAGCTGTAACATCCCGTAATTTTTTTAGATATTTTCCTTAGAAATTCTTCACCTTACATATATGCATAGAAATGTTCTAATATTAATGGAATAGGTAAAGAAAGAAAACCTAAGAGGAAATATTAGAAATAAACATGTTAAAGAAAGGTGAAATTCTTAGGTAAAGAAAGATAAATTTTTGTGAAGTAAGTAAAGGTCTTAAAATTTCAAGAAGATCGGATTAGGGTAATTTTTCTTAATTTAAGAGCAAAAGTTACTAAGTTTAGTATCTCCACCCGTAATTGGGCTTTAACCTATAGACACTTCATATAGAGTTTTTCTACTTCACATGAATTTTTAGCAAGCCAATAGGATAGCCCAAGGAAGAAATAAAACATAAACTTGGACTAGGATATAGAAATTGGACCGGTAGCCCAAAAATCATGAAAATGTGACCAAGCCCATTATGAAAGGTAGAATTTTAACCAAAGTAAGGAAAATGGGCAAGAATGAGCCCAAACCCAAGAGGAAAAATAAAAATAAAAATAAAATTAAAGTGATGAAATATTGGTGTAATCAAAGATTAAGTGACATGGCATTATGACAAAAATTTAGCAAGTGGTGTGATTCTACATTCATCATTTTGACAAGTGGCATGATAATACAAGGTTTTAGGACAAAAACATCTATATCCTACATTCATAACTTTAGAAAGTGGGTAATAATACATAGCATTATGACAAAACATCATTATCCTACACAAATAATTTTAGTTAAGTAAGGAAAATTCAAGGGTTAGAAATTTACCACTTAAAAAGGCAAATCTATCATACTTGATTAAGACAAAAGAAAAAGGAAATGAATCCCTAAATCAATGGGATTTTGCCCCATATCTTAAGAACATATCATCATAATTTTCAAAATACAAATCTCCTTTTTCTATGCATATCTTGACTAAGGAAGATGAAGACAAGAACATAAGTTGTTTGTTTTCCAAAAATTCAACAAAGTGTATCCTAATTGTGATAAGGTAGACCCATGATCATGAAATGTGAATTATTTAGTGGTCTATATAAGAAAACCCACCCTTACTACATTAGAATTTCGTCCAAGTGAGGGAGAGCAAAAATAGAAGTAAGGTAGTGTGAGGAAAGGAGAGGAAGAAAGGAAGAAAGAGGAAGGAGAAGTCTAGGGGACTAAGTGCTCCAGATAAGTTTAACAATATTTCTTTTTAAAAAAAACCTTTGAAACTCATAATATTTATATGAGATTTTGATCTTAGAACTTTGATGATTGGTCATGGATGTTGCTATATCATGTTACATATTGATCTTGCATGTGATGTATGTTTGAATACTTAGGTTGGTGTAGATAGTTCTGCATGGGTATGACTATGGTTGACAGAATTTTAAGCTTCGGTATTTTAATTTCTGGGAACAATCTATAAGGAAATAAAAAAATGGTTAACATAAGAATTAAAGATATATGTGTCACGGATTTTTACCCACTCTAATCATTCCATTTGGAGTCCATATGAGGTAGCTATGGTCTGATTAGTAGTCAAAGGTCAGAAAATGAATCATCAGGAAAGAATATGTTAGGATAGTTTCGGTAATTTAATTTTTGGGAATTATTGGTAGGGAATTAAAATAAATGGTTAACATAAGAATTAAAGATATGTGTGTCATGGATTTTTAGCCACTGGATGCATTCAATTTGGAGTCCACATGTGGTAGATAGGGTCCGATTAGTAAGCCAAGGTCAGAAAATGGTTCATCAGGGAAGATTATGTTAGGACAACTTTTGTATTTTAATTTCTGGGAATTATCTGTATAGAATTAAAATAAATGGTTAACATGAAAGTTATATATCTATGTCTCATGTAAATATACCCACTGGAAATCTACAATTTGGAGTTCATATGAGGTAGATATGATTCGATTAGTAAGCAGAGGTCAGAAAATGTTTATTCAGGGAAGAGTATGTTATTAATGCTTTAGTTTTTGAATTTCTAGGAATATTCTGTAGAGAATTAAAATAGCGCGCCAACATAACAATTATAGATATATGGCTCATGGATTTTTACCAACTGGAATAACTCAATTTGGAGTTCCAATTTGGGAGATATGGTCTAATTAGTCAGTAAAGGTCAGAACCTATCCGAGAGGAACTATCCTGTACTTTGAGGGAGTAATATCACCTTCGTTTCTTAATTTTTTGCTATAATATTCAACATAATAGTTTTAGATAATTGTTTTATCTTGAAATGGACACCGAGAGCACCTACATCAGAGTTAAATTGAGGGAGTTATGCTCTGATTAGTAAGAGAAGGTTAGATAGGATGAAAACCTGCATCAAGAAAATAAAGAAATAAAATTAGTATTTAAAAAAGAAGATGAATCTTAATAAATGACTAGTATAGCCATAGCCATTGCCATTGTATGAACTTCTTACCATCTTAAGTGTGAAATTTTGACATGGAAATATTTTATAAAGTGATATTTGAAATGGTTATGTTCATGGCATGATTACCAATGATTTATGGTAATAGTTATATTTTGATGAACATACTTGTTATTGAAAGCATATTTTTGGCTAACATTGTGAAAAGAAAAGAAATGAGCACGGTCACATGGCAATCCGTGTGGTGCACCAGTAGGGGACTCCCTACAACCGGTTATGATCATGATAATGAGAAAAGAAAGAGAAAGTGGGCCATGTCGGACGGAGCGAGAAAAGCCCGTACCGGAGAGTAGAGGATACTCACCCTGACCGGGGTAGCTTGAAATGAGAATAAGTTGATGGGCATCATATGATATTTTGAAAATAGTTAATCCTATCATACATATCATTACAGTATGATTCTTATGTGCATAGATATAATGCATTCATGTGACCAAAGATATTTTCTGTAGTTTATACAGCTGAACATGACGTGATGAGCTTTACTGATGATAATTTATTGTTGAACTTACTGGGATTTAATTCTCACTATATTTCTATATCATATTCAGAAAATTATTTATGTAGCTTTTGTTTCTAAGGCTCTGGCTTTTAGTGCACATTGGATCGAGTTACTTTATGTTGGGCAGATTTCAGAATCAAATAAGATGTTTGTGGTCGAGTTGGCTCAGATCCCGGTGAAGGTGCAACCACCCGCACCTGTATCTCCGGAATTGGTCAACCAAAATAAGCAAGATGTAAATATCTATGTGTTTGATATGTTATATGTCTGTTTTTGATTAATGACATGTATGTGAACTCAATATTGTATAATAATAAAGAAAAAACGAGAGGTTGTTACAGTAGCCACCTTGCACTTGCTAAAGCATGTCACATTTGTAACATCCCGTAATTTTTAAATATTTTTCTTATAAATTCTTCACCTTACATATATGCATAGAAATGTTCTAATATTAATGGAATAGGTAAAGAAAGAAAACCTAAGAGGAAATATTATAAATAAACATGCTAAAGAAAGGTGAAATTTTTAGGTAAGGAAGATAATTTTTTGTGAATTAAAGGTCTTAAAATTTCAAAGAGATTGGATTAGGGTAATTTTTCCTAATTTAAGAGTAAAAGTTACTAAGTTTAGTATCTCCACCCATAAATTGGGCTTTTACCTATGGACACTTCATATAGAGTTTTTCCACTTCACATAAGTTTCTAGCAAGCCCATTGGATAACCTAAGCAAGAAATAAAACATAGACTTGGACTAGGATATAGTAATTGGACCAATAGTCCAAAAATTATGAAAATGTGACTAAGCCCTCCAAGAAAGGTAGAATTTTATCCAAAGCAAAGAAAATGGGTAAGAATAAGCCCATAATGGGTAGGAATAAACCCAAATCCAAGAGAAAAAATAAAATAAAATAAAATAGGTTATGATATAATAATGTAATAATAATAAAGATTAGGTTACATGGCATTAAGACAAAAATTTAGCAAGTGGTGTGATTCTACATTCATAATTTTGGCAAGTGGCATGATAATACAAGGCTTTAGGACAAAAACATCTATATCCTACACTCATAATTCTAGCAAGTGGTATGATAATATATGGCATTAGGACAAAACATTCTTATCCCACACAAATAATATCAACCAAATAATGGAGATTCAAGGGCTAGAAATTTGCCACCTAAAAAGGCAAACCTATCATACTTGTTTAAGACAAAAGAAAATGGAAATGAATCCCTAAATCAAAGGAACCTTGTCCCTTATCTTAAGAACATATCATCATAATTTTCAAAATACAAATCTCCTTTTCCTATGCATATCTTGACTAAGGAAGAGGAAGACAAGAACATAAGTTGTTTGTTTTCCAAAAATTCAACAAAGTGTATCCTAATTGTGATAAGGTAGACCCATGATCATGAAAGGTGAATTATTTGGTGGTCTATATAAGAAAACACACCCTTACAACATTAGAATTTCGTCTAAGTGAGGGAGAGAAAAAATAGAAGCAAGGTAGAGTGAGGAAAGGAGAGGAAGAAATGAAGAAAGAGGAAGGAGAATTCTAGAGGACTAAGTGCTCCAGGTAAGTTTAACAATATTTCTTTTTGAAGAAAACTTTTAAAACTTATAATAGTTATATGAGATTTTGATCTTAGAACTTTGATGATTGGTCATGGATGTTGCTATATCATGTTACATATTGATCTTGCATGTGATATATGTTTGAATACTTAGGTTGGTGTAGATAGTTCTACATGGTTATGGCTATGGGTGGCAGAATTTTTAGCTTTGGTGTTTTAATTTCTGGGAACAATTTATAAGGACTTAAAATAAATGGTTAACATATGAATTATAGATATATGTGTCACGGATTTTTAGCCACTGAAATCATTCAATTTAGAGTTCATATGAGGTAGATATATTTCGATTAGTAAACAAAGGTCAGAAAATGGTTAATCAGGGAATAATATGTTAGGATAGCTTCGGTATTTTAATTTCTGGGAACTTTCTATAAGGAATTAAAATAAATAGTTAACATATGAATTATATATTTATGTGTCACGGATGTGTAGCCATTGGAATCACTTAATTTGGAATTCTTATGTGGGAGATATAGTCAGATTAGTAAGTAAAGGTTAGAACCTACCCTAGAAGAAATAATATTGCATTTAAGGGAGTAATAACACCAAGATTTATTACTATTTTGCTGATATGATTAACATAATAATTTTATATAATTGTCTTAGCTTTCCATAGACACCAATATCATCTCAATCGGAGTTAAAATGAGGGAGTTATGCTCTTATTAGTGAGCAAAGGTCAAAGGACACGGCCAGGCCGTGTTTTGGGTGCTTTAAGCACAGGTTAGCCGTGTTCGGGACTGTTTTTGAGTACATTTGAAGTATTTTTAAAGCATGGCCATGTCCTGGAACATGTCTAGACCGTGTTGGAAGCTGGTGAATCCTATTTTCAACATTTTTCTACCCTAGATGAACCTCTTTAACTATAGGGTAATAGTAGAAATCAAATTGGAGAAAAATGCTCTATAAATTTGTAAGAATATGTGTTAGAAATGATATGAAGAGATTGACTAAAGGCCAAGCAGAAAGAAAATGAAGAGATGAAATTAATATTTAAAAAAAAGAAGATGAATCTTATAAATGAAAATAATAAATGACTAGTATATGCCATAGCCATTGCCATTGTATGAACTTCTTACCATCTTAAGTGTGAAATTCTGACATGGAAATATTTTATAAAGTGATATTTGAAATGGTTATGTTCATGGCATGATTACCAATGATTTATGGTAATAGTTATATTTTGATGAACATACTTGTTATTGAAAGCATATTTTTGGCTATCATTGTGAAAAGAAAAGAAATGAGCACGGTCACATGGCAATCCGTGTGGTGCACTAGTAGGGGACGCCCTACCAACGGTTATGATCATGTTAATGAGAAAAGAAAGAGAAAGTGGGCCATGTCGAACGGAGCGAGAAAAGCCCGTACCGGAGAGTAGAGGATACTCACCCTGACCGGGGTAGCTTGAAATGAGAATAAGTTGATGCCCATCATATGATATTTTGAAAATAGTTAATCCTGTCATACATATCATTACTGTATGATTCTTATGTGCATAGATATAATGCATTCATGTGACCAAAGATATTTTCTGTAGTTTATACAGCTGAACATGACGTGATGAGCTATATTGATGATGATTTATTGTTGAACTTACTGGGATTTAATTCTCACTATATTTTCATATCATGTTCAGAAAATTAGTTATGTAGCTTTTTCTATGGCTCTGGCTTTTAGTGCACATTGGATTGAGTTATTTTATGTTGGGTAGATCTCAAAATCAAATAAGATGTTTGTGGTCGAGTTGGCTCAGATCCCAGTGAAGGTGCAACCACCCGCACCTGTATCTTCGGAATTGGTCAACCAAAATAAACAAGATGTAAATATCTATGTGTTTGATATGTTGTATGTACGTTTTGATTAATGACATGTATGTGAACTCAATATTGTATAATAATAAAGAAAAAAAAAGGTTGTTACAACATTGCCCACAAAGTTACAGTTACATAGCATTGTCATATTGGCTACAAAATTGCAGCCACATTGGCCATAAAATTGTAGTCACCTTGCACCTACCAAATCATGCCACATAGCCACATAAACTTCAGTCAAAATTAGCCAAGAGACTGCCACCTTTCAGCAAGGAAATCCTGCCACATAGTCACAAAATTTTTAGACATATTTTAGCCAAGAAACAACACCTGGTAGCTAACATAATCATGCACATAGTAGTGGGACATCAGATTGAGAGGAGGGACAACAACATCTCACCCCATTCTCTGTAGAAAGCCAAGGAATCCCTGCAGAAACACTCCACCTCCATGTGCCTCTTGAGTAGGAGAGTATGCAACCAACATAATCATGCACATATTAGTGGAGCAGCAAATTGAGTGGAGGGACAGTAGCATCTCATGCCATTTTTTGCAGAAAACGAAGGAATCTCTATAGAAACACACCACCTTGATGTGCCTCTTGCACTACAAGAAAAAGGGGCTTTTGTGACGACTAAAGTCATCACTGAAGCCTTAAAAGTTGTCACAAAAGACATTTTGTGACGACTTTTTGTCGTCACTCCTTGGCCGCTAAAAACACTGTCACTAAAGGTTTTTTGTGACGATTTTTGAAGTCGTCACTAAAGCTATACTTTCAGTGACCACTAAAATCGTCACTGAAACATAGAAAACTCGTCACTAAAAGTTTAAAATTGTCACAAAAAGATCACAAAGTGAGACTATCAATGTCTTTTGTGACAACTTTGGTCGCCACTAAATGTATCTTTAGTGATGACTTTTGTACTCGTCACTAAAAGTATAGTGAATATGAACCTTTAGTGACATTAAAGGTTGTCATTGAAAGGGGTTTTTAGTGATGAGTTGTAAAAGTCGTCACTAAAAGTCTTGAACATAATGAATTTTAGTGACAATAGAAGTTGTCATTGAAAGTGTTTTTAGTGACAATTTGTAAAAATTGTCACTGAATGTCTTGAAGTAATGAGTTTTAGTGACGATATAAGTCGTCACTAAAAGTGTTTTTAGTGACCACTTACATAAGTCGTTACTGAAAGTATGTTTTTAGTGATGATATAAGTCGTCACTGAAAGTGTTTTTAGTGACCATTTACATAAGTTGTCACTGAAAGTATGTTTTTAGTGACGATAAAAGTCGTCATTGAAAGTGTTTGAATTATATATAACACACATTCTATGTTTTCAATGACAATAAAAGTTGTCACTAAAAGTATTTTCAGTGAAAACTAACATTAGTTGTTACTAAAAGTTGTATGCAAATAGGGATTCAGTTGCAAAAATAGTTGTCACTAAATCTTCTATATTTTTTTTAACAATTTAGTTTTCTTTAAAAATAAAACCTGCACTATGATATGAATGGGAATAAATTTTTTTAATAAAAAGATATATATTAACATAATTTCAACTACAACAAAAATTTGTTGATAAGTAAATAACATATGTCGGTTAACAAAAAAATAAAATACAAATAATAAAATATCAAAAAAATAAAAAGCATCAAGTCTATGGTTCTCTTGAAGTTGCTGGTGTTGCATTCATTGTAGAATTTGGTATAGCACTCCTCATTGGCAGAATTGAAATTTGTCCCTATTTACAACAAATGAAAACAAATTAATAATCAGCAAGTAATACAAAGTACAAGCCAAATAAATAATAAAAATTATTATATATGCTTTTAATTAATTTCTAACTATAAAAAAGTTATGAAAAAAAATATAAAAAATGATTCAACGTATACAAAGGCTATTGAATTTATCTCGGCAATGTTCGAATGTAAAAAAAGAAAATGATGAATGAGAAATATGAAAGAACACAAAAATCAAGAACAAAATGAAACTTCCCATAGTCTAATGTTCTTAGTGTGGATCCAAAAGGTATGGAAACAAGTATTATGTCAAGTAGAAAATAAAAGAATCACCAAGCCATGGAAATGTTCATCTCTTTTGAACAACATTTGATATTACTCAATCAAGTTACTTAAACAAATAAAAGATATTTCATAAACCATAGTTTATATATCAAAACTAAACAAAATATGAAACCTTATTTACACCAAGAGGATGGCGGCCAAACACAAGAGATAGAAAGGAGAGCAAAAATTGTTTCTTTCCTTTGATTTAAAAATGTAACTTTCAGTTTTAAAGCTAATATGTTATGCATGGTCAGACCTTTGAAGAACAAAGTGAAAATCCTAGATAGAACTAAGTATGGTGGTGGCCTAAGAAAGAAAATGAAGAGAGAAAATAAGAAATAACTCAATGGCAGAAGACAAGACACCAACACTTTCATTGTCTCATTCTTCTGACTTAACTAAGAAAATCCCTTATTTGGTACAAAAATAGTCATTAGTCACAACAAGGCCACCGCTACATCTTTGGTACAAAAATAATACTTAATCACAACAAGGCCACAACCAATGTTAAGAAATAGTAATTCAATAGACCCAGTTGAGTACATAATAAGCAAAATGTCAATAACAATAGAAATACCAGAACTAATCAAACAAAAAATAGTAATAGCAAATCCAGTGAAGCAAAAAACTTGAAAACAAAGTAAAATAATCATACTAGATTCACAATAATTCAACTAGTAATTGCAGTATATAAAAGTAATCTAGATTGATGAACTGTATGGGAGAGCTTAAAACAATTATGAATATTGTTAATTATGAACACTTTCACAACTTGATTCAGTAAAGTAGTAAGTATATCATTGTGGTTGTAATTAATACCAAACATGCTTTTACATGTTTCAAGGTTTAAAAAACAGACAATGAGAAACACATTGGAATTCTTAAATCTAAACTTGGTAAAAATATATATGTCATTATTAATACTATCACTCAGAACCATAATGATTTGCAATCACACCCAAAATGACAATAGTAGTACAAGTGGAGTTTCTATGACAAACAACTTGTTTTAGAAAACATATATCAACAAAAACATGGCATATAAAAAAATCTAATATAAGCAACTGAATTTGTCAACCATGATATTGAAATACATGATAACCTGTGTAACCATAAACATTCCATAGATAGAATATCAGTGATAGTGGCCTAACCCTTTCCAAACCAAGCTTCTAGTAAATGACAATATCTTATCAACAAATGATTTTATCCATTTTATAGCTACCTGTTGGATAGATGCGATTAAAGAGGCCATTTGTGCTTGCAGCCTTTCTTCAATTTGTGTTTGTAGCCTTTCTTCAAACTGTGTTTAAAGCTGCGCTTGTAGTCGTGCGTGCATCATTTCTTCTCATAATTTCATCTCTTCATGCATCTCCTCACGTAGTTCTGCAACAACCTCTTCACATATTTTTTTTGCTATTGAAGATGCTCAGAAGTGATTTGGCTAGAGGCTCTTTTGGAAGGAGGTCTAGCTCCATATCCTTTTCCACGAACATATCCTATCTTTTGACCAAGAACTTGTGTCAATATTGCTTCATTGCTCAAACCAGGAGCATTTTCTTCAGATTGCTTGGTTACAATCTCTTTTAGTTGGCCCTATATTTAAATCAAATATGCATTTAGAATAAGAACAATATAAATTAAAAATTATAAAAATTAATAAAATAAAATTATACATGAACTTCTTGGGACTTTGCATCTGACCATATAACTTCTCCATCTTTAGTTCTACGAGTATGTTGTATCTCCCATATCTTGTCAATTGGTGCTTTTTCTCCAGTTTCAGGATTTCTCTGCAATAAAATTGTACGACTACTTAACAATAGAATGAAAACATCCATATCAAAATATGTTTGACAATAAAACATTTTAAAATGTCACCGTTGATTCCTTAACTTCGACGAACAATTGCGATCCACACGTATGTTTTATTGTTAGTTTGGCCCTATTCTGTGCATTTGTTGAACTTCTATCCTATAATGAACTCCACAGCCATCTTTGTTAACAGATGTTGTATTAGAATGCTATCTAAGAAAGCTATAACTTAATACCTTAAAGTCATTTGAGCCAAAATAACTGACTAAGTGCCTCCATTCATCATCATTAATTGCAAGAGGTGTATGTGCCAATCTTTCTTTGTCAGTGTTGTACATATAGTATAAATTATGCAGGCGACTCCTCCAATTTTTGTACGACCTTTATACAGTGGAACTAATAAATGCATCAAATCGTCGCTCCATATTTACACCAACCTCAAACTTTTCTTACAATAATAAACCCAGAAGTGTTAAATTCAAAAAGTTAATATAGATATAATATAATTATGCTAACTATTACCTTCACTTTTAACAAAATATGTTCTCCACATTATTCCCAAAGTTTAGTCCAGTCTCTCTCCTTCAAGGGACAAGTGCATCGTGTGATGTGTCCAATGTAATTAGTGAGCTCTCTCGATCCTTCTCCTACAACTCGAAGGATATCATCAGAAATCTCAATTTGGATTTTTTGTCTTTGAATTTACTGTAATACATTTGTATGATCCCCTTATATTCTTAGCTACACTACAATAAGCCATGATTCACATAAAAATAAGGTATCAATCACAAAATAGTAAATCTTAATTTGTAAAATATTTCATTTAATTACCTGCACTACTAATTGGATGCCTTGAAGTTGGTGTGGTAGGTTGTTCCTGGCTCTCGTCACGGTGTGGCTGCATACATAGTTGTGGAGTCCCTACATTAGTCATAGCTTGGTTAGCACCTTTAGACCCATGTCCGCCTCGTCCTCTTCCTACCATCTTTAAATCAACCTATTGCAAATTATAGACCGTATTGGTAGTTCAATAGATTCAATGATAAAATGCAAGTCTAATACAAATAAAATGTGCAATGAAACATATTACTTTCAATAATGATGTCAATATAGAAAAACAAAGAACAAGTACAGTTCAAGTGTCAATTAGGTGTATATTACAATAACAATGTGCTACATTATGTTTTATGGCATTTTACATAGAGTCTTTAGATAAGAATTCTCCTTCATCACTTTCCTCATCCGTTGTTTCATCTTTTTCAACATCATTAATAAAATCAGCTTCTCTAACACTTCTTTCTTCACTTTGATGATTAACACTTTGAGGTTGAACATCATCCCTACATAATATCACTTCAACATCATCTTGATCGTCATTATGAATGAACTCATTATGTTCAACCTCTTCTTGTTGGTATGCATCTTTAGCAGATAATGATTCATTCTCATCTTCATAAGGCATGCTAAAAAGGTCACGAGGTGATGCTTTCACAACAACAAGCCAATCTCTATCAGTTAGATCATCCAAATAAAACACTTGTTCTGCCTGTGATGCCATAACAAATGGCTCATCCGTACTTAATGAAGAACGAGTATTCACGCTTGTATATCCATATTTATCAACTTTATATCTTCTTCCCAAATGAGCAACATCCCACCAGTGAGACTTAAAGAGGTATATTTTCCTATCCCCCATATATGATAACTTATAAATATCTTTGAGGACACCATAATATCCATTCTCAGGATCTGAATCGTCTTCTTTCACAAGAACTCCACTATTTTGAGTTTTCCTTTGGGATGCACGACATTTTGTATGAAATCTAAATCCATTGACCAAAATTATTGTATATCTATATATAACTCTTTGTGGACCGATGGCTAAACTAATCAGCTGATTGTCTCCTTGAAAATGTGAACCTAACTTCATAACCTATTAGAAATCAAACAAAATTGAGAGGTTATGAGACAAGGCTAATAATATAATACACTGATTAACTCATAGGGAGACACTTACTCGAGGATTGAACCATTTGGAAAACTCTTTCATATTCCTTAAATTGACATTTGATGCTTGGGTTTGTGTTTGAAGCTCATTTTTATACTCTTTACAAATTATTCCATTTCATCTATTAGAATTTAATCAAATAACATTTTAATTGCTAGCAAGCTATAGTTGACTCACTCTATGAATGGCCAAATCTTCTCACAATTTTGTAGCACATATAGACAAGCTTCATCAAATTCTTTGTTGGGTAGGAAAATCGATTTAGCTGCACCTCTTGGTTGTCCACTTTGACTAAATATTAACATCTCACAGGATGTCATATTCCCATCATCATTCCTTGGGATTCTATTGAACTTTGTTGGAATGTCACTCAGATATCTTGAGCAAAAAGTGATACTTTCATATGCTAAATAGCCCTTAGCGATTGAACCTTCAGGACGAGCTTTGTTACCGACATATGATTTTAGTATGCGTAAATACCTACAAAAGTGAGTTAAAGTTAATAGATCTCTAATATCAAACATAACTCGAGTTTAATTCTAAGTCAAATAATGTTACCTTTCAATTGGGTACATCCATCAGTATTGAATAGGCCTAGCAATCTTTGCCTCTCTTGCCAAGTGAACTGGCAAGTGAACCATGACATCAAAAAAAGTTGGAGAAAAAATAGTTTCCAATTTACATAATGTAATGAAAATTTGTTGTTCAATGGAATCCAAGTTTTCTATGCTTAAACACTTCAAGCACAAAATCTTGAAAAATTGTGCCAATTCTATTATGGGTTCACTTACCTCCTTAGGCAACAACCCACATATTGCAATTGAAAATAATTCTTGCAACAATATGTGATGGTCATAACACTTTAATCCAAAAATATTTTTTTCTGCTACATTGACACATCTTGAAATATTTGAAGAAAATGCATCAAGAACCTTTAATTGAGCCAAAAAATTACACACTTTGAACTTCTCTTGTGATGATAGCACATAACATGCTGCCAGTAGCAAGATGTTATTCCCAGCATCAATAGGGTGCAAACTTGGTTTGATCCCAAAGTCTATTAAATCATATCGACTCTTCACTGTGTCTTTTGTCTTTCCAGCCATATCCATCACCGTGGACACTATGTTGTCAGATATGTTTCTCTCAATGTGCATGACATCCAAATTGTGCTACAGCAAAAGTGTTTTCCAATATTGTAGTTTGAAGAAAATGCTTTTCTTCTTCCAATTATAAGCAATGCTAGATTTGTCACGCATTTGCTTGTTGCCTTTTCCAAGTGTCACACTCGGTAGAAGTTGTAGTTGTTTAAGCACTTCTTCACCAGTCAAATATGTAGGAGCAACATTATTTTCCACTTTACCGTCAAATGCCCTCCTATTCTGATGCCATGGATGATTGTCTGGTAAGAAGCAACGATGTCCCATATAACATAATTTACTTCTTAGCAATATCGAGTGGGTATGTTTATGACAACAAGGACATGCCACTTTTCCCTTTGTTGACCACCCTGAAGGATTACCATATGCAGAAAAATCATTTATTATCCATATAATAGCAGCTCGCATACAAAAATTTGACTTTGAATGAGTATCATATGTCTCAACCCCTAAGTTCCACAATTTGTTCAATTCCTCAATCATTAGTTCCAAATATACATCAATCTCATCTCCTGGAGACTTAGGGCCTGGGATAAGAAGTGTCATCATGAAGTACGGTTGTTTCATACATTTCTAAGGGGGCAAGTTATATGGTACAAGAACAACTGGCCAAATACTGTGGTTAGTACTCATGTTTCCATATGGATGAAACCTATCACTTGCTAAAGACATTCTAACATTTCTAGGGTCTATTGAGAAACTAAGGTGTTGCTCATCAAATGACTTCCATGCAATAGAGTCAGCAGGGTGCCTTAATACACTATAATCAACACGTTTCTCCTTATGCCACCTCATGTCTTTAGCAGTATGTCCTGCCATATATAGTCTTTGCAACCTAGGCTTTATTGAAACATATCTAAACACTTTGTGTGCTTCTTTTTTTCCTTTGGATCCACTTGATTTCCATATAGACAATTTACATTTAGGCCATGATTGTGCATTGGCATGTTCTTTTCTATATAGAATGCAGTCATTCTTACATGTATCAATTTTTGTGTAGTCTAACCCTAAGTCTTGAACAACCTTCTTGACTTCATAATAAGAATTGGGTACTTGGACCCCCTATGGCAACACTTCCTTAAATAACTCCAACAACATATCCACAGACTTATTGCTCCAATGATTAAGGCACTTTAAATTAAGTATCTTAACAATGAATGACAACTTTGACACCTTGTCACAATTTGGATATAGATTTATTTCGGCTTCTTTCAATAATTGGTAAAACTTCTTTGCATACACATTTAGCTCTTCACCATTTTCTATATTAGTATTCAACTCCTCTATGTTCACAACTCCACATGCATCATGTATCATTCCAGCCATGTCATCCTCTTTAATAGTATTACTTTCATTAGGGGGATTTGAAGTCATCCCCACAACTTCTCCATGAAGATCCCAAACTTTGTAAGACTCCAAAAACCCATTGTTCAAAAAATCAAATCGTATTTCATGTCTCATCTTGAAAGCCACGTTTCTACATTTTTTACATGGACACCTATTTCTGCTTCCTACCCCTATTTCACTATATGCCCAATTAAGAAAATGATCCACCCCTTGTATGTATCTTGGATCAGCTCTATTCTTTACATCTAACCAACTTTTGTCCATAATATTCTCTACAAAATTTGTTGGAGTGGAAGTTAGCGATTGAAAAAGATAAAGAAACATATTTAGACAAGATAAAGTGTATGTGTATTGGTAGAATGGAATGGAATCATGTTGACAAAGGTAGTACAATTGAGATCCTAGTGGCATAACGTGAAAATGATATCTAATAAGATAGTTTATCAAGTGCTAACTAGAAAATGATGGTTTATCTATCATGTCCAAGAATGGCTTTAGGGCATACGAAGAGTAGAAAGTCGAAGAGATGGAAGGCATTGACATTGTTCATGCCTAAAATTTTAGACTTATTCATTGTACCCTTTCTAAAACAAACAAAGAATATGACACCATGTTGCAAGTCACTTTTAATATGGCATAAAAGTTCACTATCATGTGTCTCATTGATATTTCCCATTATGATTTCTTTAAGCAGCAAAATTATATATACGCCTAAAATGTTGTGTAAGGAAGTAATTAAAATTGAATTCCTAAATTAAATATGGCAAATATATTGCATAGGTAATGCTACACTAACATGTCAAAACATTGACAATCCAAAGCATATATATATTTGGTTTCAGAATTTAGAAAGGAAAGAAGGTAAAAAGCCTGAAAAATAATTATCAAATAAATGACACAACATAAAAGTATTGCATCTAGGCATTTGCGGATTGACGTGGAAAGTAAAATTTTTAGCTAGCTTTATGTTCAAAAAAGAATTTATGCTTATTGGCACCCAAAAGAAAAGGAGAAAAAAAGAAAGGTCCACATAGCTATAGTAGCTAAGGCTGTTTCTGAGAAGCAATATCCATATATATGAGAAAGAAACCAACCCCTACGTGGCTTGGTTAGTACTTAAATAGACTGGCAGAGGCATGTGGAGAAAAAAAGAGGGATCAACACTGCCTATACAGCAAACCACGCATACAAGACCGCCCATTCTATTAACAACGAATCATATTTAATTAGGATAATGGATTGAGAAAGATTCTTCTAAAATAGTTTATGAAATCTCGAACTCTCCATTACTAACCAACATTCTAAATACCATGTTCTTGTCTAAGAAAAGCTAGTCAACAACTCTGGAAAACTATTTTTTTTTCAGCATAAGAATATGTGTAGGCTTGAAATTTCAAGACTAAAAGCTATAAAAGTTAAAATATACACAAACTATAATCTTATATGTAATCAAAATGAATAATATTTGATGAATTCTTCTTATTTACTATTGGTTATCATGCTTGTGATAGACTTATAGTTATAATAATCTATTTTTTAATCTAATAAAAGATAAATATATGAATAAGACAAGAAATGGGATGCCATATTTAAGGCATTGTAAATATCAACATAATATATATTACGTACATCTCAACGCTTATCTTTTTCCACCATCTCTTTACCACTCAAAATCTGCCAAATATTTTTAAGCAAATCCAAATTCATACCAAACCAGACCCAGTATTGTGCGCATTACATGGCCCATGACTTATAAAGGTTCATTCAACTCAACAAAAATGCCCTACTGCTAAGAAAAATGCATTTGCTACTTATGTATAAATGTGTTGGATTGTATCATATAATTGCTTGTACAACTCGCTGTTTAGTTTCTGCATTTTGAGAGAGATAATTTAGAAAAACAAACTTACAGAGAGAAAATAAAAAAAACAAAAGAAAAGAAATAGCATTGAAGAAAATAAATAAACTGAAATTTATAATGTCTTCTTTTCTCATGTATGAAAATGCAATTTATAAAAAAAATAGAACAAGATAGTGAGATCCTTGTAGATGTATTCATGACAATAAGATCCCATTCAAGCAAGTGTAGATTAATGCTGATATATATTCTAGCCATAGTAAAAGCAAAAGAAAAAGAAAAAATGGTTAACTAGTTTAATGGCCCCATCAAAAGTAATCGATAATCATGTAATACTCTGCTACTATTGCTAGTAATGCTATTAGTCACCTTAGCATCTCATGAACCCCAAAGGTTTCTCTTCTTCCCACAATTTTTGTCACTATCATAATTTTAAATTCATTTTAATATGTAGTTCATGAACCCCAAAGTGACTTAAAAGTGGATTCTTAGCTATTTAAGATCTCACTCTCACTAAAGCTTAAAAACATCATCTTCAAGAGAAAACTAACTAGCCCAAAATGATGGAACACCACAAAGTAGAAGAAAGGAAGAAAGCTAGAGAGATATATCAATAAAATAAAAATTAGAACGCATGCTTGTAGCTTATTCAGTAATTAATAGGCTCATCAACAGTTAATAGATACCAAGAAAGGAAGAAAGCTGGAGAGATGTATCATGCCCTACCATTCACTATAGCCTCCCAAAATGTGCTCAAATGCAGAACAAGAAAACCAAAAACACCAATCCCAACCGGAATTTTAAAATCCCCAAACTGATTAAATAGAAGGTAAAAAACGAAGGAGCATTGTGTGCACTACCTTGGATGCTTCAAGATGGAATCTCCAGCAGTGTCCCCCATGAAGCTGCAGATTCGAACTCCTTTCACTCACGAAGCTGCTGCTTTGAGCACTTGTCACTGGGAACCAAAAATAGCTTTGTGAGTGGAGAGTTGAGCACAAGAAAGTAAAGGGAGAAATAACTAGTGTGAGAGAAAGCAGAAGGCGCTCTATATTTTTTTCAGTTGAGCGGGACACAGCTTTCCTAAAAATATACTTACTTTATTTATTTTTTAGTAACCAAATGGTGTGAGAAATGGAAACACTATTTTGGATAAGGAGCCCGTTGGGTCAAATCTTCTTCAACACGACATCTCCAAATAGTTTGACTAATTTTTAAGTAGATATAAGTTATAAAAATAGAAGAAATTTAGGTACAGTATTTTAAATGTTTATTATCAAAAGTCACAATAAAAACATAGTAGTGAATATTTTTTACAAGTCAATATATTACGTGATTTTTATTACGTGATTACTCGCATGATCATATATATTTTAATAGATTTTGATGCGCTTAGTTTAAAAATAACAAACAACAAAGAGAAATTAAATAAAAAAAATGTAGTACCATATCAAGATACATTCCCAATTTATTTTTTTGTTTGTGATTAACAAAATATAGTATTGTATCTAATCATGAACTTTGTCTAGATACATTCTCTAATTTGCTTTTCATTTTGGGAATTCCACTTCTTGCGGAACATTCCTTGGAAAAATGAAAATATAAATATAAAAACTTCCACTTGCGTATACAAAACATATAACAAATTATCATTTATTTTTTTCTTTAATTTTTATTAAAATAAAAATAAAAATGTTCAAAATTACACTCTATTTCATTGATTTTATTTTTTTCATTTAAAAATAAATTTTTTTATATTGATTTAATATATTTAAAATTAATTTTTTAAAATACATTTTAAGGGAATCAATTCTATGTTGACAAGAATTAATCTCATTTTGTTACCACTTTTAATATTTAAAAAGATTTCAAATGCAATTATTTTCGCAATATTATTTGAAGGACAACTGCATTCTATTTTATTTTTTTCAATAGATTATTTTATTTTTCCAAAAAATTATTCCTATATTTTATTTTTTCAAATAAATTTTCTAAAAATTATTATCTCCTAAAAACTATTCCCACTTTTGATTTTTTGACAAATTTTTAAAGTTTTTCAACAAAAATTTTAAGATAAAATTATTTTAAACTAATTATATTTTTAAATGTTATTGTGACTTGGGATAAGCTCTTGCGCACAATGGCTTTTCCTAAAGCTGACACTCCATGTTCTATAAAAGTAAAATGGATATTTATGGCCTTTGATTATCTATTAATAATATTGCCTTTATCTAGCATTCAGTTGGGAGAGTGAGAATCTAAATTGCTTACTTAACCTGCATATATACCTTTGTTCCCTCATGGTTTATAACAAGGAGGCATGTTGGTGGAATTAACTTGAAGCCCTCTTTTTCCGGTGCATGGTCGATCTTCGAACTTTAGAAGGCAGAAATTTTTCAATGACATTAGTGACGACAGATTATTTTTTTCAAAATTATTTCTATTTTTTTTGCTGCATTTCTATTTTATTTTTTCAATAGATTATTTTATTTTTCCAACATATTATTCCCATATTTTATTTTTAAAAATAAATTATCTAAAAAAGTATTATCTCCTTAAA
Source organism: Gleditsia sinensis (assembly GCA_037074535.1). Taxonomy (NCBI): domain Eukaryota; kingdom Viridiplantae; phylum Streptophyta; class Magnoliopsida; order Fabales; family Fabaceae; genus Gleditsia; species Gleditsia sinensis. The sequence continues at coordinate 17,621,159 of CM073467.1, forward strand.
ACTATTCCCACTTTTTATTTTTTTGACAAAATTTTAAAGTTTTTCAACAAAAATTTAAAGAAAAAATTATTTTAAACTAATTATATTTTTAAATTTTATTTTTTCTTCAATTTTTAAAAGATAAATAATTTATTGAAAATTTTAAAACTTAAAAAATATGATAGAAAATAATTGTGAAAGAAAAAAAATATTTCCTGCTAAAATGAGAGCATAATTTATGGTTTGGTGTATTTTTAGCTTTTAGTGACAACCAAGTCGTCACTAAAAGGTTGAAGCAGACAAATTTTATTTTTTAACTTTCAGTGACGACTAAGTGGTCACTGAATGTAATCTTTTAGTGACGATTTCAAAAATTTGTCACAAAAACTTATAAATTGACAATTTGTGATGATTTTTTTGTGACGACTTATAAAGTTGTCACTGAAAGGTTGTGTTTTTGTGATGACTTCGAAAAGTCATCACTAAAAGTATAACTTTCAGTGAAAAGTTGTCACTAAAAGTCTTTTTCAGTGACAACTTTTTTAGTTTTCACAGAAAAATGGTCACATATTTTTAGTTTTCTTATAGTGTTGAGTGGAAGAGGAAGCAGCCAACATAATCATGTGCTTGGGTAATGGGGCAGCAGACATCACACCCCTTAACTCCATGTAATTAGCGCCCAAAATGGAGAGAAGGGAGCCAAAAAATTTAGAACCGAGGGGGGAGAAAGTAACCAAAAAAAATTGAGAACCAAGGGGAGAGAGAGCAACTAGAAAAATTGAGAGCCAAGGGGGGAGAAAGAGAGATCAACTAGAAAAATTGAGAGGGAATGAGTGCTAGAATTTGAAACCTTGCTCACCTTATATTTTGTCCAAAAACTTAGCTGAGTTTGCAAGGGAAACCAAGAGGAGAAGCAAACTGAAATTTGAGAGCCATAGGAGTATTTATGCACAATGTGAGTTTTCCCACTTGAGGAAAGTTGTTTGTAATGAGTTGCGCTCATTTTGGGTTCTGCATAGGTGATTCTTGAGCATGAGATGCAATAGGTTAAATTTGAAGACATGGAACTCTAGTGGTAGAGAACAAATTTTTCCATCTAAGTAACAAACAAGCTAAAGCACCACACATTCTGCACTAGGAAGTTATTGTTCCTGCACCTACAATTTTTAGGCCCTGTGTTTTTGGATTGTTTGATTGAGTAAATGGCCTTTAAAATCTCTAATTTTTGGTGAGAAAGGTATTGAAATATTGATAATCAATTCTAAATTTTTTGTGAGATTTGAGAACCTACAAATAGGCCATTTATAATCAAAACATTGTTGAGAAAAAACTACTGGGCAGCTTAGCTTGTTGATGGAAAAACTAAACACTGAAGGGGTTAAAGGTTGAATTTTCATATACAAATTTTATGGCACGTTATAGGGATATTAGTTAAGGAAAAAACCTAATTTGAGAGAATTCTGGGCTGTTTAAGGCAAATAATAAAATATAGAAAGTTGTGAGACAGAAAGTGAATCAAAATAGACTAGAACTGGGGCAGCCATAAAAAGTGGGTTATTTGAGGGGTCAAATGAATTACGTTTTACTTAAAATTTTGATGATGATTATATAACATACCTAGGATACTCCATATAAAATATCAAAAATTTTGAAGAAGTTTTACTCATCCAAAGGAATGAAAAACATAATAGAAATGAAACTGAAATCAATATGCATTGTTCTGGGTTATAGAGGTAGTTCTTGAAGTGAATGAAAGAGTTAAGGGCTGAGAGTTCCACAAAATAAAATAAAAACATGTAAAGGAACCTCCATACAAAATTTTAAAACTTTTAGAGAACTTTTGTTATATTTAATAATAATCCCAAAACTAAACAGAATCATAGGCCTTTTAGGGGAGCAAGAGCTCTTAAACTAAAGACTTAAGATTTTAGGTGCTCATATGTATGCATTAACCAAAGGCTTTTATATGTTTTAGTTTGAGTAGCTGGTTGTAACCTTGGCTGTCTTAGAAAGGAAGTTTGTGCTAGAATTGAGGTAGCTAACTTTTCCTTAAAACACTCTTTATGTTTATGAACTTGAATTTATCAATTTCATTGGTTGCCTGACTTTTATGCTATGATGAATGATGGTCTAAAGATATGTTATGTATGCATTCTCAGAAATTAAGGGGTGTCCAAGGTGTGCCAAGTAATCCCAATTTCCCCCACGTATTGGCCAATAATAGAAGATGCATAACCCTTTTGCAAGTATGAGACTGCATTGGGTTCAAAATGTTATAGGTCCCTAGTGTGACCAAGAGGATTTATGTATGTATGCTCAGTGCTTATGTTTCAGTCGAATAAATTAAGATATTTTATGGAATGTAATGTATACTATTTTTCTGAAAATTTTGCTAGCTATTGAGATTGTCATCTCATCTTTTTATGTCCACATAATCACATTCCAGGTACTACAACAAGAAGTGAGCAACAGGAGTCCAAATGTTAACTCATCTCAATATGGATATGGATTGTATATTTTCTAGTTGTGTAATATATGTGGGATGGCCTAGTTGAGTGTCAAGTCCCTTTTAGAAAGTTCATAATGTGATGTAAAATAAGTTATGGACTGTACTCTTTTCTTTTATGGCGTGAGAGCCTTTTTGTTGTAAGTAATGCATATCATGCCTAGTTAGTTGCCTATAAGGAAATGAAATTTTAAAATGCTTGGAATAGCCTAAAGCACTTGTATGCTTATCCAAGAAAGATAACTAACAATATAAGTAAATAGTTGAATTTATGGGTTAGGTAGACATTGCTACAAATTTACATATAAGAAAAAAAATATAATACTAAAAAGTTCAAGGAGAATATTCTATTATGTGGATGTATTAAATAAGATGCTAGTCAATAGTTGTTGCACTTTTTAGTATCAGAGCAATGGTTCAGGGAATTATTTATGTGTTTGGATGACTTCTAGGATATTCTAAATTGATTTAAAGTTGAATTATTGTGAAATTGGATTTTGTTTTAAAGGTTGTTAAATAGAATATACATAGTTTATGGTCGTGTAACTAATTATATGAAAAATATTTGTATAAACAAATGTGTATATAGGGAAATGGCATATAAGAGAACCCAGGCTGAGACCCTGAAGGAAATATTTGAGAATATGGAAGCCTTAGTTGCCAGGCTTGATGGGCAAGCTGTAGCCTAAGCCACCACAACATAAATCCTTCAACAAGTGCAAGAAGCCCTTAGACAAGTGGCACTAGAAAACATTCCTGAAGGTGTTGGAGAGGAAAATAGGCCAAACCAGATGAATAAACTCTTGTCCCAATTTAGGAAGGCCAACCCTCCTTCATTTCTAAGAGAATATGACCTAGTGATAGCTGAGTGACGGATAATGCAACTGGAGAAATTTTTTAGGGTTTTAGAATGTAGCACATAACAGAAAGTTTCCTTAGCCACTTACATGTTAGAAGGTGAGGCAAAGCATTGGTGGAAAAGAATACAGAGACTATAGCAGACCAATGATACTCCCATTACCTAGAATAATCTTAAAGAAACACTTTATGATAAATATTTCCCAGATAATGTGAAGAATCAAAAAGATGCTGAATTCATACAGTTGAAGTAAGGGAATTTGACTATACCCCAATATAAGGCTAAGTATGAAGAACTCTATAAAATTTTCACCTACCTGAAGCATACCCATGATGATGCATGGAAGGCGGCAAATTTTGAGAGAGGTTTGAAACCTGAGATTAGAAAGAGTGTGCTACTTTAGATATACGTGATTTTTGCCAAGTTGGCAGATAAATGTAGAATAGTAGAAGAAACTCTGATAAGTGCCAGGGTTGAGAAAAGATTGAGAGATAGTGAGCCCTCTGAAGGAAGAGGAAAACCCTGGAAGAAAAAGTTCAAGGGGAATAGTTCTTAGGGTAGAAGAGTGCTAACCTGTAGTGGCTAAATCTCTAGCTAGCCTACTTGTAATAAATGTAGGAGAACCATAGAGATAGATCCTGTTTAGCTTGTCATAATGTTTGCTACAGCTGTGGAAAGCTAGTCCATTACTCCAAGGATTGTCGAGTAAGGAGGGGATCAGCTCCTGATGGCAGACCACAAAATCAAGGACGGATGTTTTGCTATTTCCCGGTAGAAGGCTAGCTAATCTCTAAATTTGATTAAAGGCACGTTAATGATTCGAAACTCACTTGTACATGCATTATGTGATTTTGGTGCTACACATTCTTTTATTTCATATAATTATGCTAAGAGTCTGGGTTTGACTTGATACTTTGCCATATGATCTTTTTGTTTCCACCCTTATTGGGATATGTGTTATAACTTCTGAGGCTTGTATAAATTGTGTTATGCAATTGAATCATAGATGTACCACTTTAGATCTTGTTTGCCTTCTTCTGTTTGATATTGATGTTATTCTTGGAATGGATTGATTGTCTACTAATAATAAAATTCTTGATTGTTCTTGAAAATCTGTTTCTTTACTTGTTTATGGTTTTACTTTTAAACACTCTACTGAAATTTCTTACCTATCCACCATCCAGGTTGAGAGATACCTTAGGAAGGGTTGTCAAGGGTTCCTAGTCTTCTTTTCTTTGCAAGTAGAAGTAGAAGAAAGCATAGAAAACATACTTGTTGTTAGGGATTATCTGAAAGTATTCCCTAAGGAGTTTAGCAATCTCCCTCCTTATAGGGAAGTAGAGTTCTCCATTGACTTAGTGCTTGGTACATGTCCCATATCTAAGACTCCCTATAGGATGGCTCCTATAGAGCTAGCTGAGCTTAAGAAATAGATAGAGGAACTTTTAGAAAAGGGGTTCATCAGACCTAATGTATCCCCTTAGGGTGTACTAGTTTTGTTTATTAAAAAGAAAGATGGTAATCTCAGGTTGTGTATAGATTATAAGCAGTTAAACAAAGTGACCATCAAGAATAAATATCCATTGCCTAGGATAGATGATCTACTGGATCAATTAGCTGGAGCGTCAGTCTTCTCTAAGATAGATTTGAGGTCAGGTTACTATCAGTTGGTAATTAAGGCTAAAGATGTCGACAACTTTCCAAACCCAATATGAACATTATGAGTTCCTAGTCATGCCTTTTGGGTTAACCAATGCCTCAGCCATTTTAATGGATTATATGAATAAGGTTTTTAGGCCATATTTGGATATGTTTGTTATGATTTTCATAGATGACATTTTAATCTATTCTAAGAGCCTTGAGGAACATGAAAATCACCTTCGAATAAACATAACACATTATGTGTCTAAGTGCTTAGTGTGTCAGAGAGTCAAGGTAGAACACCAAAAGCTTGGGGGATTGCTACAATCCTTAGATATTCTTGAGTGAAAATGGGATAACATCTTTATGGGTTTTGTCATGGGTTTGCCTAGGACACCATTTGGCTATGATGCAATTTGGGTAAACATGGATAGACTGACCAAGTCTGCCCACTTCTTAGCCATTAAGTCAACATATTCTTTGGGCAAGTTGGCACAAATGTAGGTTTATGAAATGGTAGACTCCACGGGATACCTACCAGTATTGTTTCTGATCGACACCCCAGGTTTACTTCTAGATTTTGGATATCCTTACAAGATGCATTAGGTACTAAACTTAGGTTTAGCACGGCCTACCATCCACAAACTGATGGGCATACTGAGAGAACAATTCAAACTTTAAAAGATAAGCTGAGGGCTTGTGTGTTAGAAATGAAAGAGAGCTAGGATGTGTATCTACCTTTAGCTAAATTTACTTATAATAATAGTTATCATTCCTGTATCCAAATAGCACTCTTTGAAGCTTTGTATGGAAGAAAGTACATGTCACCTCTGTGTTAGGTAGAGCTAGGGGAGAGGAGTCTTTTGGGCCTTGATTTGGTTGACCAAACCACAAGGTATATTGAACTTATCAGAGAGAGACGACTAGTTGCCCAAAATAGACAAAAAAGCTATGCAAATAAAAGAAGAAGGCCTTTAGAATTTGAAATAGGCGACTATGTTTTCCTTAAGGTAACTCCATTCACGGGTGCAGGGAGGTCTTTGAAAACCAAAAAGCTCAATCCCAAATACATATGTCCTTTCCAAATTCTTGATTGGATCGGATCAGTATCTTATAAACTTGCACTTCCTCTAAACCTTTCTTAGATTCATGATGTTATTCTATGGTTTCCAGCTCAAAAGTATAACCCAGACCCTTCATGTATCATAAAGCATGAAATAATGCATTTAGAAGATAATATGTCATACATTGTAAGGTCATATCGGCACATTGATGTTAAGACTAAAAAATTAAGGAAAAAGAACATCCCTCTAGTTAAAGTGGTCTGGAAGGGACTATCCTCTGAGGAAGCAACTTGGGAGACAGAAGAAGAAATGAAGAGGACCAATCCACATTTATTTGAATAAGGTATGTTAAATTTTGTGGAAAAAATCCTTTAAAGGGGGAAGGAAATGTAACATTCTAAGTCTCTAATAAAGTTAGATAAATCTAAGAATAAGTAGAAAATACATATGACAAAGAATTAAAATGCTTAGTTATGTGACAATAAGGCATTTATAAAATAGGTGACATATAGTTAATAATGAATCATATAAATAAAATTCTTAAGATCATAATGGATGGGGAGAGGATACAAATACATTTTTAAGATATTACTAATCTAGGATGAGCAGTAAATTAAGGCAATATAAAACAACTAAGGAGCTGCCAAGTAGTGCCACAAAGTTACAGCCACATAGCATACCACATTGGCAAAAAAATTGCAGCCACCTTACACCTACCAAAGCATGCCACATTGCCCACAAAGTTACAGCCACATAGCATGCCATATTGGCCACAAAATTACAGTGAACTTGCATCCACCAAATCATGCCACATAGCCACAGAAACTTTAGTCAAAATCATTCAAGAAATTGCCACCTTTCAGTAAGAAAATCCTGCCACATAGCCACAAAATTTTCAAACACATTTCAGCCAAGAAACAGCACCTGGCAGCCAACATAATCATGCACATAGTAGTGGGGCAGCAGATAGAGTGGAGGGATAACAGCATCTCACGCCATTCCTTATAGAAAGCCAAGGAATACCTACAGAAACACATCACCTCCATGTGCCTCTTGAGTGAGAGAGTGTGCAGCCGAAATAATTATGTGCATAGTAGTAAGGCAGCAGATTGAGTGGAGGGACAGCAACATCTCATGCCATTTTTCTGCATAAAGCCAAGGAATCTCTGCAGAAACACACCACCTCCATGTGCCTTTTGAATGGGAGAGTGAGCAGCCAACATAATCATGTGCTTGGGTAATGGGGTAGCAGAAATCACACCCCTTAACTCCATGTAATCAGTTCCCAAGAAGAAGAGAAGGCAGCCAGAAAATTTAGAGCTAAGTGGGGAGAGAGCAACTAGAAAAAATTGAGAACCAAGGCTAGATAGAGCAACCAGAAAAATTAAGAGTCAAGAGGGACGAGAGATAAAGCAACCAAAACAATTGAGAGAGAATGAGTGCTGGAATTTGAAGCCTTGCTCACCTTATATTTTGCCCAAAAATGTAGCTAAGTTTGCAAGGAAAACCAAGAGGAGGAGAAGCAAGCTAAAATTTGAGAGTCATAGGTGTATTTTTGAAAGTTGGTTGTAGTGAGTTGAGCTCATTTTTGGGTTCTGCATGGGTGATTCTTGAGCATGAGATGCAAGAGGTTAAATTTAAAAACATGAAACTTTAGTGGTAGGGAACAATCTTTTCCATCTAAGTAACAAATATGCTAAAGCACCATACATTCTGCACTTGGAAGGTATTGTTCTCGTACCTAAAATTTTTAGGCCTTGTGTTCTTGGATTATTTGATTGGGTAAATGGCCTTTAAATTCTATAACTTTTTATGAGAAATTTTTTGAAATATTGATAATTAATTGTGAAAATTTTTGAAATTTTTGAGAACCTACAAATAGGCCATTTGCAATCAAAACAATGCTGAAAAAAATTTGTTGGACAGCTTAGCCTATTGATGGAAAAGCTAAACAATGAAGGGGTTAAAGGTTGAATTTTCATATACACATTTTATTAAAAGTTATAGATATCTTAATTAAAGACCACATCGAATTTGAGAGAATTCTGGGCATTTTAAGGTATATACTAAAATATAGAAATTCTGTGGGATAGGAATTGAGTCAAAACAAACCAAAACTGGGGAAGTCATAAAAAGTGGATTATTTGAGGGGTTAAATGAATTAGTTTTTACTTGAAATGTTTATGGTGATTATTTAACATACCTAGGATGCTCTATGTCAAATATCACGAATTTGTAAGAATATTAACCATCCAATGGAAATGAAAACATAATAGAAATATAATTGAAACCAATATGCATTGTTCTGGGTAATGGAGGTAGTTCTTGGGGTAAATGGAAGAGTTAAGGGCAAAGAGATCCACAAAATAAAATAGACATGTAAAGGAACCTCCATGCAAGATTTTAGAATTTTTAGAAAACTTTTGTTATATTTAATAATAATTCCAAAACTGAATAGAATCATATGTCTTTTAGTGGAGCAAGAGCTCTTAAACTAGAGACTTAAGATTTTAGGTGCTCATATGCATGCATTAACCAAAGGCTTTTATATGTTTTAGTTTGAGTAATTGGTTGTAACCTTGGTAGCCTTGAAAAAGAAGTGATTGTGTTGGAATTGAGGTAGCTAACTTTTCCTTAAAACATTCTTAATGTTTATGAATTTGAATTTATCAATTTCACTAGTTGCTTGACTTTTATGCTATGATGCATGATGATCTAATGATATTTTATGTATGCATTCTTGGGAATTAAAGGGTGCCCAAAGTGTGCCAAGTGTAACATCCCTAATTTCGTTTCATTTATTAATAAAGGTACATAAATATTTAATGTAACATCCTTAATTTTGTTTCTTTTATTAATAAAGGTACATAAATATTTAATTAAGCAAATAAAATTTATTAGACAATTTTTAGATATCTAAGGAAATATAATCCTTAGAAATTCTTTACCTTATGTGTGTGCATAGAAAATGTTTTTAACATTAAGGGAATAGGTAAAGAGAGAAAACCTAATAGGAAAATTTAGAAATAGCATACTAAAGAATGGGAAAATTCTTGGGAAAGGAAGATAAAATTTTGTGAAGTAAGTAAAGGTCTTAAAATTTCAAGAAGATTGGGTTCGGGTAATTTTTCTAAATTCAAGAGCTAGAGTTACTAAGTTTAACATCTCTACCTATAAATTGTGCTTTCTCCTATGGACACTTCATATAGAGTTTTTTTCACTTCACATGAATTTAGAGTAAGACAATAGGATAGCCCAAGAAAGAAATAAAACATAGACTTGGTCTAGGATATAGAAGTTGGACCAATAGCCCAAAAATCATGAAAATATGACCAAACCCTTCATGGAAGGTAGAATTTCAGTCATAGCAAAGGAAATGGGTAAGAATGAGCCCAAATCCAAGAAGGAAAAATAAAAATCATGTGAGGAAATAGTAGTGTAATAATAATCAAGATTAGGTTACATGGCATTAAGACAAAACATCTATATCCTACATTTATAATTTCAACAAGTAGGTAATAATACATAACATTAGGAAAAAACATCTATATCTTATATTCATAATTTCAACAAATGGGTAATAATACATAGCATTATGACAAAATATCCTTATCCTACATAAATAATTTCAGCCAAGCAAGGGAGACTTAAAGGCTGAAAATTTGCCACCTAGAAAGGCAAACCTATCATACTTGAGTGAGACAAAAGAAAAAGGAAATGAATCCCTAAATCAAAGGGACCTTGTCCCATGTCTTAAGAACATTTTATCATGATTTTAAAAATATAAATCTCCTTTTGCTATGCATTTCTTGACTAAGGGAGAGGAAGACAAGAACATGAGTTATCTTTCCCCAAAAAACAACCAAGTGCATCCTAATTGTGATAAGGTAGACCCATGATCATGAAAGGTAAACCACTTGATAATTTATTTAAGCAAAACCCTCCCTTATAACATTAGAATTTCATCCAAGTGAGAAAGAGGAAAATAAGAAGCAAGGTAGAGTGAGGAAAGGAGAGACAGAGAGGAGAAGAAAGGAAGAAAGAAGAAGGAGAAGTCTAGAAAACTAAGTACTCAAGGTAAGTTAACTTAATCTCCACTTGAATCCATTTTTTCTCTTCATTCTTGGGGTTAAAAAACTCACCCTCCTTCTCTAATTTAAGCTGCTAGAAAAGCAAAGGGAAGGGAGGAATCTTGCTACTTCCTTCAAGAGAAAATAAGAAAAACAATTCACTAAGTGAGTTAGGGAGATCTTTAGATAGGCTTAACAATATCTCTTTTTGAAGAAAAGTTTTGAAATTTGTAACATTTATATGGGATTTTGATCTTAGAACTTTTATAAAATTTACAATATTTGCTACTTTGATGATTGGTCATGGATGTTTCTATATCATGTCAAATGTTATTTGCATATGATGGATGTTTTGAACATTTTGGTTGGTGTAGAATGTTCTGCATATGTACGGCTATGGATGGTAAAATTTTATGATTTTTATGCTAATATTTTGTATATTTGAATGTGGTGAAAAATTGATGGAATATGATTAGATGTAAAGAAAATGGAAGATGATGTAATATAATGATGAACTAAAACCTTAAGAAAGGTTTGGTTAGGAAACTGGATTTCGAAGTAATTAGGGAAGCTTCTGTTTTTGAAATTCTGGGAAGAACTGGTTAGAAATGAAAAGAAATAGTTAACATGAAAAATGTAGATCTATGTCTCACAGATTTTTAATCACTGGAATCACTTAATTTTGAGTCTAGATGAGGGAGATATTGTCCGATATTTAAGCAGTGGTTAGAAAATGGTTAACCAGGGAAGAATCTGTTAGGTATGCTTTTGTGTTTGAATTTCTGGGATAAGTTTGTAGGGAATTAAAAGAAATGCTTAACAAGAGAAATGTAGATATATTTATCACAAATTGTTAGCCACTAAAATCATTCAAATTGGAATCAATACGAGGGAGATAATATCAGATTAGTAAGTAGAGGTCAGAAACTAGCTAACTAGGGAAGAATATGTTAAGTATGCTTATGTGTTTGAATTTCTAGATAAAATATGTAGAAAATTAAAGGAAATTGTTAACATAATAAATATAGATATATGTATCACAAATCTATAGGCTCTGTATTCACTTAATTTGGAGTCCATATGAAAGAGATATGGCTGATTATCGAGTAAAGGTCAAAATCAATCTAGAATCTAAGGTGGTAAATGTAAGCATTTATTTTCGATTTTTTGGGCATAATTAATAAGGAATATGAAGAATTGATAAATATGAAAGTTTAATATAATTTTTGTGGAGTTTTATAGGCTTTGGAATCACCTCCATTGGAGTTCGTATGAGGGAGATATGGTTCGATTAGTAAGTAGAGGTTTGAACCTACCTGAGAGGAAATAACATTCAATTTTAGGGAGTAGTAACACCATGAGTACTTAAGATTTCACTAAAATGTTAAACATAAGGCTTTTAGAGGATTGCCTTATCTTTCAATTGACACCAAGATCACCTCAATCGGATTTAAAATGAGAGTGTTATGCTCTGTTCAATGAGAGAGGAAAATAATATTTAAAAAAATAAGAAGAATCTTATAAATGAAAATAATAAATGACTAGTGTATGCCATTGCCATTGCCATTGCATGAACTCCTTACCATCTTAAGTGTGAAATTTTGATATAGAAATATTTTATAAAGTGATATTTGAAATGATTATGTTCATGGCATAATTACCAATGATTTTTGGTAATGATTATATTTTGATGAAAAGTTATGGCATGTGAGTACAATGAACATACTTGTTATTGAAATTATATTTTTGGCTGTTAATGTGAAAAGAAAGGAAAAGAAAAGAAAAGAGCACGGTTACATGGAGGTCCATGTGGTGCACCAGTAGGGGATTCCCTACCAACGACTATGATTATGTTAATGAGAAAAGAAAATGTGCCATGTCGGACGGAGCGAGAAAAGACCGTACCGAAAATTAGAAAGTACTCACCTTGATCGAGGTAGCTTGATATGAAAATAAGTTGATAACCATCATATGATATTCTGAAAATAGTTATTCATGCCATACATGTCATAATTGTACGATTTTCATGTGCATAGATAAAGTGCATTCATGTGACCTAAAGATATTTGCTGTAGTTTATACATATGAACATGACAAGATGAGTTATATTGATGATAATTATGATTTATTGTTGAACCTACTAGGATTTAATTCTCACTATATTTTCATATCATGTTCAAGAAGTTAAGTTATGCAAATGTTCTCTATGATTGGCTTTTAGAGTACGTTGGGTCGAGTTGGCTATGATCTTGGTGAAGGTGCAACCACTCGCACCCATATCTCCGGAACTGGTCAATAAGGATGAATAAAATGTAGACTTATATGTGTTTGATTTTTGTACAGATGTTTTGATTAATAATGTGCATGTAAACCAAGAATTGAATAAGTGTAAAATGGTATTTCATAAACCTTAATTATGTTTGGTTAATTTAATTGAATGTTATAATGAGTTAAATAATTAGAAGTAAAGAAGTATTGACTTCAAGGAATTTTAGAAATATATATATATATATATATATATATATACATATATATATATATATATATATATATATACATATATATATATATATGTATGTATGTATGTATGTATACATAATAGGTATCAGAGACAGGTTGATCCTAAATGGCCAGTGAGTGGATGGTTATCTGAATCGATCTTATAGTGTCTTGAGTATGTTGTGGTTGTGCTGTGTAGGGGATCGGTGATTTCATATAGGTAAGAAATTACTAGTGTTTCCTATCGATATGCCGAGGTGGTGTTATGGCTACTGTTAAATATTTTTGAAACTAACTATTAAGCTTGATCACCTCAATAGCAACATAACTTTGTTTTTACCACAATAGGAAATGGCACCACCAAGGAGGAATCCAGCAAACAATACGGAGAAAACCCTGCACAACCTTTCCATAGCAATTGAAGACTAAGTCATGACCACCAACCAAATTCTACATACCTCCAGAATGCTAGTGGTGTGGAGCCAGAGAACTTTTAGCTCACTAGGGAAGGCAGATCACCTGGTAGGTGTTCAAAGATTCCTTTTTGGAAAAGCACTTCACAAGTATTGTGCGGGCGGAGAAAGAGATTGAATTTCTCCAACTTAGGTAGGGAAGCATGGTCATAGACCAGTACATCGCGAGGTTTGAGGAGTTGTCTAAGTTCTCCTCTTATCTAGGATTTAACCTTAAGGAAGCATGGAAGACTGTTAAGTTCGAAGCAGGATTGAATTTGAAGATAAGGAATGCTATTGTAGCTATGAAGATCAGGGAGTTTGTACCTCTGATAAATAAAGGCAGACTCTTGGAGAAGAGCTTGAGGGCTATGGTGGATGAAAAATAAATACAGAACTTCTAGAAAAGAAAGAACAGGCCACAAAACTCTAGCAGAAATGCTAGAGGAAAAGGACAGGATACTGGTAAGAGGCCAATGACAGCAAGTCCCTGACCCTTCCAAAAGAACTTTTCCACAGTCAAGTGTACTAAGTGTGGATGTATGCATTGTAATTGGCCATGCTACATAGGATCAAATGTTTGCTTCAATTTCGGACAAAATGATCACTTTGCAAAGAACTACCCACAAAATTTGGGGAAGCAGCCAAAACAGAGGCCTCAAGTGAAAGAAAGGGTTTTCACCTTGAGTGGCTAAGAGGCAGCTCAATCCCTCGAAATGATTCAAGGTACATGCTATATCTATGGATTTACTCATATAGTGTTGTTTGACTCTAGTGCTAGTCATTCATTTATATCAGAAGAATGTATTAGGGAGCTTTAGTATCCTATTTCTGAAACCCCTTATGAGTTATTTGTAGTAACTCCCACAGGGGAAATGATCTTAACCTCTTCTGTATGTAAAGATTGTTAAGTCACCATCCAAGAGAAATTTTTTTTCTGTAGACCTCGTTTGTCTACCTTTAAGAGATATTGATGTCATTTTAGGGTTAGATTGGATGTCTAGAAATTAGGTCTTACTAAATTGTTGCACCAAGACTATTGAATTTCTACCTCCTACTTCAAAAGAGGAGATGCAGTTAGTAATGCTTATTACCAATCAAGTCAATAGGGAGTTAAAGAATGGAGTACTTGGATACATTCTCTTGTATTTATCAAACCTAGAAGTTGAATCGAAGCTTGATGAAATCCCAATTGCCAATGAGTTTTCTGAAGTATTTCCATAAGATATTCTAGGCTTACCTCTTAAGAGAGAGATAGAGTTATCTATAGATCTCTTACTCGGGGCAAGGCCTAACTCTATTGCACCTAATAGAATGGCCTTGAAGGAACTGTAGGAACTTAAGAAATATTTGTAGGAATTGTTAAACAAGCAATTCATTAGACCAAGTGTATCACCTTGGGGAGCTCCTGTGTTGTTTGTTATGAAGAAAGACGGGAGCTTGAGATTATGCATAGACTACAAACATCTGAATAAGGTGATTGTCAAAAATAAGTATCCTTTCCCTAGGATAGATGATTTATTAGATCAACTGAAGGGAACTTCCATCTTTTCTAAAATTGACTTGAGATCGAGATACCATCATATTAGGATCAAGGAGGAGAATGTACCAAAAATAGCCTTCAGGACTAGGTATGGACATTATGAGTTTCTCGTAATGCCCTTCGGGTTGAAAAATGCACCTGTAATTTTCATGGATTACATGAATCACATTTTTCAACCCTACCTAGATCAATTTGTGGTAGTGTTTATTGATGACATTTTGATATATTCTAAGGATGAGAAAGAAAATGAACAACATCTCTAAATCGTGCTGCAAGTGCTAAAAGAGAAAAAGTTGTATGCCAAATTGGAAAAGTGTGAATTTTGGCTATCAAAGGTAAAATTTCTCAGACATTTCATTTCTAATAAAGGGGTAGTTGTAGACCCTAATAAGACAGAAGCAGTGATTCAATGGAAAAGACCAAAGACGGTTACAGAAGTCAAAAGTTTCTTGGGTTTGGTAGGATATTATAGGAGGTTTATACAAAACCTTTCTCGTATAGCCTTGCCATTGACTAAATTGACTAGGAAATGAAGTCCTTTCAAATGGACTAATCAATGTGAAGCTAGTTTTTAAGAGTTTAAGACAAGATTGACTACTCCTCCTGTTTTAATTATTCCAGACCCCACAGGACATTTTGAAGTGTATAGTGACACTTTAAAGAAAGGGCAAGGGTGTGTGCTAATACAAGACAAAAGAGTAGTTGCTTACGCCTCTAGGTAACTAAGACCGTATGAAAGATATTATCGAACCCATGATCTTGAATTTGCAGCAATGGTGTTTGCCTTAAAGATTTAGCGACACTATTTGTATGGTGCAACATTTGAAATATACTGTGATCATAAGAGTCTTAAGTACCTTTTTTACCAGAAGAAGTTAAATATGAGGCAACGAAGATGGGTAGAATTTCTCAATGACTACAAGTTTGAGATAAAGTATCATCTAGGAAAGGTGAATGTTGTAGCTGATACCTTGAGTTAGAAATCTCTGCATATAGGTCGGATAATGGTGTATGAGATGCAGATGCTAGAAGAATTTCAAAATTTGAAGTTGGACACTACTTTTACCCCAAAGATGCTAATCATCAATAGGTTGAGTATAGAGTGTGACCTTAGAACCCAGATTAAAGAGGCTCAAGTTCACACCAATACTTATAGGATCATAATGAGGTAGCTAATGTTATATCCAGAAGAGTCATCCCATTTAATTAAATCAGGGGGATAAGAGTGCTTAAAACACTAGGAAAAATCATTAAACAAACACGGACAGCACATAGAAACTATAATGAAATGCAGTTATCAAATCCCCCCAAACTTAAAGGATTGCTTGTTCCCAAGCAACCTACTCTGTTCACTACATTCCTACCACCCAGAAATTTCAGGCTTTCCTTATGCATGAATCCATAGTTCTGCTGATAGCTCTCAACCCTCAGGATTTCTTCCATATAAAGGACACCATAAACCTTTCTCCCAATCATAGCAAAAACCTTCTTTGAAGTTGTGTGTGTGACATGGACAGTTTCCCTAAGAGCTACTTGGGTCAAAAACAACCAGAGTTCCTAAGACTTTCATGCTAGTATATCGAGTTTCCTAGGTTAAGCTGGCATTCATCATAGGTGCAGACAAGGCAACAAATGTGGGGGAGGGGGGGTGGCAGCTCACTGATTTTCTTTCTTTATTGTTTTTTTTTGGCATAGATCTTATTCTAGCAGAGGTCATTGCAGCTTTTTGACGCGAATGCCAACATGTTCAATGCAGGCACCCGGTTACTCAGCCTTATCACCCTTAAAATGCTTCCCACTCATACTCTATATCCCTATTTTATGCAAAGGCACACATGGGTTCATGCATCCCCTTGGTTACTAAGGAACTACAGAGCATTGGAGTGTCCACTCTATGTCCCTATTTTACGCAAAGGCACACATGGAGCTCATGCATACCCCTGGTTACCAAGGAACTACAGAGCATTGGAGTGTCCATATTTCTCTCTTTATTTCCTATTTCCCCCCCAAACTTAAACCTTTTTGACCCTATGCGCCTTCCTCTTTTACAATTCTACAGAGAGCTCTCAATACTAGCTCTAAGACTTAGGTCCAATTTCTAAAAGATCACCAAATTTTCTTTGGCAAACTGCCCATGATCCTGTGCTCATTAGAAGAGGGTTCTGTGTGATTGGGTGAGGTTGTAGGTCTCCTATTTTGGTTTCTAGCGGACTACCCAATCCTCCTCATGGAGTATCCCAGAACTTTCAGTAGGCTATGCAATATGCAAACCTATTTCACCCTCTCTTTTTTTTAGTGGAAGCTTTGTATCATCCAATTATAACTATATTCATCAAAATCAGCAAGTACTAAGGCAGACTCTTTCAACACAGGTAAGCAGAAACATATGTGATCAGCAATATAAACAGTCACCTAGATAAGCAACACACAAATAAACAAGTCTAAATCTAACATATGCTCCAGCAATGAACAAAACACAAAAGTGCCACAACAATATTATTCCCAGCACAGCAATATTATTCCCAGCAGACATTATATCAAACCCCCCCAAACTTAAATTGGGCAGTGTCCTCACTGCTGATGCAAAAACAAAAGACACCTAAAAACGGAAGCAAAAGTATTCCAAATACAGCAGAGAAGGAAGAAGAGTTAAGAGAATTTCCTGAGGGTGCTAGCAGGCATGTTGCAGCACCCTAGGGGCATTGACCCCCAGAAGACCTTGATGAACTTCAAAGCCCACTCCTCCGCTATGTTGATTGCTCTGGGGCCTTTCTTTTGCGCATCATTGCTGCCCATTTTGTAATGGGCTCATTGTCATCAGAGGACTCAGTTTCTGGTGTCTGGTGGGGTTCCGGTTGGGGCTCCTTGCTGGAGGAGGATCCTTCAGAATCCTTGTGTTGCTCGGTCTGTGGTTCAGGTGCTGGGGCTGATTCCTCGAAAGTGGTGTGGAGCAAGTCAGTTGGAAACTCCGGGAATGGAAAGAATTGCTTAAAGTTTTGCTCCAAGGTGGTATGGAGGGCAAAGTCCCTCTTCTGTTCATAGCGCTAAAAGGTCTGCTGATGCTGCAGCAGCTGTGCTTGCTATCTGAGGATTATAGCTTGTTGTTGTAGAATATGCTGAAGGGTCTTGTCAGCTGGCTGAGTGGCAGAGGAAGAAGCAGATGGTCCAATAGCTTGTGGAGGGTCTCGAGAGGCAGCTGGTGGGTGTGGGGCCGCTTTCTCCAAGACAATCCGAGCAATGGTGGTAGTGGTAATGGGGTTGGTGTCCTTCAAGACTTCTTCATCAATAGAGACTGGTACTCCATGATTCTTGCATAGTATGGTGATGAGGGAAGGAAAAAGTAGACTGCCCTTTTTTTACGGCTGGCGCATGCTTGGATTTGGCCGCTGATGATGCAGCCAACGTTTAGTGGTCTGCCAAGTATGAGGGCATCCACCATCGCTACTCTGTCTCTGCTCACCGTCTGCCCATGGGTGGAAGGTAGAAGACGGGTCTTGAGAAAATGATACCAGACTTTCGCTATCGGCACCAGGGAGATTCGATTGACAGTGGTGGAGCCCTGAGGAGATTTATCCCAGGTGGTGCCAGGAAGGCACACCCGGGTGAGCATTGCATCCTAGTCTTCGTCCTACAAACCATGTAGATAGTCCTCATACTTGTCCTCTTCGTCTGGTAGATTGTAGGCTTTGTTGATTGAAGCTTGGTCAAAACGCACCTTCGTCTCCCGAACTGTCACCCATTTCTCAGTTTCTGGTGAGAAGTTCGTATAGAATTCCTGAACCAGAGGAATGAGGGCCGTTTGCGGGTGGCTTGATTAATTTTCCCAAGCTCTCTGCTTGACCACTGTGCCAACATACATTAGCATCCCCAAATCTCCAGAGGAGGTGAAGGCGAACCCTTTCTCAGTGCAGAAGTTTCTGGGCACGATTTCTTCGTCGTGCTTCTGCCAGTTTTCCTCAGAGGTGAATTTCTTCACCTTGCTTGCCTTCTTAGCCACCGTCTTGATTCTCGGCATGATTGGTTCGAGGGTTTGGAGGTAGAGGTTCTGGAACGCAGGAGGTGAGGAGGTTGTAGGGCTTTGAGAACTCGGGAGAGGTGAAGTGGGAAGGGGAGTTGCAGAGGTGAAAACGTGGGTGTCTTAACTCGAGGGTGAAGTGGGTTGGAAGTTGTAGAGGTTAAAGACCGTGGGTGTCTTATAGACTTCTGCCAGTTTTTCCGCCCACTTTAAAAATATTTTTTTTTTGAAAGAAGCATAGTAGAGGGGAACCCTTGGTTTAGAGCTGACTGCGTTGCTGCAGCAATGTTGCAGCAAAACTGGGTTGCCTAGGATTTTTGCTGCAGCAGAGAGTGCTTGTTATTAATCCTGTTGTAGCAAAGCAGGGACTATCTTTAGTACAGGGTTGCTGTAGCAAAACAAAACTGGTTATGCAACTTCTATGCTTCCTATCCTGCGTAACAAACACAAAAGCTATCAGACTCATGATTTAAACTATCTTAAAACTTAAACAACAAAAATTTAAACATGGGTTGCCTCCCATGAGCGCTTGTTTTAGAGTCTTCAGCCTGACTTTCCTCCTGCTTATTCTTCTTACAGCTGAATGGAGGTGTGCTGTCTATCCACATCACCCCCCAGATAGTGCTTGACTATTTGTCCATTAACCCTGAATGTCCTCCCTTCCTTTTCTTCTTCCAATTCAATAGTCCTAAATGGGAAGACCTTGCTTATGCGAAAGGGACCAGACCAACGTGATTTCAACTTCCCAGGAAACAAGGTCAGCCTGGAGTTGTACAGTAGTACTCTTTGTCCCACTTCGAAGTTCCTGGGTTGTATCTTCTTGTCATGCCATTTCTTTGCTTTCTCCTTGTATAGTTTGGCATTTTCATAGGCCTGACCACGAAATTCATCCAGCTCATTTAGCTATAGCATCCTTTTCTCACCCGCAGCTTCTAAGTTCTAGTTTAGCTTCTTCACTGCCCAATATGCTCGATGTTCCAACTCTACTGGTAGATGACATGCCTTCCCAAATACCAACCTGTAAGGTGACATGCCCAGAGGTGTCTTATGAGCTGTTCTATATGCCCAAAGTGCATCATCCAACCTTGAGGACCAATCCTTCCTCGTGGGGCCTACTATTTTTTCCAAGATTCTCTTGATCTTTCTGTTGGAGACTTCAGCTTGCCCACTCGTTTGTGGGTGATAGGGGGTTTCCAACTTGTGTTTGACTCTATATTTGGCAAGTAGTGCCTTGAACTGCCGATTGCAAAAGTGGGTCCTTCCATCGCTGATGATGGCTCTGGGGGTTCCAAACCTTGTAAAGATGTTTCTCTTCAGAAATCTGGTCACGACTCTGGCTTCATTAGTCTGGGATGCACTGGCTTCCACCCACTTTGAGACATAGTCTACAACTACAAGGATGTATTGATTGCCGAAACTTGAGGGAAATGGTCCCATGAAATCTATTCCCCAGACATCAAATAATTCCACCTCTAAGATATTGTTCAGTGGCATTTCATGTCTGCGAGATATGTTTCCTGTCCTCTGACACCGGTCTCATTGCTTTGCAAAGGAGTGGGAGTCCTTGAATAGGGAGGGCCAATAAAACCCTGCCTGCAACACCTTGTTTGCAGTTCTAACTCCTCCAAAATGACCTCCATAAGGGGAAGCATGGCATTGCTGCAAGATTTGCTCCATCTCTTCACTGGGTATGCACCTCCGTATCATCTGATCAGCACATTGCTTGTAAAGATATGGTTCATCCCAGTAGTATGAGTTTACTTCATGTAGAAATTTTTTCTTCTACTGCCACGTCAGGTTTGGTGGGAGCATTCCACTCACAAGGTAATTTACATAATCAGCATACCATGACACATCATCTTGAGACAGGAGATAGAGTTGCTCATCTGGGAATCTTTCATTAATGTCACCTGCTCCGGAGCTGTACCCTTCCAACCTGGAGAGATGGTTTGCCACTTGATTTTCAGTTCCCTTCTTGTCTCTGATCTCAAGATCGAATTCTTGAAGCAAAAGCACCCACCAAATGAGCCTGGGTTTGGAATCCTTTTTCCTAACCAAGTGTTTGATGGAAGAGTGGTCTGTGTGCACTATCACCTTTGCTCCTACCAGATATGGTCTGAATTTCTCAAAGGCAAACACTACTGCAAGCAATTCCTTCTCTGTCATAGTGTAGTTCAGCTGGGCACCTTGCAGCATTTTGCTGGCATAGTAAATAGAATGAAATAGCTTGTTTCTACGCTGCCTAAGGACAACCCCCAATGCTGTTTCACTAGCATCACACATCAGTGTGCAATGTCGGACGAAGCGAGAAAAGCTCGTAGGGGACACCCTACCAACGACTATGATTATGTTAATGAGAAAAGAAAGAGAAAGTGTGCAATGTCGGACGAAGCGAGAAAAGCTCGTTCCGAAGAGTATAAAGTATTTACCTTGACCAGGGTAGCTTGATATGAAAATAAGTTGATAGCCATCATATGATATTTTGAAAATAGTTATTCATGCCATCCATGTCATTACTGTACGATTTTCATGTGCATAGATAAAGTGCATTCATGTGACCTAAGGTAATTGCTGTAGCTTATATAGATGAACGTGACATGATGAGCTATATTGATGATAATTATGATTTATTGTTGAAGTTACTGGGATTTAATTCTCACTATATTTCCATATCATGTTCAAAAGACTAAATTTGCAGATATTTTTTATGAATTGCTTTTAGCGTACGTTGAGTCGAGTTGGCTAAGATCCCGGTGAAGGTGCAACCACCCACACTCGTATCTTCGGAACTGGTCAATAAGGATGAATAAGATGTGTACATATATGTTTTTTTATTTTTGTACGGATATTTTTAATTAATGATGTGTATGTGAACCCATATTTGTATAAGTATTATTGCTATACTATAAACCTTAATTATGCTTGGTTAATTTAATTGAATGTTATTATGAGTTAAATAGTTAGAAATAAAGAGGTAATGACTTCATGCAACTTTTTAAAAAAATTATATATTTATTTGTGTGTAAAAAAAATGCAGTTGTTACATAATTGGTATTAGAGCAAGTCGATCCTAGATGGTCAATCGGTGGATGCTTATCTGAGTCGATCTTATAGTTTCTTGAGTATGTTGTGGTTGTGCTGTGTAGGGGATTAGTGATTTCATATAGGTAAGAAATTTCTTGTGTTTCCTATCTATATGCCGAGGTGGTGTTATGATTGCTGTTAAATATTTTTGAAACTAACTATTGGGCTTGATCATCTCAATTGTAGCCTAACTTTGTATTTGCCACAGTAGGAAATGGCACCCCAAGGAGGAATCTGGCAAACAATGCGGAGGACATCGTGCACAACCTTGCCACGGCAATTCGAGACCAAGTCACGACCACGAACCAAATTCTACAATACCTCCAAAATGCTCATAACCAGAATAGCTAAAATGGTTCTAATAACTGGATGGCAGGGAATGATAACGACATATCCGAGTTCCTAAGGACTAGACGCAACTGTAGCTGAAAGGTGGATAAGGGAACTAGAGAAATTTTTTGAAGTGATGGACTATACTGAGGAGCAGCAAGTTATCTTCGCTGCATATATGCTGAAAGATGAAGCAGAATACTAGTGGTGTGGAACTAGAGAACTTTTAACTTGATAAAGTGGAATTTTGAGTGCTTATTGGTCATGTTTTGTCCCCTTATTCATAGTAACTTATGGATATTTTCATACTTTTGGTTATACTTTGTTCTGGGTACTGTTGTGGTTCATTTTGTGATTGCAGGAGAGGAAAAGAAGCCAAGAAGCAAGGAAAAACGGTCATGGAAAGACCCTAAAAGACTTGGATCATGTTGAGAAGGAAGCAAGGAGGTTGCATGTCAAATTTGATGAAGAAAGGAGCACCAAAGCACCCAACACGGCCTGGCCGTGTTGGTGGTATTTCCTGCAGCCTCTTCAGAATTCCAGCCCGAAGCACGGCCAGGTCGTGTTCCAGGGCACGGCCGTGCTTCAGGGCTGGTAAAGGACGTCGTTTTTAGGGTTTCTAAGGCCCAAATACATAGTGGGACTTGGGGATTCGCAATAGGGACAATGAAAACCGAAGGGGAGACCGGAAAAACACTTTTTAACCTTAGGAAACACATCTAGATGAGGTTTTTACATAATTCTTTGAAGGATTTTGATGTTCTAGGATTGAATTTATTGCTTTTCAAGTTGTAATTGATCTAAGTACTTCTACAAACAGGTTCTATCTTTCTACTTCTACTTTTACTTGTTCTTCTACTACTTCTACCTCTTCTCCTACTTCTTAATTGTATTGAAGTACTATGAATTATTCAATAAGTATGGTTTTAGTTCTTGATTTGACAATGTGTGAGTAGATTCCATCTAGGGTTACGGTAAACCCAATTGTGGTACAATGATACTATGCTTTTAAATTGAATTAAGAAACCTTAATTGTAATTGGGATTAGATTGAATTGGATTAACTATTGTATGCTTTAATTAGTTGATGGAATGCCTGATCACCAAGCTATCACGTATTAGGTATTTAATCGATGAACTGAAAGGTGAAGATTAAAACCCGAATCCAATAGTTAATTAGGGTTATCTTAATCACGAAAGTAGTTTAAGATACCTTAGGCTTGAGTCAATTAGTGGGAACGAGAAAACCGACTAGTTGAACTCTATGGTTGGCATAGAACTTAATGAACCTAGGTTAAGCTAAGAACCACGAAAGTAGGTAATTTGATTAACCTAGGTACGACTAGTAATTCTTGAAAGAGATTGCTAGTTAATCAAGGTTAAACCATCCCCAACAATCTATACAATTGCAATTAGAGTTGAATATCAGTTGTTGAGTATCACAAGTGTGGTGAACCCTAACCCTAGGCCTAGTTTAATTGATTCTTTCAACTTGCTTAATTGTGATTCTTGCAAATCAAATTTCATC
Source organism: Gleditsia sinensis (assembly GCA_037074535.1). Classification (NCBI taxonomy): domain Eukaryota; kingdom Viridiplantae; phylum Streptophyta; class Magnoliopsida; order Fabales; family Fabaceae; genus Gleditsia; species Gleditsia sinensis. Next base: position 17,644,728 of record CM073467.1, read on the forward strand.
GATTTAGATAGTACTTTTTGTAAGATTCTGGTAGTTGGCATTGTTCTCTGTGGACACGACCCGTACTTGCCGGACTAGTTACAGCTACGCTGTACACTTGCGGTAATTGGTAAAATATATACACAAGTTTTTGGCGCCGTTGCTGGGGAGCAAAGCCAATATTAGATATCTTATAAAATAGCTAGACTAGATCAAATTTTGTTTATTTTTCTTTTTAATTTTTTTGGATAATTTTCTTTTGCTGATTTTGCTTCTTTTCTTCCTTCCTAGGTGTGTATCTCTTTTATGCGAAGAGCGTGTGAAAGTGTTGCTGAATTTGACCCTGAAATCGAACGCACTTTGCGAAGGTTAAGAAGAAGACAGCAGGAAGGAAGTTTACCAGTTACAATGGGGGAAAGAGATAACCGGTCACTGAAGGACTTCACAGCCCTAGACACACATGGCCTGAACCCCAGCATAGTCAGGCCGGTGGTTGAAGCCAATAATTTTGAGCTGAAGCCATCTCTTTTGCAGATGGTTCAGCAGAACCAGTTTGGAGGGTCACCTACTGAAGACCCAAACCTCCACCTCTTCGTATTCCTGGAGTATTGTGACACCTTGAAGCTGAACGGTGTCTCATCAGATGCAATTAGATTGAGGTTATTCCCTTTCTCACTGAGGGATAAAGCACGTGCATGGCTTCACTCTCTACCATCAGGCTCCATCACCACTTGGCAGCAGCTTTCTCAAGCTTTCTTGGCCAAGTATTTCCCACCCCCATCTGAGGAACCAGATTACTACATTTGCTCAAAAGGATGGAGAATCTTTATATGAGGCATGGGAGAGATTCAAGGAGCTCCTCAGGGTATGCCCACACCACGGGCTAGAAAAATGGTTAATAGTCCATACGTTCTACAATGGACTAGTATACAACACCCGGATGTCTGTGGATGCTGCAGCTGGAGGAGCCCTAATGAACAAAACTGTTGATGAAGCCTATGAGTTGATTAAAGACATGGCTTAGAACCAATACTCATGGTCTAGTGAGAGGTAGACCAAGAAGCCGGCAGGTATGTATGAAGTTGATGCTTTTAATCATCTGACTTCTAAAGTTGATGCTTTATTTCAGAAATTGGATAAAATGAGCATCAATGCCATTGCATCATCTTCATCTTCTACATCTTGTGAGATCTGTGGAGGAATAGGCCATGCAGTTAATGAATGTTAGCTTGGGAGTTCTACAGTTCAGGATTGTGAGCAAGTCAATTTTGTGAACAATCAGAGGGGTAATCCCTACAGTAATACTTACAATCCTGGCTGGAGAAACCATCCTAACCTATCATACAAGCCTAATGTTGGTCAGCAGCCCCAAAATAATTTTAGACAACCTCCAGGGTTCCAGAATCCAAGGTCATACAATCCTCCCCAACCGAAGTCAAATCTGGAGACTCTAATGGAGAATTTCATCTCCACACAGAGCAAGCAGAATGAGGAGTTTAGAGCTCAGAATCTCAGCATGAATGAAGCAATTAAAGACCTGGCTTCTAAAGTGGATTCACTTGCTACCCATAATAAGATGCTAGAGACACAGATAGCGCAGCAAGTGAGCTCCTCAACCAGAAATTTTGGTAAGTTCCCTGGTCAACCTGAAAACCCTAGAGAACACTGTAAAGCCATTACCTTGAGGAGTGGGAAACAGTTGGGTGAACCAGTGGAAAGGGAGGATGATAAAGAAGTTGAAAATAAGTATGTGTCTGAGCCAATGAATGAAGAAAAAGAGCCAGTTAGTGGAAGGAAGGAACTAGATGAGACTGAATATGTGGCTCCTGAACCGTATAAGCCACCAGTTCCTTTCCCGCAGAGACTAGCCAAAGCTAAGCTGGAGAAACAGTATGGAAAGTTTCTGGATGTGCTTAAAAAGTTGCACATCAACATTCCATTCTTGGAAGCAGTATCTCAAATGCCCTCATATGCCAAATTTCTAAAGGAAATCCTCTCTAATAAGAGGAAGATTGAAGAAAATGCCACTGTGGCATTGACTGAAGAGTGTAGTGCCCTGATTCAGAACAAACTACCTCCTAAACTCAAGGATCCTGAGAGCTTTTCAATATCTTGTTCCATTGGAGATGTGCAGATCACTAAAGCCTTATGTGATTTAGGAGCAAGCGTGAGCCTCATGCCACTATCCATTTGCAAAAAGCTCCAGATGGGAGATCTGAAGCCTACTACTATTTCCTTACAGTTAGCGGACCGATCCGTTACTCACCCGGTAGGTATATTAGAGGATGTTCCTCTAAAGGTAGGTAAGTTTTTCATACCTATTGACTTTGTGGTATTAGAGATAGAGGAAGATAGCCAAATCCCCATCATTTTGGGAAGACCTTTTCTAGCCACTGCAGGTGCCATTATAAATGTTAAGGATGGGAAACTTTCCTTGAATGAAGGGGATGAAAAGATAGAATTTAATCTTAATGAAGCTATGAAATGTCCATCCTTAGGAGATACTTGTTGCATGATTGATATAATTGAACAAAATATTATTGATAATGCAATGAGCTTGTGCCCTACTGATCCACGTGAGCTTTGCCTTTTGGATAGTTCTGTTTCTTGTGCTGAATAGGTAGAAGCTGATGCCTACACTAGATTGCTTGATGAGAGTCCTAAATTCAACTCAGAAGTGAAAACTGAAAAGCTGGACCAGGATCACCATAAAAAATCAGCAGACATAGAGGAAGGCAAAGCACCTAAGGTAGAACTAAAATCTCTTCCTTCCAACCTCAGGTATGAATTTCTGGACCCTAACTCTTCAAATCCATTCATAGTAAATGTTAATCTGAATACTGAAGAAACTGGTAAGTTGCTTGATGTACTCAGGGAATTCAAAAAGGTTATTGGGTATACCATAGATGATATTAAAGGGATTAGTCCATCTGTTTGTATGCATCGTAGAATTGTTGATAATGATCATAAACCTTCCAGGGAACACCAGAGGAGACTCAATCCAAATATGAAAGAGGTAGTTAAGAAGGAGGTGCTTAAATTGCTTGATGCAGGTATTATCTATCCTATCTCGGATAGTGAATGGGTAAGTCCTGTCCATGTGGTTCCTAAAAAGGGAGGTATGACTGTTATTAAGAATGATAATAATGAATTAATCCCTACTAGAGCTGTTACGGGTTGGCGCATGTGTATTGACTATAGAAAACTAAATAAAGCCACCCGTAAGGATCACTTCCCTTTACCTTTTATTGACCAGTTATTGGAAAGGTTGGCAAAACACTCACACTTCTGTTATCTGGATGGATACTCAGGATTCTTTCAGATCCCTATCCATCCAGACGACCAAGAGAAGACTACGTTCACATGTCCCTATGACACCTTTGCATATAGAAGGATGCCATTCGGATTGTGTAACGCACCAGCCACTTTCCAGAGATGCATGATGGCTATTTTCTCTAATTTTATAGAGGAAATAATGGAAGTGTTTATGGATGACTTTTCAGTTTATAGTACCTCATTTGATGACTGTTTGAAAAATTTAACACAGGTACTTAAGAGATGTGAGGAAGTCAATCTGGTTTTGAATTGGGAGAAATGCCACTTTATGGTGAGAGAAGGAATAGTTCTGGGACATTTAGTGTCAGAAAGGGGGATAGAGGTGGATAAGGCAAAGATAGAGGCGATTCAGACTATGCCACCACCTTCGAATGTTAAGGAAGTGAGAAGTTTTCTTGGGCATGCAGGATTCTACAGAAGATTCATCCAAGACTTCTCAAAAATCTCTAAACCTTTAACTAACTTACTTGTTAAAGATGTCCCGTTTGAATTTGATAATGACTGCTTGCGTTCTTTTTGTAGGTTAAAGGAGGCGCTCATATCTGCACCCATCATCCAACCTCCAGATTGGAGCCTTCCTTTTGAAATTATGTGCGATGCAAGTGACTATGCCGTGGGAGCTGTACTTAGGCAACGGAGAGACAAAAAGCCCTATGTCATCTATTATGCTAGCAAGACATTAGATGAAGCTCAAGTCAACTACTCCACCACTGAGAAGGAGCTCTTAGCAGTAGTGTTCACAATTGATAAATTCAGACAATACCTGCTAGGATCAGAAGTCATAGTTTTCACAGATCATGCTGCCCTCAGATACTTATTAAGTAAGAAGGATGCCAGACCAAGACTGATAAGATGGATCCTCTTACTTCAGGAGTTTGATCTTGTAATTAGAGACAAGAAAGGTACGGAGAATGTGATTGCAGACCATCTTTCCAGACTTAGACAAGATCTGATGAAAGTTGATAAAGATAATTTGCCCATTGATGATTCCTTTCCAGATGACCAACTCCTAATGGTCACTAATGCTGATGCTCCTTGGTATGCGGACTTCGTGAATTTTCTTGCATGTAGAATACTCCCTGAGGGGTTGAGTTATCATCAGAAAAAGAAATTCTTCTCTGACGTAAAGGCATACTATTGGGGTGATCCATGCTTATACAAGTGGTGTGCGGATGGCATATTCCGAAGGTGTATTCCGGAAGAAGAAGTTTATAGCGTGATATACCAATGCCATAGTTCACCTTGTGGAGGCCACACCAGTGTCTCTAAGACTGCAGCTAAAGTTCTTCAAGCTGGTTTCTATTGGCCCACGCTCTTCAAAGATATGCACACTTTTGTAAAGGCATGTGATCGGTGCCAAAGAGTTGGCAACCTAACCCGAAGGAATGAAATGCCCTTAAACAGCATTTTAGAAGTTGAAATATTTGACGTTTGGGGCATTGACTTTATGGGTCCTTTTCCATCTTCATGTGGAAACAAATACATTCTAGTAGCTGTGGACTACGTTTCTAAATGGGTTGAAGCAGTAGCATCCCCCACCAATGATGCTAGAATGGTTGTTAAACTCTTTAAGAAGATAATCTTCCCCAGATTTGGAGTGCCCCGAGCTGTGATAAGTGATGGAGGTTCTCACTTCACTGAGCAATAGTTCCAAAACCTTTTGAAGAAATATGGAGTCACTCATAAAATGGCCCTAGCCTACCATCCCCAGACTAGTGGGCAAGTTGAGATATCAAATAGAGAGATCAAGGCCATATTGGAAAAGACCGTCTCGAAAACCAGAAAAGATTGGTCTCTCAAACTAGATGATGCACTATGGGCCTACAGGACTGCATATAAAACACCGATTGGAACCACACCCTTTCGGTTAATATATGGGAAACCCTGTCATTTGCCGGTGGAGCTTGAACATAAGGCATACTGGGCAGTCAAAATAATCAATTTTGACCTATCAGCTGCTGGAAAGAGGAGATGCCTACAACTAAATGAGCTAAATGAGCTAAGGCTTGATGCTTATGACAATGCCAAATTATACAAGGAAAGAACAAAAAGATGGCATGATAAGCACATCCTTAAGCGCCAATTTCAAGTGGGGAATTGGGTTTTGCTGTTTAATTCAAGGTTGAGACTCTTTCCAGGGAAACTTTGGTCTAGATGGTCTGGACCATTCCAAGTGACTAAAGTTTTCCCATATGGAGCAGTGGAGGTGTGGAGTGAGTCCACCGGATTTTTTAAGGTCAACGGGCAACGCCTCAAAAATTTTGTGATGGGACATACAGTTGAAAAGGGAGCCACCTAAGCTCTCTTAGAGCCTTCCTCGATCCATTAAGAAGCAAGGGAGTTGAGCTAATGACTTTAAACAAGCGCTTTGTGGGAGGCAACCCACATTTCTGGATTATTTAGAACTTTTCTTTTCCTTACTTTGAGTTTTAGTTTTCATTAGCTATCTTTTTAGGTTAAGTTTATTAACTATTTTCCTTTGATTTCTAGGTTCGTTTCAATGTTTCCAAAGTAGTTTGAAAGGGTTAGAAGCAAGGATCCTTAAAGAAGGTCTAAAGAAGAAGCTAAATGTGGAGAATCGAGGGATTTTAGTCAATCACTTGGGCTATACATTTTCCACAATGCGTTTATGAAGAAAAACACAAGAAAATGGAGAAAATTGGGCATTCCCGCAAGCAACACGGGCAAGCCGTGTCCCATGACACGGCCGTACCCGTGTGAAAAAAAAACAAAAAAAGACAAAAAAAACCAAAAAAAATGGGGGTTCCCATACTAAAACCCGCCAGGAACACGGGCACCCCATGTTCCAGAACACGGGCGTGCCCTGTACAAAAAAAAATAAAAGTGGGGGGCTGCAGCGAAACCCGCCCGAAACACGGCTAGGCCGTGCTTCACAGCACGGCTGTGCTTCGGGCATATCCCCCACTTAACCCAATTTTTTTCCCCTCCCTACCCGTGCCCTAGATCGTGCCCCCCCTCTTTCTCCCGTGTTCCCCCTTCTCTTCTCCCTTCCCCTCCTTCGCCGCATACCTACCACCAACCCTCCATCCATGCGCCTATCTTCTTCATCCCCCTCCTCTTAATCGGCCACCAACCACCCTCAAATTCCACCCTCACCATTTCTTCACCTCCACCCATTCCCCACAAACACCCACCCCACTTCCCCCTTCACCTCTCCACCGTAACCCAACCTTTCCACACCCAAATCGCTACCTAACCCATTCTCCCATTCCCCACACACACCCACTCGGTTCTCATTTGCTAATTACCACCAATATTCATCATGCAGCACTTCCATCCAGGTAATTTTCATCCTTACAATTGCTTCAATTATCTGAATATGACTATTGCTGTTTGCTAAAATTTCTGCTCATGGTTTAGTTAGCACTCAACCAACTAATGACTGTTTCTCTTGGTCCATAATCTGCATTGGGTTTTTACTTTGTAATGTGAATACTGCCAATTCGTGATTGTACTAGAGTGCCCTGTTTTGACTAATTTGAGCATTGGACCAGTTTTGAATTTTTATCTGCACTTTACCCTCTTGCATTGGACATCACTTGCACTAGTACTGATCAATTGGTGCCTTGACTAGCATTTAATTTAACCTTCGTGGAATTCCTGCTACAAATTTGAATGCATGTGTCCTTGAAATACTCAATTATCAATTGGGAAATACTTCAGTGTAGATAGCTAATACCAGCTGGTAATACTCAATTTCTGCCAGAACATGTGTGATTGAACATTCCTAGATTGAATTAGCATACTTGAAATCAGCTGGTAATACTGTTCCCACTCCCCATTTACCATTTGTTTTGCATCTCAAAATGGGTCCCAAAAGAGCCCGAACCGGCCCACCACCCACCCACTCCCACCACACACGTAGAGGACGTCATCAACCACCACCCCAACTCCCTCATCAAATAAATGAGTATGGTATTGAGTTCGTTGACGACAATCAACGAGCACGATACGATACTCTTGTTAAACGGGGAATGCTGAGTACCCGGTATATAGATGAGGACTGTTTGGAGCGGCTGGGTCTTTTAACCGACGTCCAATACTTGATTGACAGGATTGGGTGGAACCAATTTATATCCCTAAGATACCCCGCCTATCCTCGGCCCACCTTGGAGTTTTTCAGCTCCATTACCACGATCTTATATCGAGGCCCTAATGTCCATCAGGGCCAAGTAAAATTTAGACTTTTTGATCGTATTTTTAATCTTACATTGGCTGAATTCAATGCACTGTTTAGCCTACCTTCAGGAGGTACTAGACAAGTCCCCTCCAGCTTTCTCTCTAACCCATTTTGGACTTCCATTGCAATTGATGGGCAATACAGTGCATCGAGTTCAAAAGCCTCTTTCATTTGCAACCCCAATTTCAGGTATTTACAAAGGCTTATGGCCCATACTATTTTTGGTAGGGCCGAAAGTGATGGGGTAGCCAGTCAAAGAGAGCTTTATTTTCTACATTCGATGATTAATGGTACAAAGGTGGATACTGGAGCCATCATGGCTCATCAGATGACCAGGATAGGTGGGGCAATGACTGGGAAAATTGTCATGGGTGGTTTGGTTACTACTATTGCTAGAGGATTAGGATTTGAGGCTAATTTGCAGGGTATGCCACCAGTACTTGGTAATACCCAGATTGATATGGAAACCTGTTACCATATGAAATTGGTTGTTAAAAAAGATGACCAGTACTAGTTGTATCTCCGCGGTAATCCACTATTCCCCCTCCCCAATCCTACTAAAACTACAGTAACCAACAAAGAGAATTGGATCTATTCAATTAATAACGAGTTCCCCATGGAACCACTGCTAGCTCTTCCACCACCCCCTCCCATTTTGCTGACACTGCAGGTCCATCTTCTGCTCCCTCAAAGGATATGAATTCCATCTCATCACAGCTTAGCCGCATTGAGGCTGAGCAACTGTCTCAGAGAGCTACCTTGCATTCCATGCAAGACTCAATTCAAAGCACGCAGGGTATGATGCAAGCATGGTACACCTGGCACCTGAGCCAGCACCCACCCCCACCACCACAGGACGACTAGTGCTTTGTAAGTACCCTCTTCCTTCTGCATCCTCTCTATCATACTTATGACACTGAGGCCACTGTCTGGTTTAAGCATGGGGGAGTGTACTTACGTATCTGTCATTGCTTGAGTTTATCTGCACCGGTCATTTTCCTTCTGTGTATATATTGTACATTCTGCATTTCTTCTGTCCTGCTGCAATACCACATAGTTACTATTCCCAGGATAGACTAATGTAGTATATGCTGATTCTAGCTTATGAACATGTGATGCACAATAGGATATGAAATATGTAGCTATTATTTTAGTCTCTCTCTTCTAGCACTAAACCTTTAATTTTTTGAAAAATATCTCTCTATTGAGCCATGAATTGTATGTTATTTTTTTATTTTTACACTATGAGAGTGTGAAGGTAGGGAGAGGTGAAAAATGAGGGTATGTGAAACCCAAAAAGTTTTCACTCTGAGTACCTCCTTCAAGGCACCAAAAATGCCTTAGTATGAGTACCTAGATGCCTTTACCCTATTGAGATGGAGCATAAAATGTACTCATTGCATATTTCTAAAAAAAATGATGATGAATGGATGAAAAAGAAAAAGAAATATATATATGATGAAAAGTAAAAGAGTTTGAGTTTAAATAGAAATAAGGGTAAGGCAACATAGGGAGATCTAAGGGATGAGGTGGCCTACTTGAGTGTTTGAAAATCACTCTAAAGCATACAACCTCTGGTCACAATAGGAGAAGATATTTAGTAGAGGAAATTTTTGGTTTGGTTTTAGAAGAATAGAGACTATTTTGATTACTGTCTATTCATATATCTATTGTGTGCACTTGGATTGAGTGAAAAGTTATCTATGCTGCATTCATCTATCTTGTGGACTTTGATAGCATTTGTCCCCCTTCCTTCTGTTATGGCATGTCATTTGCTTGAGGACAAGCAAAGGTTTAAGCATGGGGGAATTTGATAAAGGGGAATTTTGAGTGCTTATTGGTCATGTTTTGTCCCCTTATTCATAGTAACTTATGGATATTTTCATGCTTTTGGTTATACTTTGTTCTGTGTACTGTTGTGGTTCATTTTGTGATTGCATGAGAGCAAAAGAAGCCAAGAAGCAAGGAAAAACGGTCATGGAAAGACCTTAAAAGACTTGGATCATGTTGAGGAGGAAGCAAGGAGGTTGCATGTCAAATTTGATGAAGAAAGGAGCACCATAGCACCTAACACGGCCTGGCCATGTTGGTGGTATTTCCTGCAGCCTCTTCAGAATTCCAGCCTGAAGCACGGCCAGGCTGTGTTCCAGGGCACGGTCGTGCTTCAGGGCTTGTAAAGGACGTCGTTTTTAGGGTTTCTAAGGCCCAAATACATAATGGGACTTGGGGATTCGCAATAGGGACAAGGAGAACCGAAGGGGAGACCGGAAAAACACTTTTTAGCCTTAGGAAACACATCTAGATGAGGTTTTTACATAATTCTTTGAAGGATTTTGATGTTCTAGGATTGAATTTATTGCTTTTCAAGTTGTAATTGATCTAAGTACTTCTACAAACAGGTTCTATCTTTCTACTTCTACTTTTACTTGTTCTTCTACTACTTCTACCTCTTCTCCTACTTCTTAATTGTATTGAACTACTATGAATTATTCAATGAGTATGGTTTTAGTTCTTGATTTGACAATCTGTGAGTAGATTCCATCTAGGGTTACGGTAAACCCAATTGTGGTACAATGATACTATGCTTTTAAATTGAATTAAGAAACCCTAATTGTAATTGGGATTAGATTGAATTGGATTAACTATTGTATGCTTTAATTAGTTGATGGAATGCCTGATCACCAAGCTATCACGTATTAGGTATTTAATCGATGAACTGAAAGGTGAAGATTGAAACCCGAATCCAATAGTTAATTAGGGTTATCTTAATCACGAAAGTAGTTTAAGATACCTTAGGCTTGAGTCAATTAGTGGGAACGAGAAAACCGACTAGTTGAACTCTTTGGTTGGCATAGAACTTAATGAACCTAGGTTAAGCTAAGAACCACGAAAGTAGGTAATTTGATTAACATAGGTACGACTAGTAATTCTTGAAAGAGATTGCTAGTTAATTAAGGCTAAACCATCCCCAACAATCTATACAATTGCAATTAGAGGTGAATATCAGTTGTTGAGTATCATAAGTGTGGTGAACCTTAACCCTAGGCCTAGTTTAATTGATTCTTTCAACTTGCTTAATTGTGATTCTTGCAAATCAAATTTCATCGATTTAGATAGTACTTTTTGTAAGATTCTGGTAGTTGGCATTGTTCTCTGTGGACACGACCCGTACTTGTCGAACTAGGTACAGCTACGCCGTGCACTTGCGGTAATTGGTAAAATATATACACAACATAACTCACCAGGAAGGCATATCACCTAGCAGGTGTTTAAAGACATCTTTTTGAAAAAGTACTTCCCAAGTACTATGCAGGTAGAGAAGGAGATTGAATTTATCCAAATTAGGCAGGGTAGTATGATTGTAGACTAGTACAACGCGAGGTTTGAGGAGTTGTCTAAGTTCTCCTTTTACCTGCGATTTAACCCCGACGAAGCATGGAAGACTGTTAAGTTCAAAGCGGGATTGAATCTGGAGATAAGGAATGCTGTTGTAGCTATGGAGATCAGGGAGTTTGTACTTTTGATAAATAAATATAGACTCTTGGAGAAGAGTTTAAGGGCGGTGGCAGATGAGAAACAAAGACAAAACTTCTAGAAAAGGAAGAAGGGGCTACAAAACTCAGGCAGAAATGTTAGAGGAAAAGGACAGGGTACTGGCAAGAGGCCAATGACTACATGTCCCCGATTTTTCCAACAAAATTTTTCTACAGTCAAGTATACTAAGTGTGGACGTATGCATGGTAACTGGCCATGCTACATGGGATCAGATGTTTACTTCAATTGCGGAAAGAAGGGTCATTTTACAAAGAACTGGCCACAGAATTTTGAAAAGCAGCTGGAATAGAGGCCTCAGGTGATAGGAAGGGTTTTCACTCTGAGCGGCCAAGAGGTAGCTCAATACCCCAAAATGATCCAAGGTACATGCTATATCTATGAATTTGCTCTTATGGTGTTGGTTGACTTTGGTGTTAGTCATTCATTTATATTGAAAGAAAGTATTAGGGAGGTTTAGTATCCTATTTCTGAAACCCCCTATGAGTTATCTGTAGTAACTCCTACGGGAGAAATGGTCTTAATTTCCTATGTATGTAAAGACTGTCAGGTTACTATTTTGTAGAAAACTTTCTCTGTAGACCTCGTCTGTCTACCTTTAAAAGGTATTGATGTCATTCTAGGGTTAGACTGAATGTTTAAAAATTGGGTCTTGCTGAATTGTTGCAACAAGACCATTGAATTTCTACCTCCAACCTTAAAAGAGAAAATGCAGTTATTAATGCTTAATGCGAATCAAGTCAATAGGGATAGGTCCTATCTTTATTGCACCTAGAAGTCAAACCAAAGGTTGATGAAATCCCAATGGCCAACGAGTTTCCTGAAGTATTTCCATTAGATATTCCAAACTTACCTCCCAAGAGAGAGATAGAATTCTCTACTGATCTCCTACTTGGGATAGGTCCTATCTCTATTGCACCCTATAGAATGGCCTCGAAGGAACTACAAGAACTCAAAAAATAGTTGAAGGAACTGTTAGACAAGCAATTCATTAGACCAAGTATATCACCTTGGGGATCTCCTTTGTTTTTTGTTAAGAAAAAAGACGGGAGCTTGAGATTATACATAGATTATAAACAGTTGAATAAGGTGACTATAAAAAATAATTATCCTCTACCTAGGATAGATGATTTATTAGATCAACTAAAGGGAGCCTCCATATTTTCTAAAATTGACTTGAGATCAGAATACCATCAGATTAGAATTAAAGAGGAGGATGTACCAAAAACAGCTTTCAGGACTAGGTATTAGCACTATGAGTTTCTTGTAATGCCCTTCGGGTTAACAAATGCACCTGAAATTTTCATGGACTACATGAATCACATTTTTCAATCTTACCTAGATCAATTTGTGGTAGTGTTCATTGATGACATCTTGATATACTCTAAGAGTGAGATAGAACATGAACAATATCTCCGAATTGTGCTACAACTGCTGAAAGAGAAAAATTTGTATGGCAAATTAGAGAAGTGTAGATTTTGGTTGATAGAAGTGAAGTTTCTCGAACATGTCATCTCTAATAGAGGGGTAGCCGTAGACCCTAGCAAGAGGGAAGTAGTGATTCAGTGGAAAAGACCAAAGACGGTTACAGAAGTAAGAAGTTTCTTGGGTTTGGCAGGATACTACAAGAGGTTTATACAAAACTTCTCCCGTATAGCCTTGCCATTGACTAAATTGACCAGGAAGGGAAGTCCTTTCAAATGGACTGATCAATGTGAAGCTAGTTTCCAGGAGCTTAAGAAAAGATTGACCACTCCTCCTGTTTTAATTATTCTAGACCCCACAAGACATTTTGAAGTGTATAGTGAGGCTTCAAAGAAAGGGCTAGGGTGTGTGCTGATGTAAGACAAGAGAGTAGTTGCTTATGCTTCTAGGCAACTGAAACCTCACGAAGGAAACTATCCAACCCATGATCTTGAATTGGCAGCGGTGGTGTTTGCCTTAAAGATTTGGCGACACTATTTATACGAAGCAACATTTGAAGTATATTGTGATCATAAGAATCTTAAGTACTTTTTTGACCAGAAAGAGTTAAATATAAGGCAATGAAGATGGGTAGAATTCCCCAATAATTATAAGTTTGAGATAAAGTATTATATAGGAAAGGCGAATGTTGTAGCTGATGCCTTGAGTCGAAAATCTCTACACATAGGTCAGATGATGGTGTATGAGATGTAGATGCTAGAACAATTTCGAAATTTAAAGCTGGACACTACTCTTACCCTAAATTAGCTAAAAAAAATCATTAATGGGTTAAGTATAGAGTGTGACCTTAAAGCCTAGATTAAAGAGGCTCAAGGTATAGAGTGTGACCTTACGGGATCATAATGATCAGGATGATTTTTTTGTTTTGGAAGATAGAGTAATCAGGTATCAAAGAAGGGTCTGTGTTCCTCAAGAACGAGAGTTGAGGACTAAGATCATGCAGGAAACGCATCAAAGTAAATACTCAATCCATCCTAGATCCACTAAAATTTACCAGGACTTAAAGAGGATGTATTGGTGGCCAGGGATGAAAAAGGAAATTGTTGAGTTTTTGGTGGAATGTCTAATTTGTTAGAAGGTGAAGGTAGAGCATCAAAAGCTACCAAGATTTTTACAACCTCTTGAGATCCCTAAATGGAAATGGGATAGTATTTCGATGGACTTTGTCGTGGGTTTACCTAAGACTTCAGTTGAACATGACTCTAACTTGGTAATAGTTAACAGATTAACCAAATCTACTCACTTTTTCCCCTTAAATATTAACTATTCATTGAAAAAATTAGCCTAGTTGTACGTCTACGAAATAGTTAGACTACATGGAATTTCCTTAAATATCATTTTTAGTGGGCAATACTGCCTACCATCATCAGACTAAAGGGCAGACAGAACGGACCATTCAAACCCTAGAAGATATGTTAAGGGCCTGTGTGATAGAGCAAAGTAAAGGATGTGATAAGTACATACTTTTAGTGGAGTTTGCTTATAATAATAGTTATCACTCCAGTATTAAGATGGCCACCTACGAAGCTTTATACAGTAGGAAGTGCCGATCTCCACTATGTTGGTTTGAGATAGGAGAAAAGAACTTACTGGGTCCTGATCTAGTTCAACAAACCACTGAACAAATCAGGATGATATGAGACAAAATACTTCTAACTCAGAGTCAGCAAAAGAGTTACTATGATATGAGACATAGACCTCTGGAGTTTGAGGAAGGAAACCATGTATTTATGAAACTTTTCCCAACTACTAGAGTTGGTAGGTCTCTCAAAACCAGAAAGCTAAGTCCTCAATTTTTGGGACCCTACCAAATTCTGAGGAAACTGGGGACGTTAGCATATCAAGTTGCCCTCCCACCTAATTTGTCTAACATGCATAATGTTTTCCATGTATCACAGCTGCGGAAGTATCTTCTAGATTCCTCACATGTGATACGGGAAGAACTAATCCAAATAAAGGAGAACATGACATACCAACTAGTACCATCATCTATATTGGACACCGACATGAAGCAATTGAGAAATAAAACCATTTGCCTGGTTAAGGTGTTATGGGAAGGCTTAACTCCGGAAGAAGCAACTTGGGAGCTGGATGAAGCCATGAGTAAGAAATATCCGCGATTGTTCTTATTAGGTAATTTTGGAAATTTTGAGGACAAAATTTCTTTTATGGGGAGAGAAATGTAACATCCCTAATTTTGTTTCTTTTATTAATAAAGGTACATAAATATTTAATTAAGGAAATAAAATTTATTTGATCATTTTTAGATATCTAAGGAAATATAATCCTTAGAAATTCTTCATCTTATGTTTATGCATAGAAAATGTTTCTAACATTAAGGGAATAAGTAAAGAGAGAAAACTTAATAGGAAAAATTAGAAATAACATATTAAAGAGAGGCGAAATACTTTGGTAAGGAAAATAATTTTTTTTTTTTGAAATAAGTAAAGGTCTTAAAATTTTAAAAAGATTGGATTAGGGTAATTTTCTTAATTCAAGAGTTAGAAATTTCTAAGTTTAACATCTCTACGTATAAATTGGGCTTTCACCTATGGACACTTTATATAGAGATTTTCCACTTCACATAAGTTTTTAGCAAGTCCATTGGATAGCCCCAGCAAGAAATAAAACATAGACTTGGACTAGGATATAGAAGTTGGACCGATAGCCCAAAAATTATAAAGATGTGACTGAGCCCTCCAAGAAAGGTAGAATTTTATACAAAGCAAAGGAAATGGGTAAGAATGAGCCCGAATCCAAGAGAAAAATAAAATAAAATAAAATAAGTTATGTGATGAAATAATAGTATAATAATAATAAAGATTAGGTCACATGTTATTAAGACAAAAATTCAGCAAGTAGTGTAATAATATCTATATTCTACATTCATAATTTTAGCAAGTGATATGATAATACATGGAATTAGGACAAAACATCTATATCCTACACTCATAATTTTAGCAAGTGGTATAATAATACATGGCATTCCTATCCTACACAAATAATTTCAGCCAAGCAAGGGAGATTCAAGGGCTAGAAACTTGGCACTTAGAAAGGCAAACCTATCATACTTGTGTGAGACAAAAGAAATATGAGTTTCATCCAACAACATGAGTTGTCTTTCCTAAAAAATATTAACCAAGTGTATCCTAATTGTGGTGAGGTAGACCCATGATTATGAAAGAAGGAGCACTTGATAGATTATTTAAGCAAGAACCACCCCTATAACATTAAAATTTCATCCAAGTGAGGGAGAGAAAAAATAGAAGCAAGGTAGAGTGAGGAAAGGAGAGAAAGAGAGGAGAAAAGATGAAGGAAGAAAAAAGGAAGCCTATAAGACTAAGTATTCAAGGTAAGTTAGCTTATTCTCCACATGAATCCATCTTTTATCTTCATCCATGGTGTTCAAAAAATAACCCTTTTTCTCTTATTTAAGCTGCTAGAAAAGCTAAAGTAAGGAAGGAATCTTGCTACTTCCTTCAAGTGGAAACAAGAAAAAGAATTCACTAAGTGAGTTAGGGAGATCTTTAGGTAGGTTTAACAATATTTTTTTAGAAAAACTTTGAAATTAGAAATATTTATATTGGATTTTTATCCTAGAACTTTGATAATAGTTACTATATTTGTTACATTGATGATTGGCCATGGATGTTGCTTTATCATGTTACATGTTGATCTTGCATGTGATGTATGTTTTAAAACTTAGGTTGGTATGGAAAGTTCTACATAGGTATGGCTATGTGTTGCAAAATTTTAATACTTTTGTGCTTCTATTTTGTATATTTAAATGTGGTGAAAAATTGATGGAATACGATTAGATGTAAATTAGGAAGAAAATGGAAGAGGACATAATAAAATGATGAACTAAAACCTTAGAAACTGTTTGGTTAGGAAACTGGATTTTGGAGTAACCAGGGAAGCTTATGATTTTGAAATTATGGAAGAATTGGTCAGGAATTAAAAGCAAGGATTAACATGAAAAATATAGATATATGTCTCATGGAGTTTTAACCACTGGAATCACTCAATTTGGAGTCCATATGTTGTAGATATGGTCCGATTAGTGAGCAATAGTCAGAAAATGATTAATCAAGGAATAATCTATTAGGAAAGCTTCTGTGTTTGCATTTTTGGGAAAATTCTATATGGAATTAAAATAAATAGTTAACAAAAGAATATAGATATATGTCTCATGGAAATTTAGCCACTGGAATTGCTCAATTTGGAATTTATATGAGGAAGATATGGTCATATCAGTAAGTAGAGGTTAGAACCTACCTAGGAAGAAATAATGTTTAAATTTATGTAGTAATATCACCAATATTCCTTATGATTTCACTAAAATGTTCAACATAATAATTTTAGATAATTGTTTTATCTTTAAATGGACACTAAGATCACCTAATTTGGACTTGACATGAGGGAGTTATGCTCTGTTTAGTGATAAAAGGTCAGGTAGGTTTAAAACCTACATCAAGGAATAACACAACAAAGAGCATGGTCGTGTTCCAAGGCACGACCATGCCATGTTCGGTGCTGAAAATGGCATTTTGAAGCATAAAGCATGACTGTTTACAGGAAATGGCCAAACCGTGTTACATGATATGTTTAGGCCGTGTTGGAAGCTTATAAAGCTTATTTTCAACATTTTTCTTCCCTAAATGAACCTCATTAACTATAGGATAATAATAGAAATCAAATTGAAGAAGAATGTTGTATTAAATTTGTAAGAACATGTGATGGAAATGATATAAGAAAAGTGACTAGAGGCTAAGCTTAAAGAAAATGAAAAGATAAAAGTAATATTTAAAAAAGAAGAAGAATCTTATAAATAAAAAATAAAAAATGACTAGTGTATGCCATAACCATTGCCATTGTGTGAACTCCTTACCATTTTAAGTGTAAAATTTTGACATGTAAATATTTTACAATGATATTTGAAAATGATTATGTTCATGGCATGATTGCATTTTTCCAATAATTTTTTATAATGATTATGTTTTGATGTTAAATTATGGCATATGAGCATAATGAACATACTTGTTATTGAAATCATATTTTTATCTATTAATGTTAAAACAAAAGAAAAAAAATAGACGAGCACGGTCACATGGCGGTCCGTGTAGTGCACTAGTAGGGGAAACCCTACCAATGGCTATGATTATGTTAATGAGAAAAGAAAGAGAAAGTGTGTCATGTCGGACCGAGCGAGAAAATCCCGTTCTGGAGAGTAAAAAGTACTCACCTTGACCGGGGTTTCTTTATATGAAAATTAGTTGATAGCCATCATATGATATTTTGAAAATAGTTATTCATGGCATCCATGTCATTACTGTACAATTTTCATGTGCATAGATAAAGTGTATTCATGTGACTTAATGTAATTGTTGTAGCTTATACGATGAACATGACATGATGACCTATATTGATGATAATTATGATTTATTGTTGAACTTACTGGGATTTAGTTCTCACTATATTTCCATTTCATGTTTAGAAGACTAAATATGCAGATATTTTCTATGATCGACTTTTAGCATACGGTGGGTCAAGTTGGCTAAGATCCTGGAGAAGGTGCAACTACCCGCGCCTGTATCGCCGGAACTGATCAATAGGGATGAATAAGATGTGTACATATATGTGTTTTATTTTTGTACGGACATTTTTAATTAATGATGTGTATGTGAATCCAGATTTGTATTAGTATTATTACTATACTATAAACCTTAATTATGCTTGGTTAATTTAATCAAATTTTATTATGAGTTAAATAGTTTAAAAAGAATTATATATTTGTTTGTATGTAAAAAAATGCAGTTGTTACATCTTGTATTATTACCTATTTGTTGAAATTATGAATGTAGGATATATATGTTTTGTCCTAATGCCATAGATTATTACGTACTTGTTGAAATTATGAATGTAGGATATAGATGTTTTGTCTTAATGCCATGTGACCTAATCTTGATTATTATTACACAACTATTTCCTCACATGATTCTTATTTTTTCCTCTTGGATTTTGGCTCATTCTTACCCATTTTCTTTGCTTTGGCTGAAATTCTACCTTTCATGGACGGTTTAGTCACATTTTCATAGTTTGTGGGCTATCGGTTCAATTTCTCCAAGTCTATGTTTTATTTCTTTCTTGGGGTAATCCTATTGGTTTGCTAAAAACTCATGTGTAGTGGAATAACTCTATATGAAGTGTCCATAGGTGAAAGCTCAATATATAGGTGGAGATGTTATACTTAGGAACTCTAGCTCTTGAATTAGCAAAAATTTCCCTAATCCAATCTTCTTGAAATTTTAAGACCTTGACTTACTTCCAAAAAATTTATCTTCCTTAACCATGAATTTCGTCTCTCTTTTTAGTATGTTATTTGAAATGTTTTCCTATTAGGTTTTTCTCACTTTACTTATTCCCTTAATTTTCGAAACATTTTCTATGTATACATATAAGGTGAAGAATTTCTAAGGATTATATTTCCTTAGATATTGAAAAATTATCTAATAAATTTATTTCCTTAACTAAATATTTATGTACCTTTGTTAATACAAGAAATGAAATTAGAGATGTTACATTAAATATTTATGTAATTTTATTAATAAATGAAATGAAAGTAGGGATGTTACATTTCTCTCCCCCTAAAAGAAATTTTTTCCTCAAAATTTTAGAAATTACCTATTATGAACAATTGCGGAAATTTTTTCCTCATGACTTCTTCCAGCTGCCATGTTGCTTCTTCCAGAGTTAAACCTTCCCATAAAACCTTAACCTGGGGAATGGTCTTATTCTTTAATTGCTTCACGTTGGTGTCTAATATAGATGTTGGTATTATTTGGTATGTCATGTTCTCCTTTATTTGGATTGTTTCATCCCGTATTACATGCGATGAATCTAGAAGATACTTCTAGAACTGTGATACATGGAAAACATTATATAGGTTGGACAAATTAGGTGGGAGGGCAACTTGATATGCTAATGTCCCCACTTTCTTCAAAATTTGGTAGGGTCCTAAAAATTGCGGACATAACTTTCTAATTTTGAGAGACCTACCAACTCCAGTAATTGGGGAAAGTTTCAGAAATACATGGTTTCCTTCCTCAAACTCCAGAGGTCTATGTCTCTTATCATAGTAACTCTTTTGCCGACTTTGAGCTGTAAATATTTTGTCTCGTATCATCTTGATTTATTTAGTTGTTTATTGAACTAGATCAGGACCCAACAAGTTCTTTTCTCTTACTTCAAACCAACATAGTGGAGAACGGTACTTCCTACTGTATATAGCTTCATAGGGGGCGATCTTAATACTGGAGTGCTAACTATTATTATAAGCAAACTCCATTAAAGGTAGGTACTTATTTCATCCTTTATCTTTCTCTATCACATAGGCCTTTAACATATCTTTGAGGGTTTCAATGGTCCGTTCTGTCTGCCTGTTAGTGTGAGGATGGTAGTTAGTATTGAACTGCAACTAAGTTCCAAAATCTTCGTGCAACGCCTTTCAAAACTTCGACGTGAACCTTGAAACCCTAGATAGAGTCATGTCCAATTGAAGTCTTAGGTAAGCCCATCATAAGGTCCATCAAATTTTGAAACTCTTCTAGCATATGCATATCATACATTATCATCTGACCCATGTGTAGAAATTTTCAACTCAAGGCATCAGTTACAACATTCACCTTTCCTAGATGATACTTTATCTCAAACTTGTATTCATTGAGAAATTTTACCCATCTTCATTGCCTCATATTTAATTCCTTTTGATAAAAAAGGTACTTAAGACTCTTATGTTCACAGTATACTTCAAATGTTGCACCGTACAAATAGTGTCACCAAATCTTGAAGGCAAACACCACTGTTGCCAATTCAAGATCATGGGTTGGATAATTTCCTTCGTGGGGTCTTAATTGCCTAGAGGCGTAAGCAACTACTCTCTTGTCTTGCATTAGCACACACCCTAGCCCTTTCTTTGAAGCATCACTATACACTTCAAAATGTCTTGTGGGGTCTAGAATAAATAAAACAGGAGGAGTGATCAATCTTTTCTTAAGCTCTTGGAAACTAGCTTCACATTGATCAGTCCATTTGAAAGGACTTCCCTTCCTGGTTAATTTAGTCAATGGCAAGGCTATACGTGAGAAGTATTGTATAAACCTCCTGTAGTATCCTGCCAAACCCAAGAAAATTCTGACTTCTGTAACCATCTTTAGTCTTTTCCATTGAATCACTGCTTTTGTCTTGCTAGGGTCTACAGCTACCCCTTTATTGGAAATGATATGTCAGAGTAATTTTACCTCTAACAGCCAAAATCCACACTTCTCCAATTTGGCATACAACTTTTTCTCTTTCAGCACTTGTAGCACGATTAAGAGATGTTGTTCATGTTCTTTCTCACTCTTAGAATATATCAAGATTTCATCAATGAATACTACCACAAATTGATCTAGGTATGGTTGAAAAATGTGATTCAAGTAATCTATGAAAATTGTAGGTGTATTTGTCAACCCGAAGGGCATTATGAGAAACTCATAATGTCCATACCTTGTCCTAAAGTCTATTTTTGGTACATCCTCCTCCTTGATCCTAATCTGATGGTATCCTGATCTCAAGTGAATTTTAGAAACAATGGACACTCCCTTTAGTTGATCTAATAAATCATCTATCCTAGGGAGAGGATATTTATTTTTGGCAGTTACCTTATTCAGCTGTTTGTAATCTATGCATAGTCTCAAGCTCCCATCTTTCTTCTTAACAAACCATACATGAGTTCCCCAAGGTGATACACTTGGTCTAATGAATTGCTTGTCTAACAATTACTCCAACTATTTTTTAAGTTCCTGTAGTTCCTTCGAGGCCATTCTATAAAGTGCAATAGATATAGTCCTTGTCCCGAGTATGAGATGAATAAAGAATTCTATCTCTCTCTCGGGAGGTAAGCCTGGAATATTTGTTGGAAATACTTCAGGAAACTCATTAGCTATTGGGATTTCATTAAGTTTCAGTTCGACTTCTAGATTTGATAAACACAGGAGAATATAACCAATTACTCCACTCTTCAACTCCCGATTGACTTGGTTGGCATTTAGCATTAATAACTGCATCTCCTTTTACGGGGTAGGAGCTAAAAATTCAATAGTCTTGGAGCTATAATTTAACAAGACCCAATTTTTAGACATATAATCTAACCTTAGAATGACATCAATACCTCTTAAAGGTAGACAAATGAGGTCTATAGAAAAAAATTTCTCTTGGATGGTGACCTTACAATTTTTACATACAGAAGAAGTTAAGACCCTTTCCCTCGTAGGGGTTACTATAGATAGTTCATAGGGGGTTTCAGAAATAGGATACTGAAGCTCTCTAATACATTCTTCCTATATAAATGAATGACTAGCACTAGATTCAAACAACACTATAAGAGAAAATCAATAGATGTAGCATGTACCTTGAATCATTTCGAAGGATTAAGCTTTCTCTTGGCCGCTTAGGGTGAAAACCCTTCCTTTCACCTAAGGCCTCTATTTCGGCTGCTTCCTCATATTTTGTGGGCAGTTCTTTGCAAAATGAACCTTTTGTTCACAATTGAAGCAAACATATAATCTTATGTAGTATGGTCGGTTGCCATATATACATCCACACTTAGTACACTTGACTGTGCAAAAGTTCTGTTGAAAGGGTCAAGAACTTGCAGTCATTGGCCTCTTCCTAGTATCCTGTCCTTTTTCTCTGACATTTCTATCAGAGTTTTGTGGCCTGTTCTTCCTTTTTCAGAAGTTCTGCCTTTGTTTCTCATCCTCCACTGCCCTCAAGCTCTTTTCTAGGAGTCTGCATTTATTTATTAGAGATGCAAACTCCCTGATCTCCATAGTAACAATAGCATTCCTTATCTCTAGATTCAAACCTGCTTCAAACTTAATAGCCTTCCATGCTTCATCAGGGTTAAATTGTAGGTAAGAGGAGAACTTAGACAACTCCTCAAACATCGTGATGTATTGATCTACGGTCATGCTACCCTGGCTGAGTTAGAGAAAATCGATCTCCTTCTCTGCCCGCACAGTACTTAGGAAGAACTTTTTCAAAAAGGTGTCTTTGAACACCTGTCAGGTGATCTGCCTTCCCTGGTGAGTTAAAAGTTCTTTAGCTCCATGCCACCAACATTCTACTTCATCTTTCAGCATATATGTAGCAAAGATAACTTGCTACTCCTCAATACAACCCATCACTTCAAAGATTTTCTCCAATTTCCTTATACACCTTTTAGCTACAATTGGGTCAAAACCACCTTGAAAGGAAGGTGGTCTAGTCCTTAGGAACTCGGATATGCTGTTATCATTCCCTGCCATTCGGTTATTAGCACCATTCTAACTATTCTGGTTTTTAACATTCTTGAGGTATTGTAGAATTTGGTTGGTGGTCGTGACTTGGTCTCGAATTGCCATGGAAAGGTTGTGTATGGTTTCCTCCGCAATTTTTGTCGGATTCCTCCTTGGTGGTGCCATTTCCTACTGTGGCAAAAACAAAGTTAGGCTAATATTGAGGTGATCAAGCCCAATAGTTAGTTTTAAAAAAATTTAACAACAGTCATAACACCACCACGACATATAGATAGGAAACACTAGTAATTTCTTACCTATATGAAATCATTGATCCCCTACACAGCATAACCACAACATACTCAAGACACTATAAGATCAATTCATATAACCATCCACCCACTAAGCATCTAGGATCGACCTACTCTGATACTAATTATGTAACAACTCTATTTTTTTAAAATCCCATGAAGTCATTACCTCTTTACTTCTAACTATTTAACTCATAATAAAATTCAATTAAATTAAATAAACATAATTAAGGTTTCTGAAATACCATTAACACTTATACAATTCTGGGTTCACATACACATTATTAATCAAAATATCTATACAAAAATCAAATACATATAAGTCTATATTTTATTTATCCTTATTGACCAATTTCAGAGATATGGTTTCAGGTGGCTGCACCTTCACCGAGATCTTATCCAACTTGACACAATGTACGCTAAAAGCCGATCATAGAGAATATCTGTATAACTTAGTTTTCTAAACATGATATGGAAATATTGTGAGAATTAAATCCCAGTAGCTTCAACAATAAATCATAAACATCATCAATAATGATTGTCACGTCATGTTCATCTGTATAAGCTACATTATTTATTTTAGGTCAAACGAATGCACTTTATCAATGCACATGAAAATCGTTCAGTAATGCCATGTATGAAATTAATAACTATTTTCAGAATATCATATGATGGCTATCAATTTATTTTTATACCAAGCTACCCCGGTCAGGGTGAGTACTTTCTACTCTCCGAAACGGTCTTTTTTCGCTTTGTCCGACTTGGCACACTTTCTCTTTCTTTTATCATTAACATAATCAGAGCGGTTGGTAGGGTGTCCCCTACTGGTGCTGTAGCATCCCTAATTTCGTTTCATTTATTAATAAAAGTACACAAGTATTCAAAGTAACATCCATAATTTCATTTCTTTTATTGATAAAGGTACATAAATATTTAATTAAGGAAATAAAATTTATTAGACAATTTTTAGATATCTAAGGAAATATAATCCTTAGAAATTCTTCACCTTACGTGTATGTATAGAAATGTTCTAATATTAATGGAATAGGTAAAGAAAGAAACCTAAGAGGAAATATTAGAAATAAACATGCTAAAGAAAGGTGAAATTCTTAGGTAAGGAAGATAATTTTTTGTGAAGTAAGTAAATGTCTTAAAATTTCAAGAAGATCGGATTAGGGTAATTTTTCTTAATTTAAGAGAAAAAGTTACTAAGTTTAGTATCTCCACCCATAAATTGGGCTTTCACCTATGGACACTTCATTTAGAGTTTTTCTACTTCACATAAATTTTTAGCAAGCCAATAGTATAGCCCAATGAAGAAATAAAACATAGACTTGGACTAGGATATAGAAATTGGACCGGTAGCCCAAAAATCATGAAAATGTGACCAAGCCCATTATGAAAGGTAGAGTTTTAACCAAAGTACAGAAAATGGGCAAGAATGAGCCCAAACCCTAGAGGAAAAATAAAAATAAAAATAATATTAAAGTGATGAAATAATGGTGTAATCAAGATTAGGTGACATGGCATTAAGACAAAAATTTAGCAAGTGGTGTGATCTCCTACATTCATAATTTTAGCAAGTGGTATGATAATACAAGGCTTTAGGACAAAACATCTATATCCTACACTCATAATTTTAGCAAGTGGTATGATAATACATGGCATTAGGACAAAACATTCCTATCCCACACAAATAACTTCAACCAAATAATGGAAATTCAAGGGCTAGAAATTTGCCACCTAAAAAGGCAAACCTATCATATTTGATTAAGACAAAAGAAAAAGGAAATGAATCCCTAAATCAAAGGCACCTTGTCCCTTATCTTAGAAACATATTATCATAATTTTCAAAATACAAATCTCCTTTTGCTATGCATATCTTGACTAAGGAAGAGGAAGACAAGAACATAAGTTGTTTGTTTTCCAAAAATTCAACTAAGTGTATTCTAATTGTGATAAGGTAGACCCATGATCATGAAAGGTGAATTTTTTGATGGTCTATTTAAGAAAAACCCACACTTACAACATTAGAATTTTCGTCCAAGTGAGGGAGAGGAAAAATAGAAGCAAGGTAGAGTGAGGAAAGGAGAGGAAGAAAGGAAGACAGAGGAAGGAGAAGTCTAGAGGACTAAGTGCTCCAGGTAAGTTTAACAATATTTCTTTTTGAAGAAAAGTTTTGAAACTTGTAATATTTATATTAGATTTTGATCTTAGAACTTTATGATTGGTCATGGATGTTACTATATCATGTTACATATTATGTATGTTTGAATACTTAAGTTGGTGTAGATAGTTCTGCATAAGTATGGCTATGGGTGGCAAACTTTTATGCTTCTGTTTTTAATATTCTGGGAAGAATTGGTCAGGAATTAAAACAAATGGTTAACATGAAAAATGTAGATGTATGTCTCGCGGATTTTTACCCACTAGAAGAACTCCATTTGGAGTCCATATGAGGTAGATATGGTTCTATTAGTAAGCAATGGTCAAAAAATGGTTAATCAGGGAAGAATATGTTAGGATAGCTTCTAGGTTTTAATTTCTGGGAACATTCTGTAGGGAATTAAAATAAATGGTTAAAATAATAATTATAGCTATGTGTATCATGGATTTTGAGCCACTGGAATCACTCCATTTGGAGTCCATATGAGGTAGATATGGTTCGATTAGTAAGCAATGGTTAGAAAATGGTTAATCAGGGAAGAATATGTTAGGATAGTTTCTGTGTTTTAATTTCTGGGAACATTCTTTAGGGAATTAAAATAAATGGTTAGCATAAGAATTATAGCTATATGTGTCACAGATTTTTAGCCACTGGAATCACTTAATTTGGAAGTAGTATGAGGGAGGTATGGACAGATTAGTAGGTAGAGGTCAGAACCTACCCGAGAAGAAATAACATGTTCTTTGAGGGAGTAATATCACCATGATTTCTTAATATTCCGTTCCACTATTCAACATAAGAGTTTTAGATAATTGTTTTGTCTTTAAATTGATATTAAGATTATCACATGAATCGGAGTTAAATTGAGGGAGTTATGCTCTGATTAGTAAGAGAAGGTTAGATAGGATGAAAACCTGCATCAAGAAAAAAAAGAAATAAAATTAATATTTAAAAAAGAAGAAGAATCTTATAAATGAAAATAATAAATAACTAGTATATGACATATCCATTGCCATTGTATGAACTTCTTACCATCTTAAGTGTGAAATTTTGACATGGAAATATTTTATAAAGTGATATTTATAATGGTTATGTTTATGGCATGATTACCAATGATTTTTGGTAATAGTTATATTTTGTTGAACATACTTGTTATTGAAAGCATATTTTTGGCTATCATTGTGAAAAGAAAAGAAATGAGCACGGTCACATGGCAATTCGTGTGGTGCACCAGTAGGGGATGCCCTACCAACGGTTATGATCATGTTAATGAGAAAAGAAAGAGAAAGTGGGCCATGTCGGACGGAGCGAGAAAAACCCGTACCGGAGAGTAGAAAATACTCACCCTGACCGGGGTAGCTTGATATGAGAATAAATTGATAGTCATCATATGATATTCTAAAAATAGTTAATCCTGTCATACATGTCATTATTGTACAATTCTCATGTGTATAGATATAAGGCATTCATGTGACCAAAGATATTTGTTGTAGTTTATACAGCTGAACATGACGTGATGAGCTATATTAATGATGATTTATTATTGAACTTACTGGGATTTAATTCTCACTATATTTTCATATCATGTTCAGAAAATTAGTTATGCAGATTTTTCTATGGCTTTGGGTTTTAGTGCACATTGGATCGAGTAATTTATGTTGGGCAGATCCCAGAAGCAAATAAAATGTTTGTGGTTGAGTTTGCTTAGATCCTGGTGAAGGTGCAACCACCCGCACCTGTATCTCCGGAATTGGTCAACTAGAATAAATAAGATGTAGATTTTTATTTGTTTGATATGTTGTACGTATGTTTTGATTAATGATATGTATGTAAACTCTGTATTGTATAAATTAAATAAATTTTATTTGGAGTTAAGTTGTAACGAGGTAATAACTTCATGGTATTTAAAAAAAAATTGATACTTAAATGGAGTTGTTACAGGTGCTCCACATAGATCGCTGTGTGACCGTGCTCATTTCTTTTCTTTTATTTTCTTTTCACATTAATAGCCAAAAATATGATTTCAATAACAAGTATGTTCATTATACTCACATGCCATAAAATATTTCCATGTCAAAATTACACACTTAAGATGGTAAGGAGCTCATGTAATGGAAATGGCAATGGCATACACTAGTCATTTATTATTTTCATTTATAAGATTCTTTTTTTTAAATATTATTTTCTTCTCACACTAAACAGAGCATAACACCCTCATTTTCAATCCGATTGAGGTTATGTTGGTGTCAATTGAACAATCCTCTAAAACCCATATGTTGAACATCTTAGTGAAATCTTAAGTAATCGTGGTGTTACTACTCCCTCAAATTCAATGTTATTTCTTCTCGGGTAGGTTCAGACCTCTACTTACTAATCTAACCATATCTCCGTCATACGAACTCCAATTGAGTTGATTCTAAAGCCTATAGAAAGCTAAGACATTTTATACAACTTTCATGGTTATAATTTCTTCATATTCCTTACTAATTACTCCCAAAAAATGAAAACAGAAACTCTTACATTTATCACTCTAGATTCTAGACTGATTTTGACATTTACTCATTAATTAGCTATATCTCCCTCATATGGACTCCAAATTAATTGATTTCAGAGCCTATAGATTCGTGATACATACATATATATATATGTATTATGTAGAAAATTTTCTTTAAGTCCCTATAGATTTGGCCCAGAAATTCAAACAAAAGCATACTTAACAGATTCTTACCTGGTTAGTTAGTTTTTGACCTTTGTTTACTAATATGATCATATCTCCCTCATATTGATTTCATTTTGAATGATTCTAGTGGCACAAAATTCATGAGACATATATCTATATTTATCATTTTAAGCATTTCTTTTAATTACCTACAGATTTATCTCAAAAATTCAAAGACAGAAGCATACCTAACATATTCTTTCCTGGTTAACCATTTTCTGATCACTGCTTACAAATCGAACAATATCTCCCCTATCAGGACTCCAAATTAATTGATTCCAGTGGCTAACAATATGTGAGACATACATATACATTTTTCATGTTAACCATTTCTTTTAATTCCTAACGATTCTTCCCATAATTTAAAAAACAAAAGCTTCCCTAGTTACTCTAAAATCCAATTTCCTAACCAAACCTTTCCTAAGGTTTTAGTTCATCATTATATTACATCCTCTTCCATTTTCTTCCTAATTTACGTCTAATCATCTTCCATCAATTTTTCATAACATTCAAATATACAAAATAGCAGCATAAAAATCCTAAAATTTTGCCACCCATAGCCATACCTATGTAGAACTTTCCACACAAACCGAAATGTTCAAAACATCCATCATATGTAAGATAGCATGTAACATGATAAAACAACATCCATGACCAATCATCAAAGTAGCAAATATTGTAAATTTCATCAAAGTTCTAAGATTAAATTTCCATGTAAATGTTACAAATTTCAAAACGTTTCTTCAAAAAGAGATATTGTTAAACCTACCTAAAGATCTCCCTATCTCACTTAGTGAATTCATTTTCTTGTTTTCTCTTGAAGGAAGTAGCAAGATTCCTCCCTTCCCTTAGCTTTTGTAGCAGCTTAAATAAGAGAAGGAGGGTGAGTTTTGAACCCTAAGGATGAAGAGAAAAGATGGATTCAAGTAGAGATTAAGTTAACTTACCTTGAGTACTTAGTCCTCTAGACTTCTCCTTATTCTTCCTTCCTCTCTTCTCCTCTCTTTCTCTCATTTCCTCACATTTCCTCACTCTACCTTACTTATGTTTTTTCTCTCACTCACTTGGATGAAATTATAATGTTATAAGGGTGGGTTTTAATTAAATAAACTTTCAAGTGGTTCACTTTTCATAATCATGGGTCTACCTTATCACAAGTAGGATGCACTTGGTTATTTTTTGGGGAAAGACAACTCATGTTCTTGTCTTCCTCTCCCTTAGTCAAGACATGCATAGCAAAAGGAGATTTGTATTTTGAAAATTATATTAAATTTTCTTAAGACAAGGGACATGGTCCCGATTCATTTCCTTTTTCTTTTGTCTTAATCAAATATGATAGGTTTGCCTTTTTAGTTGGCAAATTTCTATCCCTTGAGTCTTCGTTGTTTGGCTAAAATTATTTGTGTAGGATAAGGATGTTTTGTCATAATGCCATGTATTATTGCCTACTTGTTGAAATTATGAATGGAGGATATAGATATTTTGTCTTAATGCCATGTATTATTAACTACTTGTTGAAATTATGAATGTAGGATATAGATGTTGTCTTAATGCCATATGACGTAATCTTGATTATTATTATATTACTATTTTCTCACATGATTATTATTTTTCCCTCTTGTATTTAAGCTCATTCTTACCTATTTTCTTTGCTTTGGCTGAAATTCTACCTTTCATGGAGGGTTTGGTCACATTTTCATGGTTTATGGGCTATCGGTCCAATTTCTATATCCTAGTCCAAGTTTATGTTTTATTTCTTTTTTGGGCTATCCTATTTGCTTGCTAGAAACTCATGTGAAGTGGAAAAACTCTATTGAAGTGTCCATAGGTGAAAGCCCAATGTATGGGTGGAGATGTTATACTTAGGAACTCTAACTATTGAATTAGGAAAAATTTCCCTAATCTAATATGCTTGAAATTTTAAGACCTTGACTTACTTCCCAAAAATTTATCTTCCTTAACCAAGAATTTTGCCTCTCTTTTTAGTATGTTATTTCAAATGTTTTCCTATTAGGTTTTCCTCTCTTTACTTATTCCCTTAATGTTAGAAACATTTTTTATACATACACATACGGTAAAGAATTTCTAAGGATTATATTTCTTTAGATATCTAAAAATTGTCTAATAAATTTTATTTTCTTAACTAAAATTTATGTACCTTTATTAATAAAAGAGACGAAATTAGAGATGTTACATTAAATATTTATGTACCTTTATTAATAAATGAAACAAGATTAGTGATGCTACAGATTGTATATTTTTTGGTTGTGTAATATATGTAGGATGACTTAATTGAGTGCCAAGTCCCTTTTAGACAGCTCATAATGTGATGTAAAATAAGTTATGGATGTACACTTTTTTGTTATGGCGTGAGAGCATTTTTGTTGTAAGTAATACATATTATGCCTAGTTAGTTGCCTATAAGAAACTGAAATTTTAAAATGCTTGAAATAGCCTGAAGCTCTTGTATGCTTATCCAAGAAAAATAACTAACAATATACATGAATATGTGAATTTATGGGCTAGGTATACATTGTTAGAAATTTGCAGATAAGAAAAAAAAATATAAAACTAAAAAGTTCAAAGAGAATGTTCTATGATATGGATGTATGAAATAAGATGCTAGTCAGTAGGTGTTGCATAAGTGATCATAACGTGCTTTATTTTCAGAAATTCTTTTTTCAAAACGAGTCAATATTCTCCATTTTTTTTCTTCTTCCCCTTCTTTTCTTTCTCTAATGTGTTTTATTTTCTCTAGTGAATTATATTGTGAGAAAAAATTTATATATTTGTTCGTGTTCTACACTGTCTTTGGTTGTAGCAAACAAATCATAATTTTCTCAAACAAATTTTAAGGTAAGATTATGGTTTGCATACATAATATTTGCTAATCCAACTAATTATTTATTTGGTCTTACTAATTATAGGTTTTGAATTGTTTTTAAGTTATTTTATTTATTAATATTTAGACATTCTTTACATGAATTATTTATTTATTCTCAGTTTATTTGCTAACAAAGTTTTTGCATTTTTTTTATATAAACATGTATGGGTGTTTTCCTTGGTTGTGCAATGTCTAATATATGAATAATGCATCAATGTTATATTTATACACTTCAAAATAATTAGTTTTGTTCAAGTAGTTTTTTATAAAAAATATTATTTCATTATTTGGTGTAGAGAATTGAAATTCCTAATCATATGTGGATGTACAATAGACCCACTTGTGGTCACAGGGGTTATACAGATGAATTTGAATAAGGGATACAAGAATTTATTAATTTTGCATATAGGATACTGGTATTGGACAAGTGATGGCAAGCTTGAGCTAAAAATGCTACCTGCAAGTAATATACAAGCTAACTAAGGTAATAGATACGAAATAATGATTCATGATGGTTTGGTCTGCTTTTGATGATGAAGGTTATGCTAGACTTGATAATTATAACAATGATGCAGATTTGTTTTCCAAATCGTACGTTGAAGAGCCAAAAAATTTAGAAGCTTTGAAACTTTATTATTTATTGAATGCCTCTCAATAACCATAGTGGCTAAGATGTAGTAATATGGGGGCTACAATAGATAAATCATAAGGGAGATAAAAAATAGGATACTGTAATTTTCCTACATATTTATCCGATATAAAGGAATGCCTATCGCCTAAATCAAATAATATAAGAAAAACATACCCACAAATGTAGCAAATACCTTGTATCATCTTATAGGATTGTGCTACTTTCTTACCACATAGAGTAAAATCTTTACATTTTTCCTACAATTTTTGCTCGGGTTCCTTTCCTTTATTTTGTGCAGTTAAAAGCCTCTCGCCACCCATATTTCCTCTACCTCTAATATTTCTTCTAGAATTATACACCCCTTTCATCCTTTTCTAAAAGTTTCACCTTTGTTTTTTATCCTTTACGGCCTTTAAATTCTTCCGAAGGAATCTATAATTATTAATGAGAGGTACAAAATTTCGAATTTCCACAACTACCACTACATTCCTAATTTATGAATTTAGTCTTGCTTCAAACTTCATTGCTTTCCATGCTTCATCTAGGTTATACTTCAAAAATTTTCTCTCTCTTAACCATCTTTCAACTACGATTGGATCATAGCTATCCTGAAATGAAGGTGGCCTAGCCCTTATGAACTTAGACCATCCATTATCATTCCCATCTACTCTATTATTCATACTAGTTTCACCATTATTATTATTATTTGAAAGTGTTGCAAAATATGGTTAGTGGCTGAAACTTGATCTCGAATTGTTGTAGTCTAGCCATGTAGGGTTTCCTTTGTGTTATTTATCATATTCTTCCTTGGTGGTGCCATATATTACTGTGTCAAAACCAAAATTATGTTACTATTGAGGTGATTAGGCTTAATAGTTAATCAAAATGTTTAATAGTAGGTATAGCACCGCTTAAATATATAGATAGGAAACACTAGTAATTTCTTACAAATATGTAAACATTTATACCCTACACAACACGACCACACACATATTTAAGACACTTTTAAGATCAATTTAAAAACCATCCAACCCTGGCAATTTAGGATCGACCTGCTTTGGTACCAACTTCGCAATGACTCCACTTTTATTTTTTTATTTTAAATCTCTTTGAAGTCATTACCTCTATTAACTCACTATTTGTATTGCTTGCATTGACCAAATTAATAAAATTAAATTTTTTTAATTAAAAGAAAATACAATTTGGATCAAAATATGAAATTAGCATCAAATTCTGATATGAGTTTATGTACATGTCATAGTGCATTGAGTGTTACCTATAGTACAAAAAGTAAGAGGACACCTAGTCACTATGTCAAAAAAGTTTATCATCAGGCTATAGTTAGCCAAAAATACCCATATACAAAAGGTTATGCATAAACATGCATAATAGGCTAGTCATCCATGTTAGCCTCATCTAGGGATATTGGTGCAGGTGGTGGAAACTCTACCTAGATATTGATCAGATCAACCACAGTTAAATCTTGGACTACTAGGATATAACCTATGTATAGCATATCAATCCAACATACATTAAATACTAACGTCACGGAGAATATTTACATGATGTCTCTAATTCTCCTAACATAACATGGAAAAAATAATGAGAATTTACATTCCCAATGGGTTAAATAGTAAATTATAATTACTACATCTGAAATTTATCATGCATGTTCATCTGTATAAACTACAAAATTCATCTAGCCATAAATATGTACTATACATCTGTGTACATGAAATCATGCAGTCGTGACAATTATTGTAACGTCCCTAATTTTGTTTCATGTATTAATAAAAGTACAAGAGTATTCAAAGTAACATCCCTAATTTCATTTCTTTTATTGATAAAGGTACATAAATATTTAATTAAGGAAATAAAATTTATTAGACAATTTTTAGATATCTAAGGAAATATAATCCTTAGAAATTCTTCACCTTACGTGTATGCATAGAAATGTTCTAATATTAATGGAATAGGTAAAGAAAGAAAACCTAAGAGGAAATATTAGAAAGAAGCATGCTAAAGAAAGGTGAAATTCTTAGGCAAGGAAGATAAATTTTTGTGAAGTAAGTAAATGTCTTAAAATTTCAAGAAGATTGGATTAGGGTAATTTTTCTTAATTTAAGAGCAAAAGTTACTAAGTTTGTATCTCCACCCATAAATTGGGCTTTCACCTATGGACACTTCATATAGAGTTTTTCTACTTCACATGAATTTTTAGCAAGCCAATAGGATAGCCCAATGAAGAAATAAAACATAAACTTGGACTAGCATAAAGGAATTAGACCGGTAGCCCAAAATTCATGAAAATGTGACCAAGCCCATTATGAAAGGTAGAATTTTAACCAAAGTAAAAAAAAAGGGCAAGAATGAGCTCAAGCCCAAGAGGAAAAATAAAAATAAAAATAAAAGTAAAGTGATGAAATAATGGTGTAGTCAAGATTAGGTGACATGTCATTAAGACAAAAATTTAGCAAGTGGTGTGATATCCTACATTCATAATTTTAGCAAGTAGTATGATAATACAAGGCTTTAGGAGAAAACATTTCTATCCTACACTCATAATTTTAGCAAGTGGTATGATCATACATGGCATTAGGACAAAACATTCCTATCCCACACAAATAATTTCAACCAAATAATGGAGATTCAAGGGCTAGAAATTTGCCACCTAAAAAGGCAAACCTATCATACTTGATTAAGACAAAAGAAAAAAGAAATGAATCCCTAAATCAAAGGGACCTTGTCCCTTATCTTAAAAACATATTATCATAATTTTCAAAATACAAATCTCCTTTTGCTATGCATATCTTGACTAAGGAAGAGGAAGACAAGAACATCAGTTGTTTGTTTTCCAAAAATTCAACCAAGTGTATCGTAATTGTGATAAGGTAGACCCATGATGATGAAAGGTGAATTATTTGACGGTCTATTTAAGCAAAACCCACCCTTACAACATTAGAATTTTCCTCCAAGTGAGGGAGAGGAAAAATAGAAGCAAGGTAGAGTGAGGAAAGGAGAGGAAGAAAGAGGAAGGAGAAGTCTAGAGGACTAAGTGCTCCAGGTAAGTTTAACAATATTTCTTTTTGAAAAAAAGTTTTGAAAATTGTAATATTTATATTAGATGTTGATCTTAGAACTTTAATGATTGGTCATGGATGTTGCTATATCATGTTACATATTATGTATGTTTGAATACTTAGGTTGGTGTAGATAGTTCTGCATAGGTATAGCTATGGGTGCAAACTTTTATGCTTCTATTTTTAAAATTTTGGGAAGAATTGGTAAGGAATTAAAACAAATGGTTAACATGAAAAATGTATATGTATATCTCACGGATTTGTAGCCACTGAAATCACTCAATTTAGACTCTATATGAGATAGATATGGTCTAATTTATAAGAAAAGGTCAGAAACTAGTTAATCAGGGAAAAATATATAAGGATAGCTTCTATTTTTTTAATTTCTGGGAACATTATATAGGGAATCTAAATAAAAGGATAAAATAAAAAATGTATATCTGTGTCTAATGGATTTTTAGCTACTAAAATGATTCAATTTAGAATTCATATGAGGTATATATAGTCCGATTTGTAAGCAAAGGTCATAAAATGGTTAATCAGGGAGGAATATGTTAGGATAGCTTCTGTATTTTAATTTTTGGGAACATTCTGTAAGAAATTAAAATGAATGGTTAACATACAAATTATAGCAATATGTGTCACAGAATTTTAACCACTGGAATCACTTAATTTGGAATTTTTATGAGGGAGATATGGATCGATTAGTAGGCAGAGGTCAGAGCCTATCCGAGAAGAAATAACCTGTACATTAAGGGAATAATATCACCTTGATTTCTTAATATTTCGCTACAATGTTCAACATAATAGTATTAGATAATTGTTTTATCTTGCAATTGACACCAAGATCACCTACATCGAAGTTAAATTAAGGGAGTTATGCTTTGATAAGTAAGAGAAGGTTAGATAGGATGAAAACCAGCATCGAGAAAATAAAAAAATAAAATTAATATTTAAAAAAGAAGATGAATCTTATAAATGAAAATAATAAATGACTAGTATAGCCATAACCATTGCCATTGTATAAACTTCTTACCATCTTAAGTGTGAAATTTTGACATAGAAATATTTTATAAAGTGATATTTGAAATGGTTATGGTCATGGTATGATTACTAATGATTTTTGGTAATAGTTATATTTTGATGAACATACTTGTTATTGAAAGCATATTTTTGGCTATCATTGTGAAAAGAAAAGAAATGAGCACGGTCACATGGCAATCCATTTGGTGCACCAGTAGGGGACGCCCTACCAATGGTTATGATCATGTTAATGAGAAAAGAAATAGAAAGTGGCCTTGCAGGATGGAGCGAGAAAAACCCGTACCGGAGAGTAGATAATACTCACCCTGACCGGGGTAGCTTGATATGAGAATAAATTGATAGTCATCATATGATATTCTGAAAATAATTAATCTTGTCATACATGTCATTACTGTACGATTCTCATGTGCATAGATATAGTGCATTCATGTGACCAAAGATATTTGTTGTAGTTTATACAACTGAACATGACGTGATGAGCTATATTGATGATGATTTATTGTTGAACTTACTGGGATTTAATTCTCACTATATTTCCATATCATGTTCAAAAAATTAGTTATGCAGATTTTTCTATGGCTCTGGCTTTTAGTTCACGTTGGATCTAGTACTTTATGTTGGGCAGATCCCAGAAGCAAATAAAATGTGTGTGGTCGAGTTGGCTTAGATCCCGGTGAAGGTGTAACCACCCGCACCTGTATCTCCGGAATTGGTCAACTAGAATAAATAAAATGTAGATTTTTATGTGTTTGATATGTCGTACGTATATTTTGATTAATGACATGTATGTAAACTCTATATTGTATAATAATAATAAAATAAAAAAAGTTGTTACATAATTGGTATAAGAGCAGGTCGATCCTAGATGGCCAGTGGGTGGATGGTTATCTGAATCGATCTTATAGTGTCTTGAGTATGTTTGTGGTTGTGCTGAGTAAGGATCAGTGAATTCATATAGGCAAGAAATTACTAGTGTTTCCTACCTATATGTCGAGGTGGTGTTATGACTATTGTTAAATATTTTTGAACTAACTATTGGGCTTGATCACCTCAATAGCAGCATAACTTTGTTTTTGCCACAGTAGAAAATGGCACCACCAAGGAGGAATCCAGTAAATAATGTGGAGGAAACCCTGCACAACCTGGCCACGGCAATTTGAGACCAAGTCATGACCACTAATCAAATTCTACAATACCTGCAGAATGCTAATAACTCGAATGGTGTGAATGGTGTTAACAACCGGATGGCTGGAAATGATAATGACATATCCGAGTTCCTGAGGACAAGGCCACCTTATTTTCAAGGCGGCTTTGACCCGATTGTAGCTGAAAGATGGATAAGGGAGTTAGAGAAAATCTTTGAAGTGATGGGCTGTACTGAGGAGCAGCAAGTAATCTTCACTGCATATATGCTAAAAGATGAAGCAGAATACTGGTGGCGTGGAGCTAGAGAACTTTTAGCTCACCAGGGAAGGTAGATCACTTGGCAGGTGTTCAAAGACACCTTTTTGGAAAAGTACTTTCCAAGTACTATGCAGGAGGAGAAAGAGATTGAATTTCTCCAATTTAGGCAGCGTAGCATGACTATAGACCAATACATCGCAAGGTTCGAAGAATTGTCTAAGTTCTCCTCTTATCTGTGATTTAACCCTAATGAAGCATGGAAGACTGTTAAGTTCGAAGCGGGACTGAACCCGGACATAAAGAATGCTGTTGTAGCTATGGAGATTAGAGAGTTTGTGCCTCTAATCAATAAATGCAGACTCTTGGAGAAAAGTTTAATTGCAATGGAGGAGGAAAGGCAAAGGCGAAACCTATGTAAAAGGAAGAAAAATTTTCCCAACCCTAGCAAGAATGTGAGAAGAAGTGGATATGGAGCTGGTAAGAGGCCATTAACTGCGGGTCCCAGACCTTTCCAATAAGACCTCACCCTAGTTAAGTGCGTTAAGTGTGGACGCATGCATGGTAATCGGCCATGCTACATAGGACAAGATGTCTGCTTCAAATGCGGACAGAAGGGTCATTTGGCGAGAAACTGCCCACAGAAGGTGGGGAAGCAGCTAGAACAGAGGCCTCAGTTGAAAGGAAGGATTTTCACCTTGAGGGGCCAAGAGGCAGCTCAATCTTCTGAAATGATTCAAGGTACATACTATATCTATGGATTTGCTCTTATGGTGTTATTTGACTCTGGTGCTAGTCATTTATTTATATCGGAAGAATGTATTAGGAAGTTTCAATTTCCTATTTCTGAAACTCCCTATGATCTATTCGTAGTAACCCCCACAAGGGAAAGGGTATTAACTTCCTCTGTATGTAAGGACTGTCAAGTCACCATCCAGGAGAAAACATTTTCTATAGACCTCGTCTGTTTACCTTTAAGAGGTATTGAGGTCATTCTAGGGTTAGACTGGATGTCTAGAAATTGAGTCTTAATGAATTGTTGTAACAAAACCGTTGAATTTCTACCTCCTACTCCGAAAGAGGAGGTGCAGTTATTGATGCTTAATGCCAATTAAATTAATAGGGAGTTGAAGAATGGAGTACTTGGATACATTCTTTTGTATTTATCAAACCTAGAAGTCGAATAGAAGGTTGATGAAATCCCTATAGCCAACGAGTTTCCTGAAGTATTTCCATCAGATATTCTAGGCTTACCTCTCAAGAGAAAGATAGAGTTCTCTATTGATCTCCTACCTGGGACAGGGCCTATCTCTATTGCACCATATAGAATGGCCTCGAAGGAACTGCAGGAACTCAAGAAACAGTTGGAGGAACTATTAAACAAGCAATTCATTAGACCGAGTGTATCACCTTGGGGAGCTACTGTATTGTTTGTTAAGAAGAAAGACAGGAGCTTGAGACTATGCATAGATTACAGATAGCTGAATAAGGTGACTATCAAAAACAAGTTCCCTCTCCCTAGGATAGATGACTTATTGGATCAATTGAAAGGAGCCTCCATCTTTTTTAAAATTGACTTGAGGTCAGGTCAGATTAGGATCAAGAAAGAGGATGTACCAAAAACTGCCTTCAGGACTAGGTATGGGCACTAGGAGTTTCTCATAATGCCCTTTGGGTTGACGAATGCACCTGCAATTTTCATGGATTACATGAATCGCATTTTTTGACCCTACCTAGATCAATTTGTTATAGTATTCATTGATGACATCTTGATATATTCTAAGAGTGAGAAAGAACATGAACAACATCTCCGAATCGTGCTGCAAGTGGTGAAAGAGAAAACGTTATATGCCAAATTGGAGAAGTGTGAATTTTGGCTGTTAGAGGTGAAGTTTCTCAGACATGTAATCTCTAATAGAGGGGTAGCTGTAGATCCTAGCAAGATGGAAGCAATGATTCAGTGGGAGAGACCAAAGACGGTTATGGAAGTCAGAAGTTTCCTGGGTTTGGGAGGATACTATAGGAGGTTTATACAAAACTTCTCTCGTATAGCCTTGCCATTGACTAAATTGACTAAGAAGGGAAGTCCTTTTAAATAGACTGATCAATGTGAAGCTAGTTTTCAGGAGCTTAAGACAAGACTGACCACTCCTCCTGTTTTAATTATTCCAGACCCTACAGGACATTTTGAAGTGTATAGTGACGCTTTAAAGAAAGGGCTAGGATGTGTGTTGATGCAAGATAAGAGAGTAGTTGCTTACGCCTCTAGGCAACTGAGACCCTACGAAGGAAACTATCCAACCCATGATCTTGAATTGGCGGTAGTGGTGTTTGCCTTAAAGATTTGGCGACACTATTTGTACGGGGCAACCTTTGAAGTATATTGTGATCATAAGAGTCTTAAATACCTCTTTGATCAGAATGAGTTAAATATGAGGTGACGAAGATGGGTAGAATTCCTCAATGACTACAAGTTTGAGATAAAGTATCATCCAGGAAAGGCGAATGTTATAGTAGATGCCTTGAGTCGAAAATCTCTGCACATGGGTCAGATGATGGTGTATGAGATGCAGATGCTAGAGGAGTTTCAAAATTTAAAGCTAGCCACTACTCTTACTCCAAAGAAGCTAGTCATTAATGGTTTAAGTATAGGGTGTGACCTTAGAGCCTAGATCAAAGAGGCTCAAGCTCATGACCAATACTTACAGGATCATAAAGACCAAGGTAATTTTTCTATCATGTAAGATGGAGCAATCATGTATCAAGGAAGGATTTGTGTCCCTCAAGAACGAGAGTTGAGGACTAAGATCCTGTAGGAAGCACATCAGAGTAAATACACAGTCCATCCTGGATGCACTAAAATGTACTAGGATTTAAAGAGGATGTATTGGTGGCCAGGGATGAAAAAGGACATTGCCGAGTTTGTGGCGAAATGTCTCATTTGTCAAAAGTTGAAGGTGGAGCATCAAAAGCCAGCGGGATTTCTACAACCTCTTGAGATCCTTAAATGGAAATGGGACAGTATCTCAATGGACTTTGTTGTGGGATTACCTAAGACTTCAGTGGGACATGACTCTATCTGGGTAATTGTTGACAGATTAACCAAATCTGCTCACTTTTTGCCCATAAAGATTAACTATTCACTGGACAAATTGGCCCAGTTATACGTCCAGGAAATAGTTAGACTTTATGGAATTCCCTTAAATATCGTTTCAGATAGAGATCCCAGGTTTACGTCGAGGTTTTGGAAGGTGTTGCAGGAAGCTTTTGGAACCCAGTTGCGGTTCAGTACTGTCTATCATCCTCAGACTGACGGGCAAACAGAACGGACCATTCAAACTCTAGAAGATATGTTAAGGGCCTGTATAATAGAGCAAGGCAAAGGATGGGATAAGTACCTACCTTTAGTAGAGTTTTCTTATAATAATAGTTATCACTCAAGTATTAAGATGGGCCCCTACGAAGCTTTATATGGTAAGAAGTGCCGATCTCCACTATGTTGGTTTGAGGTAGGAGAAAAGAACTTGCTGGGTCCTGATTTAGTTCAACAGACCACTGAACAAATCAGGATGATACGAGACAAAATACTTACAGCTCAAAGTCAGCAAAAGAGTTACTATGATAAGTGACATAGATCTCTAGAGTTTGGGGAAGGAGACCATGTATTTCTGAAACTTTCCCCGACTATTGGAGTTGGTAGGTCTCTCAAAACTAGAAAGCTAGGTCCGCGATTTTTGGGATCTTATCAGATTTTGAAGAAAGTGGGGACGTCAGCATATCAAGTTGCCCTTCCACCGAATTTTTCCAACCTGCACAATGTTTTCCATGTATCACAGCTATGGAGGTATCTTCCAGATTCTTCACATATAATACGGGATAAACCAATACAAATAAAGGAGAACATGATATACCAGCTAGTACCAGCATCTATATTGGATATTGACATGAGGCAATTGCGGAACAAAACTATTCCCCTAGTTAAGGTGTTATGGGAAGGTTTGACACCGAAAGAAGCAACTTAGGAACTAGATGAAGTTATGAGGAAGAAATATCTGAAATTGTTCTTCTTAGGTAATTTCTGAAATTTTGAGGACAAAATTTCTTTTAGGGGGAGAGAAATGTAATATCCCTAATTTTGTTTCATGTATTAATAAAAGTGCAAGAGTATTCAAAGTAACATCCCTAATTTCATTTCTTTTATTGATAAAGGTACATAAATATTTAATTAAGAAAATAAAATTTATTAGACAATTTTTAGATATCTAAGGAAATATAGTCCTTAGAAATTCTTCACCTTACGTGTATGCATAGAAATGTTCTAATATTAATGGAATAGGTAAAGAAAGAAAACCTAAGAGGAAATATTAGAAAGAAGCATGCTAAAGAAAGGTGAAATTCTTAGGCAAGGAAGATAAATTTTTGTGAAGTAAGTAAATGTCTTAAAATTTCAAGAAGATTGGATTAGGGTAATTTTTCTTAATTTAAGAGCAAAAGTTACTAAGTTTGTATCTCCACCCATAAATTGGGCTTTCACCTATGGACACTTCATATAGAGTTTTTCTACTTCACATGAATTTTTAGCAAGCCAATAGGATAGCCCAATGAAGAAATAAAACATAAACTTGGACTAGCATAAAGGAATTGGACCGGTAACCCAAAATTCATGAAAATGTGACCAAGCCCATTATGAAAGGTAGAATTTTAACCAAAGTAAAGAAAATGGGCAAGAATGAGCCCAAGCCCAAGAGGAAAAATAAAAATAAAAGTAAAGTGATGAAATAATGGTGTAACCAAGATTAGGTGACATGTCATTAAGACAAAAATTTAGCAAGTGGTGTGATGTCCTACATTTATAATTTTAGCAAGTGGTATCATAATACAAGGCTTTAGGACAAAACATCTATATCCTACACTCATAATTTTAGCAAGTGGTATGATAATACATGGCATTAGGACAAAATATTCCTATCCCACACAAATAATTTCAACCAAATAATGAAGATTCAAGGGCTAGAAATTTGCCACCTAAAAAGGCAAACCTATCATACTTGATTAAGACAAAAGAAAAAAGAAATGAATCCCTAAATCAAAGGGACCTTGTCCCTTATCTTAGAAACATATTATCATAATTTTCAAAATACAAAGGAAGAGGTTGCATATCTTGACTAAGGTAGAGGAAGACAAGAACATAAGTTGTTTGTTTTCCAAAAATTCAACCAAGGGTATCCTAATTGTGATAAGGTAGACCCATGATCATGAAAGTTGAATTATTTGATGGTATATTTAAACAAAACCCACCCTTACAACATTATAATTTTCGTCCAAGTGAGGGAGAGGAAAAATAGAAGCAAGGTAGAGTGTGGAAAGGAGAGGAAGAAAGGAAGAAAGAGGAAGGAGAAGTCTAGAGGACTAAGTGCTCTAAGTAAGTTTAACAATATTTCTTTTTGAAGAAAAGTTTTGAAACTTGTAATATTTATATTATATTTTGATCTTAGAACTTTAATGATTGGTCATGGATGTTGCTATATCATGTTACATATTATGTATGTTTGAATACTTAGGTTGGTGTAGATAGTTCTGCATAGGTATGGCTATGGGTGGCAAACTTTTATACTTCTGTTTTTAAAATTCTAGGAAGAATTGTTAAGGAATTAAGACAAATGGTTAACATGAAAAATGTAGATGTATATCTCACGGATTTTTAGCCACTGAAATCACTCAATGTGGAGTCTAT
The DNA here is from genome assembly GCA_037074535.1 of Gleditsia sinensis. Classification (NCBI taxonomy): domain Eukaryota; kingdom Viridiplantae; phylum Streptophyta; class Magnoliopsida; order Fabales; family Fabaceae; genus Gleditsia; species Gleditsia sinensis. The sequence goes on from CM073467.1 coordinate 17,687,571, forward strand.
ATATGATAGAGATAGTCTAATTTATAAGAAAAGGTCAGAAACTAGTTAATCAGGGAAACATATATTAGGATAGCTTCTATTTTTTAAATTTCTGGGAACATTAGATAGGGAATCTAAATAAATGGTTAACCTAACAAATGTATATCTATGTCTAACGGATTTTTAGGCACTGGAATGATTCAATTTAGAATTCATATGAGGTATATATGGTCGAATTTGTAAGCAAAGATCAAAAAATGGTTAATCAGAGAGTAATATGTTAGGATAGCTTCTGTATTTTAATTTTTGGGAACATTCTGTAAGAAATTAAAATGAATGGTTAACATACAAATTATAGCTATATGTGTCACGGAATTTTAACCACTGGAATTACTTAATTTGGAATTTTTATGAGGGAGATATGGACCGATTAGTAGGCAGAGGTCAGAACCTATCCGAGAAGAAATAACCTGTACATTGAGAGAGTAATATCACCTTGATTTCTTAATATTTCGCTACAATGTTCAACATAATAGTTTTAGATAATTGTTTTATCTTGAAATTTACACTAAGATCACCTACATCGGAGTTAAATTGATGGAGTTATGCTCTTATTGGTAAGAGAAGGTTAGATAAGATGAAAACCTGCATCAAGAAAATAAAGAAATAAAATTAATATTTAAAAAAGAAGATGAATCTTATAAATGAAAATAATAAATGACTAGTATAGCCATAGCCATTACCATTGTATGAATTTCTTACCATCTTAAGTGTGAAATTTTGACATGAAAATATTTTATAAAGTGATATTTGAAATTGTTATGTTCATGGCATGATTACTAATGATTTTTGGTAATAGTTTTATTTTGATGAACATACTTGTTATTGAAAGCATATTTTTGGCTATCATTGTGAAAAGAAAATAAATGAGCACGGTCACTTGGCAATCCGTGTGGTGCACCAGTAGGGGACGCCCTACCAACGATTATGATCATGTTAATGAGAAAAGAAATAGAAAGTGGGCCATGTCGGAAAGAAAGAGAAAAGCCTGTACCGGAGAGTAGATAATACTCACCCTGACCGGGGTTGCTTGATATGAGAATAAATTGATGGTCATCTAACGATATTCTGAAAATAATTAATCCTGTCATACATGTCATTACTGTACGATTCTCATGTGCATAGATATAGTGCATTCATGTGACCAAAGATATTTGTTGTAGTTTATACAGCTGAACATGACGTGATGAGCTATATTGATGATGATTTATTGTTGAACTTACTAGGATTTAATTCTCACTATATTTCCATATCATGTTCAAAAAATTAGTTATGCAGATTTTTCTCTGGCTTTGACTTTTAGTGCACATTGGATCGAGTACTTTATGTTGGGCAGATCCCAGAAGCAAATAAAATGTTTGTGGTTGAGTTGGCTTAGATCCCAGTGAAGGTGCAACCACGCACACCTGTATCTCCAGAATTGGTCAACCAAAATAAATAAGATGTAGATTTTTATGTGTTTGATATGTTATACATTTATTTTGATTAATGACATGTATGTAAACTCTATATTGTATAATAATAATAAAATAACAAAAGTTGTTACAGTTATGGCATGAGTGGCTATATCATAATATCACAGGCATCTCATAAAATCATTTTGTAGTCATGTTATGGCTATTAAACTAGTCTTTTTAGATATTTTCATTTTTGAGATCAACGTGAACATGCCTGTCTCGCTCTATTCACTTCTAAATGTGCTTATCATGCGTCATCCAGACATAGCCAAAATCTCTTATTTTATCATAGCCGTGAATTAGACGTCTCCTATCTGGTATTGAACACGGAAAACCATGTGACATTTTTTTGTTCTTTTCTTTTTATTTTGCAATAGCCATGATATAATATCAATATAAAACAATAAAATATACATATGCACCATTCACTGATAGAATACACATTTCATGATAATTTCAAACATTTTAATATCATGCATATGCGTGGAATATTGTAACATTCCTATTGCCACAAAATGTATATCAAAATCATTAGAATTATATGTGGCATTCATAATGTCACGCTAATTAGTACACTTTGAGTGGTAAAGAATGTATGTTATGGCTATGGCGTTAACACAATTTATACTTTAATTGAAATTCAACATTTATGGTTATATTTTTCTTATATCACCATTGCAGCCAACCTAGGGGAAATATTTCATCTTGTAAATTTCTTCTAAATTATACTTTCTTAATAATATTTAGTATCATTTTTATCAATTTATTTCTTTACTCTCTTCCATTTTCTGTTACTGGTTAATTTCATCTAAAACTAATCCCACTTAATTCTCTTCTTCGACATATGCTCTTAAATGCTTATTTTTATACTTATTTTCAATTTATTAATTTCAACTTAAACAACAACATAACTACATTTATAAAAAAAATCACTTAAGAACCATTTTACCCTATTAGGTTTCCACTTACCATTTCTTTAGCACCAGGCCTCATGGACTTTTCTCATTCAATTCAAGGCATTTGTGACAAAATTTTACTTGTAACTTACTTTTGTTTAACGTAATTATTCACTATTCTATATTGATTTATTACATAAAGACACAATATCCTTACTATCTTACCTACTAAAGTTAAACTTTATTTACTTTATATTGATTTATCTTACCTAAAAAGATCTTGGAAACTCTATTCTTCCTTCATTATAGATATGAACCTTTTAGTTAGTAATTTATTTATTCTAATATTACTAAGTGGAAATTTTCTATTCATTTAGACAATTAGCATTATTCCTTTAATAATCTTTTTTTACTTTATTCATTACTTATAAATCATTTAAAAATGCTCCTTAACCCTTGTTCTTTCTTATTTACTAAATCCTAATGTGATATCAAAAGATGTGAGAAGGACTTACTTAGCATTTTCACTAATGACCCCAAAATTTTCATTCTTTACTTTTCTAAGGTCATGTGTGGATTTCAGCATTTATTTGAAATTTTGCCCTATCTATTCTCCATTTTCTTCACTTAGCACATTTTAGTGTCATTATACTTCTCATGTAATATTTATCTCTTCCTTTACCTAACAATTTTACTATTATTTAGGCCCTAGCTTCAAAAATTCGGCACCCTAATTAATTGCTTTCTCCATTTATTTATTTATTTATTTCTTCATAACTTGGGCATTATCTTGCCTTAAATATTTACTCATCTCATATAATATATAAGATACTTTTTAATCACTACTTATTTCAACACTAATCAAAATTTCTTGTATATGTTACCTTATGAATTTTGCCTAACATAAGGGTTTAGCGTACTATTCTTTTTCTATTACTTCAAGTTACTTTCTTTCATCTAATTTATCATATTTTGACATTCCATTCTTCTTGTATCTAGAATTTCCAACAAGCACCCTAGGAAAGCTCTAAAATCGGAATGTTTCTCTTAAATTTCCTAGGTCTTTTATCTTTCATTCATACTTTTCAATACACCCATCTCTACTTTGGTTTTCATGGTCCATTTTCACCCAAAATCAAGCAACATAAATCAGCCCAAAAGTCATGCCCTCCTATAGCCATGTTAAACAAACCAAGCTTATTTACAAACATCAAATACATTATCTACTTATACCAAGATATAGTCATCCATAGCCATCATCAAGGATACTCAATATTACAATTTTAATTAAACTCCTTTGGGTAAAAGCTCTATTTAAATCTTACAAATTTCAGAAATTTTCTTAAAAAAGAAATATTGTTAAACTTATCTAATGTGGTCTCCTACACTTGCTAACCAATTTCTTCTCCTTCCTTCCTTGATGTGGCATGAAAACTCTCTTTCCTCCCCACTATTCCGACAAGCTTATCAGGTGGAGAAGATGATATTAAGGAAAGAAAAGAAGGGATTAAGGTGGAGAGACTACACATTGCCATGCACCTCAACTTTCCTACACTTTCTCTTTCATTTTCCTTTTTTCTTTCTGCTTCTCTTTCTCACAACAATGGGCTTTGGTTTTCTCCTTCTAGCTTGGTTGAAGCATGGTCAAGAAAACATGTGGTCAATTCTTAGCTTGTTGGACACTCAAATGAGGTGTCCTTATAACTTGATATTGATTCAAGTGATGTGTCATCTCTACAACAAGGGGTAATGATCATTCTTAGTGAGGTGTCCCCATAAAGTGTCCTTCTCTATGAATAGGTTTAATGATGGGTTAGGGTGATGTGTCCCAAGAATATTCCTAAGGCCTTGTTTGGATCATTTGGGTTCCATATCTTCATTAATCTTTTTTCCCAAAAATTCAAAATTAATAAAATTAAGCTCTAAATGAATATAATTTACTTTGTTCACTATTCTTTTAAATTTTACAACCTATTTACTTATTGTTGAATTTATTTTTCTTCCTGAGCCCATTTTAACTCCAAAATTATCTCTTAATAATTTTTCTTTTTTTCCCCAATTATTAGTACTAATTTTTAGTATTTACATAGTTAATTAGAATTTCCAATATGTATATTTCTTAAATATTTCTTTAAAAAATTTCATCATTTTCTTATTTCTTATTTCTTTTTTTTCATTCTTTCAACTAATATTTTCATGCCTCTTTAGTTAAGCAAAAATGGGGATGATGCAAAGACAACATGTTTCATATATGGATATTTAAATCTTCCATCAATATACATTCACAACATAACCATGTACAAATAGTGGATACAATAGGGGAGGGGATCCTATTTATGGCCATCGGAGCACAGTCTAGTGTACAAGGAACATAAACACAAAATACCCAAAGGTCCCACTAGCCGGGTTCACTATTGAAAGTCCACACTACTCTTGGGTTGAAGGAAGTTGGTTCCCTTCCTTTGAAATTTTGAAAAACATAGAAAAAAAGGGAGGTGAGTTTGTGCAACACAATGAGTAGATATCATCTACTATAACCGGAATAGGACAGGCTATACGCACGAGTTTAATGTTAATTAACATATCAATAAATAAAATGAAATAAAGTAGTAAAAAAATGAAATAAAATAAATGAAAATAATGTCAAAATAATGTATAGGCTTAAAGAAATTTTAAATGCTTAAATTTAGTTAGTCAAATAATTTAAAAGAAAATAATAAATTGAATTACTAAGAGAGAAACATTTATTTTTCAATAAAAGCATCATGATTTTACTATAATATAATTTAACAAAAATATAGGTTTTTCATATTAACATAGGAGGACTTAAAATCAAAACCATACTAGAATCTGAAGCACACAATAAGGGAGGATAATCATTATCACATCAATCCATAGGAGGAAGCGATGACTCTACTCCTATCTATTTCACATCATCTCTAGGAGGAGCGTGTCTCTACTTCCACATAAACCAATCATCGTGTGTTGGCATCACATGAGATTAGCAATACCCTTGCTAGCTGGGGTTTAAGGTGCATTAAGGCTATCAATTGCTGCTGCTAAGTAATAGTGTTTTTAACATTGATTCCTCCAATGCAATAAAATAAATAATTTTATGCATAAAGTGAATTACACATTTTCCTTAGAGAAAAATCCCTCCATAACCTTTCTCATTTCAAAAGTATGCTAACTTTTAGTGCATTCACCATTTAAAACCATATATACTAGCTTTCGAGCCTTAGCATACTTTGGATCATATATTAAGCCTCAATCATCACCCAACTTCAAATCAATTGCCATATTCACTTTGGAACAAAAGGTTTCACACCATTCCACTAAATAAAGGAATGATCATTTACATATTCACACATATGATCCAAAGTAACAATATAGCCAAAGTTAAGTTTCATAACATATGTTATGGAGGGATCCATTCCAGAGTGTTCTGCATACCAAAATTTCTAAGGATTGAAATCCATTTAAAAATGATATACATTTAATTTAAACACATAAAACATGAAGATAAAATAAGTTATATAACATTTGAAATACATAAACCCACAAAAGGCCAAGTTATGCAAACTTAAATGAATGTTGTATAACATAAAAGGTAACATGCAAACTAAGCAAGAAACATTTTTCAAAAACATGTCATAGCAAACAATATCTACTCATAACTTTGGAGACTTAAGAAATCAAATTGTCTCAACTCTTCCAGTGCTCCAACAATCCAATTAGGTTTCAAGCTTGGTCTTAGAGCTTCTGAAAACCTAGAAAATAATGTAGGAAAAATTAGTAAGTATAATTGGTATGAAATTCCTATTCTTAACCTTAGCATTTCACCACCTTCACTACACACATGGCTTCTTGGGATTTATTCCCTTTTTTCTTTAGAATTTCAGCCATGTTCCCATAGCCACAAAACATATGTTAATCTACAATATCATATCAATCCATAACTTACAAAATTCATGCCATGAAATTCAACTACAACAAAACATTCTTATACTTCACAATCTTCCAACTTCCATACCATCACTTCGAGCATCAAAATAAGACAATTTCTCCAGAAATTTTCTAAATCTAAATCCCTTGTTTGAATCTTCATCTCATATTCTATCAATAGGACAATTCAAGAACCAAACCAATTTCACATGTACTGTTCACAGGTTTTGTTTCTTGTTATTTAAGTGCCTAAATGGTGTTATCTTTGCATGAAAATTTGCATAGTGTTGTTATAATATGTCCTAAACAAAAATATAAACCTAAAAATTTCATATAACATCCAAAAACCCAAGGATTCTAACACATACCTCAAGCTATCCATACCTTGAAAATCACCCAAAACTTGCTTAAAAATTAGTGATGCACCTCTTTATGCTTTCTATAACCAAAGAGTAGATTTTAGCCCTCTAAAAATTGATTTGTTTGGCTAAGTTTTGGGGGGAAGAAAGGTCTCTTGAAAGGGAGAAGAACTGCCCTATTTTTGCTGCTAAAAGAGAACACCATTCTATTGGAATTTTCTAGTAAAATCGGCCAAAAATATGGATAAGGAAAGCAAGGGTACTTTGGTCATTTCTTAGGTTATTTATAGGAAAAAATTGTCATACAAAAATTCAAAATTTTAGGGAGGGTATTCTTGGAATTTTCATAAAGTTTTAGGGGCAAATTTGGAAGTTAAAAAGGGGGACATACTTAGAAATTTTTTATAAAGTTGTGAGGGCAAAGTTGGAAACTGAAAAGAAGGAAATTTTTTTAATTTTTATAAAAGTGTAAGTGCAAAATGAGAAATTAAAATAAGGGACACATATGGAATTTTCATAAAAGTGTAAGGGCAAAATTGAAAACTAAGACAAATATAATTTCTTATATAACTTAACTAGCTTCCGTCTTTCAAGGAAATAATTTTGAAAGATTAAGACACACTTTATCTTTTAAAATTTTTTACATAAACCATTTTAAAATTTTCTTTCCAATAAAGTACCATAAGCCATTTCAAGAACAGACCATGTCAAGAATTATAGAGCATTACAATATCACTTCTTTAGATAATGACATAATAAGTGATATCTTGATAGACAATGGAGGACAAACAGAAGAGATTAATGTTGGTAAGAGATTGCTAATGAAAATGACGATGAAGATGAAGGTCGAGATGGAGATGAATATGAAGATGAAGATGCAGATGAGAATAAGAATGAAAATGAAGATGAAAACTAATATGATCTCATTTGGGCAAAATTATTTTGAATTCTTGTAATGTATATTTTAGTTTATTACTTATATTTCAACTCATTTTTTATGTCTTATTTTTTAATCAAAAAATGTTGATGTGTTTTCTTAATGAAATCAAAAGGTACAAGCATTGTGACCGCTTAATGTGGGAATTTTCCCACATTTTCTTAATAAAAAAAATTGGAAAACAAAAAGCACACAGTTGTGACCACTTTGTGATCACAACACAACAGTCACAAAATTCCCTTCCCGAAAACCTCTATTTTTTTTACTTCCATTTCCCTTTCTCTCTCTCGTTTTTATTTCTCTTAGTTTAATGTTATTTTGCAACTTTTGGTTGTGACCTATACTAAGCTCTCAACTCAAGTGATTCCTCCTTTATTTTCTTAAACACTTATTAGGATTTGTGTTTATCATTTTTGTAACTCTTCTATTTATCTTTTATAATCTTGATGTAGTTTAGTGAGAGCAAGGTCTTGATCCATAATCTGGGAAGTTTAGCTCTATTCTTCTTTCTCTCTATTTGTTTTTTTCCTTAAGTTTGACTGATTTTCCTTCTTTTTTTTCGTTTTTACTTTTCGTTTGGGCAAGGTTTCCTTTTTTTCCATTTTAGGGATCTCAAATTTTTGAGAAATCAAGTTGGTCGCTTAAACATTCTACTTCTGGGTGCCTGAAAATCAATTTTGTGACTAACCAATTTTGGTTTTTTAGAAATTGATTTCTAGATATCCAATTCCGGTTGTCTAGAAATAATTTTTTGAATATGCCCAATGAATGTAATGAATTGGTGGTTACTATTTTTATTATTTATTATATATAAAAAATAATTGTTACTATTAAGCCGCCGCAATTGTGAAATTTTTAATTATTAAATGTTGTGATCGCTTAGCAATCATAACATCTAAAATATTTTTTAAATGTTGTGATTGGTAAGAGGGTAGGACTTTTTGAAAATTTTGGAAACTATTATAATCTTGATGGAGTTTAGTGAGAGCAATGTCACACATTGACACCTTAGCGCCACGTAGGCATGACGTGGACATGATTTGGCGCCTAACAAGCAGCTGTGCCATGCAAGCATCTAGAAGGTTCTAGAATGTTCTAGAACATTCTAGATAATTCTTGTACATTTAAGAAGTCTCTAGAATATATTGGAATACTCTAGAATATAGTAGAATACTCTAGAATGTAGTAGAAACATCTTGTAAATTCTAGAATACTCTAGAACCATGTGGAGACATCATGTAAATACAAGTAGGCCTAGAATTCTCTAGAAGCTTAATGTAGACCATTGGATCAAATTGATCCTAGCCAATGATTCAAGGAGAGGTGGCCTATATAAACCCCTGACCCCCTCATTTGTAAGCTATCCAAGAAGTTCTCATCAATAGAAGTTCTCTAGTATTCTCCAAGTTCTCTAAGTTCTCTTACTTTCTCTCTTGCTCTCCTTGGTCACTTTGCCTCTTGGAAAGGTGTCTTGAGGAAGGCTAACTTAGTTAAGCATCAAGAGGAGCGTCTTAGCTAAGTGCCACATGGTTCTTACTAAGGGAGAAAGAGTAAGTATGTGACAAGTGGTATTAGAGCTTGGTTCGCGAAGGGCGTAAATGACTCTACCAGCATTATGTCACATGTGACAGAGGAGCAAGCAGAATGCGTGAGGGGAAGGAATGTTTCCATCCCCGCCAGAGGTAGCAAGAAGTCTCGTGGTGCAAGTAGGCCAAAGACTGAAGACTTTGTTGTCTTAGAGGAGATGGTTATACTACTGGAGAACACCTTGGGTGATATGGATATACGCCTCCAAAGGAGTGAGCATGATAAAGGGATATTGGAATCTCATGTCTTAGGACAGCTCGATATCCTTAAGGAGGATACCGTTAGTGCTTAAAGGGGTGAAGAAGAGAAGGAGGTACGCCTTAACACCCTAGAGAGCAAGATAGAGATTGTGATAAGGCAACTTGATAGCCTTAAGGAATCTCTGGATGAAGTCAGGATACGATCTAGCAGCTCTACAGGTTCGAGTGGAGTATGGGAAACTCCAAGGCTCGATCTCCCAAAGCCAAAGAAGTTCAAAGGCGTGAGGGATTCCAAAGAGGTGGAAAACTTCCTCTGGCAGATGAAGAGATATTTTGAATGCATGAGCATTGAGGAGGAACATATAAAGGTATGCACTGCTTTTCTTTATCTTACTGACTATGCAACTCTTTGGTGGAGAAAAAAGCACGCAGACATGGAGAAAAGTTTGTGCCCCATCAACACATGGGAAGAATTCAAGAAAGAGTTGAAGAGGCAATTTTTCCCTGAAAACATGGTCTATGAAGCTAAGAAGAAGCTGAGGGAACTCAAACACTAGACCACCATAAGTGACTATGTTAGGGAGTTCACATCTCTTGCACACTAAATCCCTAATCTAGCCACCGAGGATTCTCTCTTCTTATTCATTGACAGTCTCCAACCATGGGCCAAGTAGGAGTTACAGCGGAGAGGAGTCAAGGACATTGATGAAGCCATTGTCGTGGCAGAGTAACTCATCGAATACCATCGAGGTGAGTTGAAGACTAAACCCCCTTCTAAAACCAACTATGGCAAAGGTAGGGGAGACAAAGGGAAGGGTGTTGCTGAGAAGGAGAACAAGTACTCTTCAAAGAACGAGTATGAAAAAAAGAATAAAGCCTTCATACCTAAGACAAGCTACTTCATATGCAAGGGACCACACCCAATGAAGGAATGTCCTAAGCTAGGGACGTTAGCCTCAATCGTAGAGGAGTAAGAATCCTAGGAAGTTACTAACATAAGATCTCTGCAACTGTTGAATACTATGAAGGCGACAGATCCATCACCCTTAAAGGAGAAGAAGAGATTGATATACGTGGCCCTTCATCTAAATGGGAAGCTTGTTGAGGCGATGGTGGACACTAGGGCTACCCATAACTTTATCACGCCAAAGGAAGTAGAGAGACTCAATCTACAACTCTCTCCAAAGATGGGATGGCTTAAGACTGTCAACGCTAGTGGCCACGTTATTGTTGGTGTAGCTCATGGGATAGACATGACACTGGGTTCTTAGAAGGGAGTTGTTGACTTCTTTTTTGCCTGCATAGATGACTTTAAGATAATCCTGGGCATGGATTTCTTGAGGAAAGTGAATGTGGTACCTATGCCATTTTATGACTCGGTGTGCATCTTGGAGAAGGGGTCTCCATGTATGGTTCCCACATTCTTCAAGTCAAAGGAGAATCAACAACTCTCAGCCATGCAGCTAAAGAAAGGACTCAAGAAAGGCAAAGTCACCTACTTGGCTGAACTAAAGGAGGAGGCTATAGTGGTGAGAGAAGGGGAAATCCCACCATACATCAGGAAAGTTCTAGAAGAGAACAACGATGTCATGCCACCTGTGTTGCCGAAGAAACTACTGCCCAAGAGAATGGTAGATCAAAAAATCAAACTAGAGCCGGGAGCTTAGATACCCACTATGGCGCCTTACAGGATGACACCTCCGAAATTAGAAGAACTTACAAGGCAACTCAAGGAACTCCTAGATGCGGGGTACATTCAACCGTCAAAGGCACCTTATAGAGTGCTGGTCATGTTCTAGAAAAAACATGATGCATCATTGCATATTTGTATTAACTACCAGACTTTTAATAAGGTAACTATCAAGAACAAATACACCATTTCTTTGATACTTGACTTATTTAATAACTTGAAGGGGCCAAGTGGTTCATAAAACTAGACTTGAGGTTAGGTTATCATCAAGTGAGGATTGCCGATGGTGATGAACCCAAAACCACTTGTGTCACACAATACGAGTCCTATGAGTGGTTGGTGATGCCTTTTGGCTTAACCAATGTGCCAGCCACATTTTGCACTTTAATGAACGAGATCTTCCATCCATACCTCGATCAGTTTGTGATGGTGTACTTAGATGATATTGTCATCTACAATAACACCTTGGAGGATCATCTGGAACACCTCCAGATCGTATTCAAGGTATTGCGAGAGAATTCTCTATATGTGAAGAAAGAGAAGTGCTCTTTTGCGAAGAATGAACTACACTTCTTGGCGCACGTTATCAAGGACGAGACCCTAATGATGAATTAAGGCAAGGTAAAAGCTATCCAGGATTGGGAGCAACCAATCAAAGTCTTAGAGTTGAGATCATTTCTTGGATTGGCAAATTACTATAGGTGGTTCATCTAGGGCTATTCTATCATAGCCACACCTTTTACCAACCTTCTAAGGAAGGATCATGCATGGAAATAGAGTGAGCGGTGTAGCAACTCTAGTTTTTTTTTTCTTTTTTTTATATATATATATACATATATGAATATTTCTTAAATTCCATGAAATCATTACATTCTTCTTCAAACTATTTAACTCATAATAAAATTCAATTAAATTAACCAAACATAAATAAGTTTTAAGAAATACCATTAACACTTATACAATTCTGGGTTCACATACACATCATTAATTAAAACATATGTACAAAAATCAAACACATATAAGACTACATTTTATTCATCCATATTGACCAGTTCCAAAGATACGGGTGCGAGTGGTGGCACCTTCACTGGGATCTTAGCCAACTCGACCCAACATACGCTAAAAGCTCGTCATAGAGAATATATGCATAACTTAGTTTTCTAAACATGATATGGAAATATAGTGAGAAATAAATCCCAGTAGGTTCAACAATAAATCATTATCAATAATGCTTGTCACATCATGTTCATCTGTATAAGCTATAACAATTATCTTTAGGTCACATGAATGCACTTTATCTATGCACATGAAAATCATACAATTATGACATGTATGGCATAAATAACTTTTTTCAGAATATCATATGATGGCTATCAACTTGTTTTCATACCAAGCTACTCTGGTCAGGGTAAGTACTTTCTACTCTTCAGCACGGGCTTTTCTCGCTCCGTCCAACATGGCACTCTTTCTTTTCTCATTAACATAATCATAGTCGTTGGTAGGGCGTCTCTTACTGGTGCACCACACGGACCGCCATGTGACAGTGCTCATTTCTTTTCTTTTCACATTAATAGCCATAAATATGATTTCAATAACAAGTATGTTCATTATACTCACATGCCATAATTTTCATCAAAATATAATCATTACCAAAAATATTGGTAATCATGCCAAAAACATAATCGTTTCAAATATTACTTTATAAAATATTTCTATGTCAAAATTATGAACTTAAGAAGGTTAGGAGTTCATGCAATGGTAATGGCTAAGACATACACTAGTCATTTATTATTTTCATTTATAAGATTCCTCTTTTTAAAAAATATTATTATCCTCTCTTCACTAAACAGAGCATAACACCCTCATTTTAAATCCGATTGAGGTGATAATGGTGTTAATTGAAAGATAAGACAATACTCTAAAACCTTTATGTTGAACATTTTAGTGAAATCATAAGTAATCATGGTATTACTACTCCTTCAAATTCAATGTTATTTCTTCTCGGGTAGATTCAGACCTCTACTAACTAATCCGACTATATCTCCCTTATACAAACTCCAACTGCGGTGATTACAAAACTTATAAAATGCTAAGACATTTATATATAACTTTGATGTTTGTCAATTCTTTAGATTCCTTACTAATTATTCTCAGAAAATCAAAAACAAAAACAATTAAATTTACCATCCTAGATTTTAGACTGATTCTAACCTATACTCATTAATCAGCCATATCTTTCTCATATGGACTCCAAATTACGTTATTTCAGAGCCTATAGATTCGTGATACATATATTTATATTTATTATGTTAAAAATGTCATTTAATTCCCTACATATTTGACCCAGAATTTCAAAAACAAAAGCATACTTAACAGATTCTTCCCTGGTTAGCTAGTTTCTGACCTTTACTAACTAATCTGACCATATCTCACTCATATTGATTCCAATTTGAATAATTCCAATGGATAAAAATCCATGAAACATAGATCTACATTTTTCATGTTAAGAATTACTTTTAATTCTCTATAGATTTATCTTAGAAATTCAAACATAGAAGCATACCTGACAGATTCTTTCCTGGTTAACCATTTTCTGACCACTGTTTACATATCGATCAATATCTCCCTCATCCGGACATCAAATTAAGTGATTCAAGTGGTTAAAACTCCTTGAGATATAGATCTAAATTTTTCATGTTAAGCTAACTTACCTTGAGTACTTAGTCCTTTAGACTTCTCCTTCTTCTTCCTTCCTTTCTTCTCATCTCTTTCTCTCCTTTCCTCTCTCTACCTTGCTTTTATTTTTCCTCTCCCTCACTTGGACGAAATTATAATGTTACAGGGATGGGTTTTGCTTAAATAGACTATCAAGTGGTTCACCTTTCATGATCATGGGTGTACCTTATAACAATTAGGATGTACTTGGTTGATTTTTTGGAGAAAAAAAACAACTCATGTTCTTGTCTTCCTCTTACTTAGTCAAGATATGCATAGCAAAAGGAGATTTGTATTTTAAAAATTATGATAATATGTTCTTAAGACAAGGGACAAGGTCCCTTTGATTTAGGGCTTCATTTCCTTTTTCTTTTATCTTAATCAAGTATCATAGGTTTGCTTTTCTAAGTGGAAAATTTTTAGCCATTGGTTGTCCCTTGTTTGGTTGAAATTATTTGTGTAGGATAAAGATATTTTTTCATAATGCTATGTATTATTATCCACTTGTTGAAATTATGAATGTAGGATATAGATGTTTTGTCCTAATGCCATGAATTATTACCTACTTGTTGAAATTATGAATGTAGGATATAGATCTTTTGTCTTAATGCCATGTGACCTAATCTTGATTATTATTGCACTGCTATTTCTTCACATGATTCTTATTTTTCCCCTCTTGGATTTGGGCTCATTCTTACCCATTTCCTTTGCTTTGGCTAAAATTATACCTTCCTTAAAGGGCTTGGTCACATTTTTATAATTTTTGGGCTATCGGTCCAACTTCTATATCCTAGTCCAAGTCTATGTTTTATTTCTTGCTTTGGCAATCCAATGGGCTTGCTAGAAACTTATGTGAAGTGGAAATACTCTATATGAAGTGTCCATTGGTGAAAGCTCAATTTATGGGTCAAGAAGTTAAACTTAGAAATTTCTAACTCTTGACTTAAGAAAAATTACCCTAATCCAAGCTTCTTAAAATTTTAAGACCTTTACTTACTTCACTAAAATTTATTTTCCTTACCAAAGAATTTTGCCTCTCTTTATTATGTTATTTCTAATTTTTTCCTATTAAGTTTTCTCTCTTTACTTGTTCCCTTAATGTTAGAAACATTTTCTATGCATACACATAAGGTGAAGAATTTATAAGGATTATATTTCCTTAGATATATAAAAATTGTCTAATAAATTTTATTTCCTCAATTAAGTATTTATGTACCTTTAAAGAAACAAAATTAGGGATGTTACATTAAATATTTATGTACCTTTATTAATAAAAGAAACAAAATTAAGGATATTACATTTCTCTCCCCCTAAAAGAAATTTTATCCTCAAAATTTTAAAAATTACCTGATAAGAAAAATTACGTATATTTCTTCCTCATGACTTCTTCCAGCTCCCAAGTTGATTATTCCAGAGTCAAACATTCCCATAACACCTTAACCAAGGGAATGGTTTTATTTCTCAGTTGCTTCACGGCGGTGTCTAATATAGATGTTGGTACTAGCTGGTATGTCATGTTCTCCTTTATTTGGATTGGTTAATCTCATATTACATGTGAGCAATTTGGAAGATACTTCCGCAGCTATGATACATGGAAAACATTATGCAGGTTGGACAACTTACGTGGGTAGGCAACTTCATATATAGACGTCCCCACTTTCTTCAGAAGTTGGTAGGGTCCCAAAAATGGCAGACCTAGCTTTCTACTTTTGAGAGACCTACCAACTCTAGTAGTTAGAAAAAGTTTCAGAAATACATGGTCTCCTTCCTCAAACTCCAGAAGTCTATGTCTCTTATCATAGTAACTCTTTTGCCAATTCTAAGCTATAAGTATTTTGTCTCGTATCATGCTAATTTTTTTAGTAATTTGTTGAACTAGATCAAGACCCAGCAAGTTCTTTTCTCCTACCTCAAACCAACATAGTGGAGATCAGCACTTCCTACCGTATAAAGCTTTGTAAGGGGCCATCTTAATACTAGAGTGATAGCTATTATTATAAGCAAACTCTAGTAAAGGTATGCACTTATTCCATCCTTTACCTTGCTCTATCACACAGGCCCTCAACATATCTTCTAGGGTTAGAATGGTCCGTTCTGCCTGCCCATCAGTTTAAGGATGGTAGGTAGTACTGAACCACAACTGGGTACTAAAAGCTTCCCTCTATGCCTTCCAAAACCTCGACGTGAATCTCATATCTCTATCAAAAATGATATTTAAGGGAATTCCATGCAATGTAACTATTTCCTGGACGTACAATTGAGCTAATTTGTCTAGTGAATAGTTAATTTTTATGGGAAAAAAAGTGAGCAAATTTGGTTAATCTATCAACTATTACCCAGATAGAGTCATGTCCAACTGAAGTCTTAGGTTACCCTATAACATCCTGAGTCTCTAATAATGTTAGATAAATCTAAGAAAAAGTAAAAGTTACATATGACCTAGAATTAAAATACTAAGTTATGGAACAATAAGGTATTACAAAAAAATATGTGACATATAATTAATCGTGAATCATATAAATATAATTCTTAAGATCATAATGGATGGGGGAAGGATACAAATACATTTTTAGGACATCACTAATCTAGGATTAGCAGTAAATTAAGGCAAGATAAAACAACTAAGGAGCTGCCAAGTAGCACCACCAAAGGATGCTACCTTGCAGCCACCACGAACCTTCCTCATTTTATTTTTACAAACCATGACAAGAGGGAGAGAAACCATGCACCTTCCTTATTTTGTTTCTAAAAATCATGACAAGAGGGAGAGAAACTATGAACCTTCCTCATTTTGTTTTTACAAACCATGACAAGAGAGAGAGAAATCATGCACCTTCCTCATTTTGTTTCTACAAATCATGACAAGAGGGAGAGAAACCATGCACCTTCCTCATTTTGTTTCTACAAACCATGACAAGAGGGAATGAAACCATGCACCTTCCTAATTTTGTTTTAATTGTTTCTTTACTCTATAAATACCATTGACAAGAGGGAGTCTAAGATAGAAAGAGAGGAAGAGAGAAAGAGGGAGAGAGAGAGAAAACAACCAGAAATGGTGAGAGTTCCTTCTTCTTTCTTCCCTCACCATAATGCAGTGAGAGTGAGAGTGAGTACTGAGATTTGAAGCTTTACTCAGTCCAGATTTTGTACAAAAAAACATGGTTGAGTTGCAAGGGAAACCAAGAGGAGAAGCAAGCTACAAATTGAGAGCCATAGGAGTAGGTTTGCACAAGGTAAGTGTGGCTTCTTATAAAAATCTGGTTTAGAGTTTATTAGGCTAACTTTAGGATCTGCATGGATGAATTTATGTCTAAAATATGAAAACATGTTCAACATAGAAGTTGTAGCCCTATGTCTTAGATTTCTTTTGCATTTGGAATCACATCAATCAGACATAAATGAGAGAGTTATACTCCAGTGAGTGATGAGAGGTCAGAATCGGGTATGGAATTTTGAATAGTGATAATAGCTTCGGTTTTTCAATTTCTGGGACTAATCTATAAGGAATATGAAGAAATGGTTAACTTACAAAATGTAGATATATGTCTCATGGTTAAATGGTGACAGGAAACACCCAATTTGGAGTCCATATGAGTGAGTTATGGTCTAATTAATTAGTAAAGGTCATAGAGCACAGAAGGGTTAGGTTTGAGAACA
Organism: Gleditsia sinensis; assembly: GCA_037074535.1. NCBI lineage: Eukaryota > Viridiplantae > Streptophyta > Magnoliopsida > Fabales > Fabaceae > Gleditsia > Gleditsia sinensis. Next base: position 17,705,053 of record CM073467.1, read on the forward strand.
CAGAACCCTTTTTGCATCTGAACACTTGGCTTAGTAAATTGAGTAAATGGCCTTTAAATTTTCTAATTTTTGGTGAGAAAAGTCTTGAAATATTGATAATAAATTATGAAAAATTTTGTGAATTTTGAGAATCTACAAATAGGCCATCTACAATCAAAACCATGCAGAGAAAAATCCGCTGGACAGCTTAGGCTATTGATGGAAATACTAAACAATGAAGGGGTTAGATGTTGAATTTTTATATGAAGATTTTATTACATATTAAAGGAATACTAACTAAGGTCTCCAACAAATATGAGAAAATTCTGGGTAGTTTAACGCATATAATAAAATATATAATTTCTATAGGACAGGAAGTTAGTCAGAACAGACCAGAACTGGGGGCAGCTATAAAAATTAGGTTATTTGTGGGGTCAAATGAATTATAATTTACTTTCAAATTTTATAGTGATTATATAACATATCTAGGATAATATATATAAAATATCACGAATTTTAAGGAAGTTTTACCCATCTAAAGGAATGGAAATCAAAATAGAAATGGAACCAAAGCCAATATGCACTGTTCTGGGTTAAGGAGGTACTTCTTGGGGTGAATGGAAGATTTAAGGGTTGGGAGATACACGAAATCAAATAGACATGTAAATGAACTTCCATGCAAAATTTTAGAATTTTTTGAGAACTTTTATTACATTTAATAATAATTCTAAAACTGAACAGAATCACAGGTCTTTTAAGAGAACTGAAACTCTTAAACTAGAGACTTAAGATTTTAGGTGCTCATATGCATGCATTAACCTAAGGCTTTTATATGTTTTAGTTTGAGTAGCTGGTTATAACCTTGGCAGCCTTGGAAAGGAAGTGATTGTACTGGAATTAAGGTAGCTAGCTTTTCCTTAAAACACTCTTTATGTTTATAATCTTGAATTTATCAATTTCACTGGTTGCTTGACTTTTATGCAATGATGAATGATTGTCTAAAGATATGTTATGTATGTATTCTCAAGAATTAATGGGTGCCTAAAGTGTGCCAAGTAAGCCCCAATCCCCCACGTATTGGCCAATAATATGAGATGCATAACCCTTTGCAAGTATGGAACTGCATTGGGTAAGTAGACCAACATGTTATGGGTCCCTAGTAGGACCAAGATGATGTATATATGTATGGTTAGTACTTATGTTTCAATGAAATAAATTGATATGGTTTAAGGAAATGGAATGTATACTGTTTTATAAAAGTTTTGCTAGCTATTGAGATTGTCATCTTATCTTTTTATATCTATACAATCACATTCCAAGTACTTCAGCAAGATGTGAGCAACAAGATTCCCAAGGTTGACTCATCTAAATATAGATATGGATTATATAATGCAATATATGTGGGATGGCTTAGTAGAATACCAAGTCCCTTGTAGATAGCACATAGTTAGATGTAAATTAAGTGATGAACTGTATACTTTTCTTTTATAGCATGAGAGCCTTTGTGTGCATGTAATGCATACCATGTCTAGTTAGTTTGATTCTCCTATCTTTAAGAAAATAAAGTTTGAAAATGTTTAGAATAACTTGAAACTCATGTATGCTCATAAATTGTTTTATATATAATAGAAATAAATATAAGTAACAATATAAGTGAATAAGTAAATTTATGGACTAGGTGGTCATTGAAAAAAATTTACAGATAATAAGGAACATTCTACGATATAGATATATGAAAAATGACGTTAGTAAGTAGGTGTTACAAAGCCCACCACAAAGTCCATCAAAATACTGTCCCATTTTCACATAGGAATCTGAAGAGGTTATAGAAATCCTGCTGGCTTTTAATGCTCTACCTTCACCTTCTAACAAATTAAACATTTCACCACAAACTCAGCAATATCTTTTTTCTTCCCTAGCCACCAGTACATCTTCTTTAAGTGTTGATACATTTTAGTGGATCCAGGATGGACTGTACACTTACTCTGATGTGCTTCCTACAGGATCTTAGTCCTCAACTCTTGTTCTTGAGGGACACAAATGTTTCCTTGATACATGATTACTCCATCTTCCATGAAAGAAAAATTATCTTGATCTTTATGATCCTGTAAGTATTGTTCATAAGTTTGAGCCTCTTTGATCTAGGCTCTAAGGTCACACCCTATACTTAAACCATTAATGATTAGCTTCTTTGGAATAAGAGTAGTGGCCAGCTTTAAATTTCAAAACTCCTCTAGCATCTGCATATCAAACACCATCATCTGACCCATGTGTAGAGATTTTTGACTCAAAGCATCAGCTACAACATTCGCCTTTCCTGGATGATACTTTATCTCAAACTTGTAGTCATTGAAAAATTCTACCCATCTTCGTTGTCTCGTATTTATCTCCGTCTAATCAAAAAGGTACTTAAGACTCTTATGATCAAAGTATACTTCAAATGTTGCACCATACAAATAGTGTCGCCAAATCTTTAAGGAAAACACCACCGCTGCCAATTCAAGATTATGGGTTCGATAATTTCCTTCATGGGGTCTTAGTTGCCTAGAGGCATAAGCAACTACTCTCTTGTCTTGCATTAGCACACACCCGAGCCCTTTCTTTAAAGCGTCACTATACACTTTAAAATATCCTGTGGGGTCTAGAATAATTAAAATAGGGGGAGTGGTCAATCTTGTTTTAAACTCCTGGAAACTAGCTTCACATTGATCAGTCCATTTGAAAGGACTTCCCTTCCTGGTCAATTTAGTCAATGGAAAGGCTATATGAGAGAAGTTTTGTATAAACCTCCTGTAGTATCCTGCCAAACCCAAGAAACTTTTGACTTCTGTAACCATCTTTGGCCTTTCCCACTGAATCACTACTTCCGTCTTGCTAGGGTCTATGGCTACCCTTTTATTGGAAATGACATGTCTGAGAAATTTTACCTCTGACAACCAAAATCCACACTTCTCCAATTTGGCATACAAGTGTTTCTCTTTCAGCACTTGTAGCATGATTTGGAGATGTTGTTCATGTTCTTTCTCACTCTTAGAATATATCAAGATGTCATCAATGAATACTACCACAAATTGATCTAGGTAGGGTCGAAAAATGCGATTCATGTAATCTATGAAAATTGCAGGTGCATTTGTCAACCCGAAGGGCATTACGAGAATCTCATAGTGCCATTCCTAGTCCTGAAGGTTTTTTTTGGTACATTCTCTTCCTTGATCCTGATTTGATGGTATCCCGATCTCAAGTCAATTTTAGAAAAGATGGAGGTTCTCTTCAGTTGATCTAATAAATCATCTATCCTAGGGAGAAGATACTTATTTTTAGTAGTCACCTTATTTAGCTATCTGTAATCTATGCATAGTCTCAAGCTCCCGTCTTTCTTCTTAACAAAAAATACAGGAGATCCCCAAAGTGATACACTTAGTTTAACGAATTGCTTGTCTAACAGTTCCTCCAACTGTTTCTTAAGTTCTTGTAGTTCCTTCGAGGCCATTCTATAAGGTGCAATAGAGATAGGCCCTGTCCTAGGTAGGAGATTAATAGAAAACTCTATCTCCCTCTTGGGAGGTAAGCTTGGAATATATGATGGAAATACTTCAGGAAACTCATTGGTTATTGGGATTTCATCAAGCTTCAGTTCAACTTCTAGATTTGATGAGTGCAAGAGAATGTATCCAAGTACTCCATTCTTCAACTCCCTATTGACTTGATTGGCATTAAGCATCAATAACTGCATCTCCTCTTTTGAAGTAGGAGGTATAAATTCAATGGTCTTGTTGCAACAATTCAGCAAGACCTGATTTCTAGACATCCAGTCTAACCTTAGAATGACATCAATACCTTTTAAAGGTAGACAGATGAGGTCTATAGAAAAACTTTTCTATTGAATGGTGACTTGACAGTCTTTAGATATCGAGGAAGTTAAGACCCTTTCTCCCATGTGGGTTACTACAGATAATTCATAAAGGGTTTCATAAATAGGATACTGAAGCTCCCTAATACATTCTTCCGATATAAATGAATGATTAACACCAGAGTCAAACAACACCATAAGAGCAAATCTATAGATGTAGCATATACTTTGAATCATTTCAGAGGATTGAGCTACCTCTTGACCGCTCAAGGTGAAAACCCTTCCTTTCACCTAAGGTCTTGGTTCTGGCTACTTCTCCATATTTTGTGGGTAGTTCTTTGCATAATGACCTTTCTGTCTGCATTTGAAGCAAACATCTGATCCCATGTAGCAAGGCCGATTACCATGCATACGCCCGCACTTAGTACACTTGAATGTGGAAAAGTTTTTTTAGAAGGGACGGGGACTTGCAGTTATTGTCCTCTTACTAGTACCCTGTCTTTTTCCTCTGACATTTTTGCCAGAGTTTTGTGGCCCGTTCTTCCTTTTCCAGAAGTTTTGTTTTTGTTTCTCATCCTCCACTGCCCTCAATCTCTTTTCCAGGAGTCTACATTTATTTATCAGAGGTACAAATTCCCTGATCTCCAAAGCTACAACAGCATTCCTTATCTCCGAGTTTAATCCTGCTTCAAATTTAACAGCCTTCCATGCTTCATCGGAGTTAAATTGTATGTAAGAGGAGAACTTAGACAACTCCTCGAACCTCGCGATGTATTGCTCTATGGTTATGCTGCCCTGCCTGAGTTAGAAAAATTTAATCTCCTTCTCTGCTAGCACAGTACTTAGGAAGTACTTTTCCAAAAAGGTGTCTTTGAACACCTGCTAGGTGATCTGCCTTCCCTGGTGAGCTAAAAGTTTTTTAGCTCCACGCCACCAGTATTCTGCTTCATCTTTCAGCATATACGCAGCGAAGATAACTTGCTGCTCCTCTGTACAACCCATCACTTTAAAGATTTTCTCTAGTTCCCTTATCCACCTTTTAGCTACAATTGAGTCAGAGCCTCCTTGAAAGCAAGGTGGTCTAGTCCTTAGGAACTCAGATATGCCGTTATCATTCCCTGCCATCCAGTTCTTAACACCATTTTCACCATTCCGGTTATTAGCATTTTTGAGGTATTATAGAATTTGATTGATGGTTGTGACCTGGTCTTGAATTACCGTGGCAAGGTTGTGCAGGGTTTCCTTCGCATTGTTTGTCAAATTCCTCCTTGGTGGTGTCATTTCCTATTGTGGCAAAAATAAAGTTATGTTGCTATTGAGGTGATCAAGCCCAATAGTTAGTTTCAAAAATATTTAACAACAGTCATAACACCACCTCGCATATAGATAGGAAACACTAGTAATTTCTTACCAATATGAAATCACTTATCCCTTACACAACACAACCACAACATACTCAAGACACTATATGATCTATTCAGATAACCATCCACCCATTGGCCATCTAGGATCGACCTGCTCTAATACCAATTATGTAACAATTCCAATTTTTTTTACATATATACTTATATGTATATTTCTAAAATTCCATGAAGTAATAACCTTCTTCTTCAAACTATTTATCTCATAATAACTTTCAATTAAATTAACCAAACATAAATAAGTTTTAAGAAATACCATTAACACTTATACAATGTTGGGTTCATGTACACATCATTAATCAAAACATATGTACAAAAATCAAACATATATAAGACTACATTTTATTCATCCATAATGACCAGTTCCGGAGATACAGGTGTAGGTGGTTACACATTCACCAGGATCTTAGCCAACTCGACCCAACGAATGTTAAAAGTCGGTCATAGAGAATATCTGCATAACTTAGTTTTCAAAACATTATATGGAAATATAGTGAGAAATAAATCCCAGTAGGTTCAACAATAAATCATTATCAATAATGATTGTCACGTCATGTTCATATGTATAAGCTACAACAATTATGTTTAGGTCACATGAATGCATTTTATCTATACACATGAAAATCGTATAGCTATGACATGTATGGTATGAATAACTCTTTTCAGAATATCATATGATGGCTATCAACTTGTTTTCATACCAAGTTACCCTAGCCAGGGTGAGTACTTTCTACTCTCCGGCACTGGTTTTTTTTGCTCCGTCTGACATGGCATTCCTTCTTTTCTCATTAACATAATTATAGCCGTTGGAAGGGTGTCCCCTACTGGTGCACCACACGGACCGCCATGTAACCGTGCTCATTTCTTTTCTTTTCTTTTCTTTTCACATTCATAGCCATAAATATGATTTCAATAACAAGTATGTTCATTATACTTAAAGGCCATAATTTTCATCAAAATATAATCATTACCAAATATATTGGTAATCATACCATAAACATAATCGTTTCAAATATTACTTTATAAAATATTTCTATGTCAAAATCACGCACTTAAGATAGTAAAGAGTTCATGCATTGGCAATGACTATGGCATACACTAGTCATTTATTATTTTCATTTATAAGATTCTTCTTTTTAAAAAAATATTATTATCCTCTCTTCACTAAACAGACCATAACACCCTCATTTTAAATCCAATTGAGGTGATCTTAGTGTCAATTGAAAGATAAGACAATCCTCTAAAATCCTTATGTTAAACATTTTAGTGAAATCATAAGTAATTGTGGTATTACGACTTCCTCAAATTGAATGTTATTTCTTCTCGAGTATGTTCAGACCTCTACTTACTAATCTGACCATATCTCCCTCATATAAACTCCAATTAGGTGATTCCAAAGCCTATAAAACGCTAAGACATTTATATACAACTTTCATGTTTGTCATTTCTCCAGATTCCTTACTAATTATTTCTAGAAAATCGAAAATAAAAACACTTACATTTATCACCCTAGATATTAGATTGATTCTAAACTTTACTCATTAATCAGCCATATCTCTCTCATATAGACTCCAAATTAAGTGATTTCAGAGCCTATAGATCTGTGATACATATATCTATATTTATTATTTAAAAATTTCCTTTAATTACCTACATATTTGGCCCAGAACGTCAAACACAGAAGCATACTTAACAGATTCTTCCCTGGTTAGCTAGTTTCTAACCTTTTCTTACTAATCTGACCATATCTCCCTCATATTGATTCCAATTTAAATGATTCTAGTGGCTAAAAGTCCATGAAACATATATCTATATTTTTAATGTTAAGAATATCTTTTATTTCCCTACAGATTTACCCCAGAAATTCAAACACATAAGCATACTTGACAGATTCTTCCCTGGTTAACCATTTTCTGACCACTACTTACATACTGAGCAATATCTCCCTCATCTGGACTCCAAATTAAGTGATTACAGTGGTTAAAATTCCTTGAGACATAGATCTAAATTTTTCATGTTAACCATGTCTTTTAATTCCTAATTGATTCTTCCTAGAATTTCAAAAATAGAAACTTCTCTAGTTACTCTGAAAACCAATCCTTTCCTAAGATTTTTGTTCATCATTATATTACATCCTTTTCCATTTTATTTACATATAATCATATTCCATCAATTTTTCACCACATTCAAATATACAAAATAGTAGCATAAAAATTATAAAAAGTTTACCAACCATAGCCATACTTATGCAGAACTTTCCACACCAATCGTAATGTCCAAAACATCCATCATATGCAAAATAACATGTAACATGATATAGCAGCAATATCTATAACCAATCATCAAAGTAACAAATATTGTAAATTTCATCAAAGTTCTAAGATCAAAATCCCACATAAATGTTACAAATTTCAAAACTTTTCTTTAAAACGAGATATTGTTAAACCTACCTAAAGTTCCCCTAGCTCACTTAGTGAATTCTTTTTCTTGTTTCCTCTTGAAGGAAGTAGCAAGATTCCTCCCTTCCATTAGCTTTTCTAGCAGCTTAAATAAGAGAAGGAGGGTGAGTTTTTGAAACCCAAGGATGAAGAAAAAAGATGGATTCAAGTGGAGATTAAACTAACTTACCTTGAGTACTTAGTCCTCTAGACTTTTCCTTCTTCTTCCTTCCTTTATTCTCCTCTCTTTCTCTCCTTTCCTCACTCTACCTTGCTTTTATTTTTCCTCTCCCTCACTTGGACGAAATTATAATGTTATAAGGATGGGTTTTTATTAAATAGACTATCAAGTGGTTCACCTTTTATGATCATGGGTCTACCTTATCACAATTAGGATGTACTTGGTTGATTTTTGGGAAAAAAAATAACTTATGTTCTTGTCTTCCTCTTCCTTAGTCAAGATATGCGTAGAAAAAGGAGATTAGTATTTTGAAAATTATGATAATATGTTCTTAAGACAAGGGACAACGTCCTTTTGATTTAGAGATTCATTTCATTTTTCTTTTGTCTTAATCAAGTATGATAGGTTTACCTTTTTAAGTGGCAAATTTTCAGCCATTGGATATCCCTTGCTTGGCTGAAATTATTTGTGTAGGATAAGGATTTTTTTTCATAATGCTATGTATTATTATCCACTTGTTGAAATTATGAATGTAGGATATAAATGTTTTGTCCTAATGCCATGAATTATTACCTACTTGTTGAAATTATGAATGTAGGATATAGATGTTTTGTCTTAATGCCATGTGACCTAATCTTGATTATTATTATGCTACTACTTCCTCACATGATTCTTATTTTTTTCCCTATTGGATTTGGGTTCATTCTTACCCATTTCCTTTGCTTTGGCTAAAATTCTACCTTTCATGGAGGGCTTGGTCACATTTTCATAATTTTTGGGCTATCAGTCCAATTTCTATATCCTAGTCCAAGTCTATGTTTTATTTCTTGCTTGGGCCATCCAATGGGCTTGCTAGAAACTTATGTGAAGTGGAAAAACTCCATATGAAGTGTCCATAGGTGAAAGCCCAATTTATGGGTAGAGATGTTAAACTAAGAAATTTCTAACTCTTGAATTAGGAAAAATTACCCTAATCCAATCTTCTCAAAATTTTAAGACCTTTACTTACTTCACAAGAATTTATTTTCCTTACCAAAGAATTTTGCCTCTCTTTAGTATGTTATTTCTAATTTTTTTCCTATTAAGTTTTCTCTCTTTACTTGTTCCCTTAATGTTAGAAACATTTTCTATGCATACACATAAGGTGAAGAATTTATAAGGATTATATTTCCTTAGATATCTAAAAATTGTCTAATAAAATTTATTCCTTTAATTAAGTATTTATGTACCTTTAAAGAAACAAAATTAAGGATGTTACATTAAATATTTATGTACCTTTATTAATAAAAGAAACAAAATTAAGGATGTTACAAGCAGTGCCAACAAGCCTTTGAGGAATTAAAGGCTGCGGTGATGAAGGAACCAGTGTTAGCTCTCCCGGATCACTCGAAGATGTTCGAGGTACACACTAATGCCTCTGATTTTGCCATTGGAGGGGTCCTAATACAAGAGGGGCATCCTATAGCTTATGAGAGCCACAAACTGAACGAGACAAAGTGACGATACACAGTCCATGAAAAAGAGATGACAACTGTGGTACATTGCCTGAGGACTTGATGTCATTACTTGCTAGGGTCACACTTTGTCATCAAGACAGACAATGTGGCTACTAGTTACTTTCAAACTCAGAAGAAGTTGTCTCCAAAGCAAGCAAGGTGGCAAGATTTCCTGGCCGAGTTTAACTTCACTATGGAGTACAAGCCAGGGAAGGCCAACTTGATAGTAGATGCACTAAGCCGAAAGGCTAAATTAGCTACCATCTCTCAAGCCCAAGGGAACATCATAGAGCTTATCAAGGAGGGGATGAGCCATGATCCCTTGGAAAAACAATTAATGGAGCTTGTAAGAGAAGGCAAAACCAGAAGATTTTCGATGGAGGGTGGCCTTCTCTACACCAAAGGGATGAAACTTTATGTTTCTAAATGGAACATCTTAAGGAGGGACCTCATTAAGGAGTGCCATGACACAAAGTGGGATGGTCATCCGGGATAAAGGAGGACACTAGCATTATTAGACACAGCCTACTATTGGCCCCAAATGCGAGATGAAGTGGAGAGCTATGTAAAAACTTATCTTGTATGCCAACAAGGCAAGGTAGAGAAAAGAGCTCCGAGTGGGTTGTTGGAGCCATTACCAACACTGGAGCAACCATGGGAAAGCATCTCAATGGACTTCATCTCTGCACTGCCTATGTCTGAGGGGTTTGGTTCCATCATGGTGGTAGTGAACAGGTTCTCAAAGTATGCTACATTCATAACAGCCCCTACAGATTGTATAGTTGAGGAAACTGCTCGCTTATTCTTTAAGAATGTAGTTAAGTATTGGGGATTGCCTAAGACAATCATAAGTGATAGGGATCCCCGCTTCACTGGCTGCTTATGGACTTAGCTGTTCAAACTCTTGGGTTCGAAGCCACACTTTTCCACAAGCATTCATCCACAGACTGATGGTAAGACTAAAAGGGTGAATACCTTGTTGGAATGCTATCTAAGACATTTTGTCAGCGCTAACCAGAAGGATTGGAAAAAGTTCTTGGATGTGGCACAATTTTCTTACAACCTTTAGAAGAGCGAGTCCACGGGGAAGAGTCTTTTTGAAGTTGTGACTGGACAACAACCATTCACACCCCACACTCTTTCAAACTCTTATAAGGGAAAAAGCCTAGGAGCTTATCATATGGAAAAATCTTGGCAGGAGAAAATTGATGTTGCTCACTCTTACCTTAACAAAGTAGCCAAACAGATGAAAAAGGGGGCAGATCAAAAGAGGCGAGACATGGAATATCATGTAGGAGACATAGTCATGGTGAAACTTCTCCGACAACAGTTCAAGGCCTTTAGAAAGGTGCACAAGGGTCTAATTTGCAAGTACGAGGGCCCATTCAAGGTTATTGGGTATTAAAGGTTTTTTATGAACTCAATCTTCCTCCCAGCATGAAGATACATCCGGTCTTCCATGCCAGTATGCTTAAACCCTACCATGAGGACAAGGAAGACCAAGGAAGGAGTGACTCTTGTCACGCCCCTAATTTTAGGAACGCAAATAACACTACTGTTTGGTAACTTTAACTTTATCTATTTGCAATCAACTTCATATTATGGCATATCATGATAGTATCATACATTTACAAGTTTTCAATATAACTAATTATACATGCCAATGCTACACTTAACAATATTACAACGGAAGAAAAGATCCTGCCTGCGGTGTTCAAAGCAACTCTAGAGTACAATTATATTACAATTTAAACACTGAGAGCCCAAAAACAATTTAGACTCACCATGGAAGTACAACACCTAGTTGATCAAGAAACCACAGGACCAAACTCTGAGTCTTTATCTGAAAACATATCAACAACGTGTAGTGAGTTTTACAACTCAGTGAGCAGATAATACCTTCTATGACCTCTTAGGTCAACATATGGATGTACTCTTTATTTTAAAATTTATCACAAAAAATACAATTCAGAAGTACATTCATATGGGACCTGCATTTCAAATAATCTCTGTTCAAATTCATAGTCATATTCAATTCATAAGTAATGCTACAAGAACGATAATAAATAATGGTATTCATCAACATAATTCTTATGAAAACATTTGGAGGATCCCATATCAGAACCACCATATCAGAGTTTAACCCCTTTCGTACTTTAGTGGTATAGGATTTGCCTAAACTCAACATTTCGCTGAAGTTTGCCCTACTACCATTCAAGAGGACACGTGAAGGGACTCTATATGGGTATTTCCCAAACACATAGCAATGGAAGGCAAAATCACATATCATATAACTAGCATCTCGCCCATATAGGAGGTATCTCACTCTTCATCACATATCATCTCCTGTGTGTTGGCCCTCACACGAGGCTAGCACCACCCCATATACAAGGCAAACATATCACTGTATAAATCAATATCATATGCATAACATATTTGCTTTGCCATATAATGAGAAATACATTTAAAAATCACATGTTCAATGTGTTTTAAAATTCATTTCAAAAGTCATACTCTTCTTGAACTAGATATCATATTGCAATCATTTCAGATATTCTAAACCATTTCAAGAACATATAAAATTATAAATAACTTACCATACATATAGTTCATCTTGTCATGTTCAGCTGTATAAACTACAGAAAATATCTTTGGTCACATGAATGCATTATATCTATGCACATAAGAATCATACAGTAATGATATGTATGACAGGATTAATTATTTTCAGAATATCATATGATGGCCATCAACTTATTCTCATTTTAAGCTACCTCAGTCAGGGTGAGTATCCTCTACTCTCTGGTATGAGCTTTTCTTGCTTTGTCCGACATGGCACACTTTCTCTTTCTTTTCTCATAATCATAATCATAACCGTTGGTAGGGCGTCCCCTACTGGTGCACCACATGGATTGCCATATGACCGTGCTCATTTCTTTTCTTTTCACAATGATAGCCAAAAATATGCTTTCAATAACAGGTATGTTCATCAAAATATAACTATTACCATAAATCATTAGTAATCATGCCATGAACATAACCATTTCAAATATCACTTTATAAAATATTTCCATGTCAGAATTTCACACTTAAGATGGTAAGAAGTTTATACAATGGCAATGGCTATGACATATACTAGTCATTTATTATTTTCATTTATAAGATTCGTCTTCTTTTTTAAATATTAATTTTATTTCTTTATTTTCTTGATGCAGGTTTTCATCATATCTAACCTTCTCTTACTAATCAGAGCATAACTCCCTCAATTGAACTCTGATGTAGGTGATCTTGTTGTAAATTTCAAGATAAAACAATTATCTAAAACTATTTTGTTGAATAGTTTATCAAAATATTAAGAAATCAAGCTGATATTACTCCTTCAAAGTACAGGTTATTTCCTCTCGGATAGGTTCTGACCTTTACCTACTAATCTGTCCATATCTCCATCATATGAATTCTAAATTAAGTTATTCCAGTGGTTAAAAATCTGTGACACATATAGAAATTAGTTTTATGTTAACCATTTATTTTAATTCCCTACAGAATGTTCCAAGAAATTAAAACACAGAAGCTATCCTAACATATTCTTCCCTGATTAACCATTTTCTGACCTTTGCTTACTAATCAGACGATATCTACCTCATATGGACTCCAAATTGAATGATTCTAGTGGCTAAAAATCCGTAACCCATATATCTTTAATTATTATGTTAACCATTTATTTTAATTCCCTACAGATAATTCCCAAAAATTAAAACACAGAAGCTATCCTAACATATTCTTCCCTGATGAACCATTTTCTGACCTTTGCTTATTAATCAGACCATATCTACCTCATATAGACTCCAAATTGAATGATTCCAGTGGCTAAAAATCCGTGATACATATATCTTTAATTCTTATGTTAACCGTTTATTTTAATTCCCTGCAGATAATTCCCAGAAATTAAAACACAGAAACTTAAAATTTTGCCACCCACAGCCATACCTATGCAGAACTTTCTATACCAGTCTAAGTATTCAAACATACATCACATGCAAGATCAATATGTAACATGATATAGCAACATCCATGACCAATCATCAAAGTTCTAAGATCAAAATCTCATATAAATATTATAAGTTTCAAAAGTTTTCTTCAAAAAGAAATATTGTTAAACTTACCTAAGAAACTCCCTAGCTCACTTAGTGAATTGGTTTTATTGTTTCCTCTTGAAAGAAGTAGCAAGATTCCTCCCTTCCCTTAGCTTTTCTAGCAACTTAGGTAAGAGAAGGAGGGTGAGTTTTTGAACCTCAAGGATGAAGAAGAAAAATAGATTCAAGTGGAGATTAAGGTACCTTACCTTGAGTACTTAGCCTTCTAAACTTCTCCTTCTTCTTCCTTCCTTTCTTCTCCTCTCTTTCTCTCCTTTCCTCACTCTATCTTGCTTCTATTTCTCTCTCTTCCTCACTTGGATGAAATTAAAATGTTGTAGGGGTGGGTTTTGCTTAAATAGACCACCAAATAATACACATTTCATGATCATGGGACTACCTTATCACAATTAGGATACAATTTATTTAGTTTTTGGAAAACAAACAACTTATCTTCTTATCTTCCTCTTCCTTAGTCAAGATATGCATAGAAAAAGGAGATTTGTATTTTGAAAACTATGATGATATGTTCTTAAGATAAGGGACAAGTTCCCTTTGATTTAGGGATTCATTTACATTTTCTTTTGTCTTAAACAAGTATGATAGGTTTGCCTTTTTAGGTGGCAAATTTCTAGCCCTTGAATCTCCATTATTTGGTTGATATTATTTGTGTGGGATATGAATGTTTTGTCCTAATGCCATGTATTATCATACCACTTGCTAAAATTATGAGTGTAGGATATAGATGTTTTTGTCCTAAAGCCTTGTATTATCATGCCACTTGCCAAAATTATGAATGTAGAATCACACCACTTGCTAAATTTTTGTCTTAATGCCATGTAACCTAATTTTTATTATTATTACATTATTATATCATCACCTAATTTATTTTATTTTATTTTTCCTCTTGGATTTGGGCTTATTCCTACCCATTATAGGCTTATTCCTACCCATTTTCTTTGCTTTGGATAAAATTCTACCTTTCTTGGAGGGCTTGGTCACATTTTCATAATTTTTGGGCTATCGGTCCAATTACTATATCCTAGTCCAAGCCTATGTTTTATTTCTTACTTAGGTTATCCAATGGGCTTGCTAGAAACTTATGTGAAGTAGAAAAACTCTATATGAAATGTCCATAGGTAAAAGCCCAATGTATGGGTAAAGATTTTAAACTTAGTAACTCTAGTTCTTGAATTAGGAAAAATTACCCTAATCCAATGTTCTTAAAATTTTAAGACCTTTACTTGTTTCTAAAATTTAATCTTCCTTATACAAGAATTTTGCATCTCTTTAGTATGTTATTTCTAATTTTTTTTCCTATTAGGTTTTCCCACTTTATTTGTTCTCTTAATGTTAGAAACATTTTCTATGCATATACATAAGGTGAAGAATTTCTAAGGATTATATTTCCTTAGATATCTAAAATATTGTCTAATAAATTTTATTTCCTTAATTAAATATTTATGTACTTTTATCAATAAAAGAAATGAAATTAGGGATGTTACATATCATCCTCTCTTTCCCAAGTAACTTCCTCAGAAGAGTGATTTTTCCATATAACTTTCACTGTAGGTATTTCTTTTGATCGTAACTTCTTTTTTTGTATGTCCACTATCGCTACTGGTTGCTCCTCAGGTCAAATCTTTCTGTAACTGAATCTGTGGACACTGTATAAGATGTGTAGGATTCAGTAAATATTTTCGTAGCACAGACACATGAAAAACTGGATGGACATTACCCAATTCAGAGAGTAAGGCCAAACGATAAGGTACTAGAACGATTCTATCAAGAATTTCAAATGGTCCTATATACCGAGGGTTTAACTTCCCTTTCTTCACAAATCTCACTACTCCTTTCATAGGAGATATTTTTAGAAAAACATGTTCACCTATGGCGAATTCCAATGGTCGACGTCTATTATGAACATAGGTATTTTGTCTACTCTAAGCTGCTGACAACCTTTCTTTAATTAATTTTACTTTGACCAATGCATCCTATACCATATTAGGCCCTAAAATCTTTGCTTCGCCCATCTCAAACTATCTGATCAAGAACGGCAACGCTTACCATATAATGCCTCAAAAGGAGCCATTTATATACTGGCTTGATAACTATTGTTATAAGCAAATTCAGCTAAAGGCAGAAATCTTTCCCAACTACCCTGAAAATCTAAAGCACAAGCCCGAACCTGAAGCATGTCTTCCAATATTTGAATGGTTCGCTCAGACTACCGATTTGTTTGAGGATGAAATGTAGTATTGAGATTCAACTTTGTACCCAAAACTTCTTGGAAAAATCTCCAAAAACAAGCTGTGAATTGTGGTCCTCAATAAAAAATAATTGATATTGGCACTCTATGAAGCCTCCCTATTTCATTCAAATATAATCTTGCATACTGAGCTACATTGTATGTGGTGTTCACTAGTAGAAAATGTGCTGACTTAGTCAACCTATCAATGATCACCCATATTAAATCAAACCCTTTTGGTGTTCTTAGTAACCCCGTAACAAAATCCATAGTTATTCTTTCCCATTTCTATTCAGGTATCTCTATCTGCTGATGTAGTCCTGCAGGCCTTTGATGTTCTACTTTGACCTGCTGATAAGTTAAACATCGAGACACGTAATCTACTATGCCTTTCTTCATACCTTCCCACCAATAAATTTCTTTTAGATCCTTATACATTTTAGTTATTCCAGGATGAATTGTATACATAGATCTATGGGTTTCCTTTAAAATTTCTTTCTTAAGTTCTTCTTTATCAGGTACACATAACCGCTTGCCCAATCTTATAATTCCTTCAGAGTCTACAGTAAATTCAACTTCACCACCATTCTTCACCTTTTCAATTTTCTTGCACAAATAAGCATCTTCTTTCTGTGCCTTTTTCACCTGCTCGGTCAAAGATGATTGAAACTGCATGTGAGCTAACAATATTCCAGGATCCTTTACTTCCATTACCACCCCATCACTTTCTAGCTTATGCATCTCTTTAACTAACTGCCTTCTTACCATTGTGATATGAGCTAAACTACTCATAGACTTCCTACTTAATGCATCAACCACAACATTGTCCTTACCTAGATGGTATAGTATTGTGCAATCATAATCTTTAAGTAATTCTATCCATCGTCTTTGTCTCAAATTAAGATCTTTTTGTTAGAAAATATGTTTGAGACTTTTATGATCTGTATAAATTTCACAAGTCTCACCATAAAAATAATGCCTTCAACTTTTAAGAGCAAAAACTACTACTGCCATTTCCAAATCATGAGTCAGATAGTTTTGCTCATATGGTTTAAGCTGTCTAGATGCACATGTAATGACTCGACCATTTTCCATCAACACATATCCTAATCCAATTCTCGATGCATCACAGTATACTGTATATCCTCCAGTACCTGAAGGAATAGTTAATATTGGTGCCGTAGTCAGACGTTCTTTGAGTTTCTGAAAGCTTCTTTCACATTCATCTGACCAGTTAAACTTTATTCCCTTTCTTGTCAATCTCGTCAAAGGAGCAGCTATCTTTGAAAAATCCTTAACGAATATGTGGTAATAGCCTGTTAAACCAAGAAAACTATGAATCTCTGTAACCATCGTAGGGCGTGGCCATTTTTACACTACTTCTATCTTTTTAGGATCAACTTGAATACCATCCTTAGTAACCACATGCCCTAGGAAGGTAACACTACTAAGCCAAAATTCAAATTTTGAAAACTTAGCATATAACTGGTGTTCCATCAGGGTTTGCAATGCTATTCTTAAATGCTGCTCATGCTCTACTGAACTTCTTGAGTATACCAAGATATCATCTATGAATACAATGACGAATTGATCCAGGAAAGGTTTGAACACCCTATTCATTAAATCCATAAATGCAGCTAGAGCATTTATTAAACCAAATGGCATTACTAAAAACTTGCAGTGCCCATACGAAGTCCTAAAAGCGGTTTTTGAAATATCCTCTTTCTTAATTCTCAGTTGATGATAACCATATCTCAAATCAATTTTTGAAAAACATTGGGCACCCTATAACTAGTCAAACAAATCATCTATTCTGGGTAAAGGATATTTGTTTCGTATAGTCACTTTGTTCAATTGCCTATAGTCAATACATAGGTGTAGGGATCCATCCTTTTTCTTCACAAGGAGAACAGGAGTGTTGTGTGTATGTTTTACTAATTACCGCAAGCGCACGGCATAGCTGTAGCTAGTCTGGCGAGTATGGGTCGTATCCCACAGAGAACAATGTCAATTACTAGAATTATACGAAACGAGCTATCTAAATCGATATAATCCGATTAGGGAGTGTCACAATTAAATAAATAAAGATAATTAATTAAACAAAGCCTAGGGTTACGGTTCACCACACTTATGATACTCAACAACTAATAAGTACCTCTAATTGTAATTATCTAGGTTATTGGGGATGGTTTAGCCTTCATTAACTAGCAACCTCTTTCAAGTGTTACTAATCGTACCTAGGTTAATCCAATTACCTACTTTCGTGGTTCTTAGTTCAACCTAGGTCCATTAAGTTCTATGCCAATCATGGAATACAATTAATCAGTTTTCTCGTGCCCATTAATTGATTCATTCCTAGAGTGCCTTAAACTACTTTCGTGATTAAGATATCCCTAATTAACTATTAGGTTTCGGTATTAATCTTCACCTTTCAGTCCATCAATTAATATCCTAAGACGTAATAAAACGTTGGCCAGACTCCTATAACTATTGCATAATAGCTAATCCTAATTAACCATGGATAACACAATTAGGGTTCCTATAGTTCAATTAGCACAATGTATCATCTTACCATAAGTGGGTTACCAAAACCCTAGATCAATTCTACTCAAACATAATAGAAATAGAAACTAAAACCAAATTCATTAAACAAATCATAGATGTTCAATACAAACTAAGAGAAAGGAGTAGAAATAGAGTTTAGTGTAGAGATAGAAAGATGAAACTTGGATTGCTGAATGTAAAGAAATACAATGCTGAATTGCTGTCAAATCTAAGCTAAGAACATGAAAGTAAACTCTAATCCTACTTTAAACTCAATCCTAAGGTGTTTCCTAAGCCTAAAAACTGATTCCCAAGTGTCTTTTTCGGTCCCCCCTTCTTCTGTTGCGCATCCTCGTGCATATATATCGGTTTGGGCGACCAAAACCCTAATTTTTATGTTCAGTATGGACCCCAAAGCACGGCCGTGTTTCAGGACACGTCCTGGCTGTGCTTCGAGCTGGTTTCTAGGAGAATGCTGCACTCTTTGCACAGAGCACGACCTGGCCGTGTTGCATGCCACCAAGCACGGCCTGCCCGTGTTGGGGGCTTTCATGCTCCTTTCTTGCTGATTTTTTGTGGGCTTCCTCCTTGCTTCCTCCTCAACATATTCCATATCCATTTGACACTTGTCATGTTTGTTTTCCTTTTCTTCTTGGCCTCTTTTGCTCTCCTACAAACATAAAAACAACCAAAACAGTACCCAGAACAAAGTATAACCGAAAGCAAAGAAATAATCACAAGTTTACTATGAATTAGGGGATAAAATATGGCCATTAAGCACTCAAAATTCTCCTTTATCAAGGAGCACCCCAAGGAGATGTACTAGGTCGAATAAAACCTTTATCTAGTAAATCTTATAGTTGATCCTTTAATTCCTTAAGTTCTGTAGGTGCCATCCTATAAGGAGATATGAATATTGGTTGTGTTTCAGGGTGGAGGTCAATACCAAACTCAATCTCTCGGTCTACTGGTAATCCTGGTAATTCCTCAGGAAACACATTAGGGAATTCTCTAACCACTGGAACCTGTTCTACACTAGTATACTTCATATCAACATCTTTGACTACTGCTAAATACCCCTGGCATCCTTTTTGTAAGAGCTTATGAACTGTTAAAGTTGAAATTAAATTACTAGACTCCTTACTATGATCTCCTTGTATCATGAAGGAAGATTCTCCAAGGACATTAAACTTAATCACCTTATGGTGACAATCTATAATGGCATGACATGATGACAACCAATCTATTCCTAAAATCACATCAAAGTCTACCATATCTAGAACTATCAAATCTACAAAAGTCTCCTTGTCTTCTATCGAAATCTCACATGATTTATACACATAATTTACTAATAGGAATTCTCCCATTAGAGTAGCAACCATGAAAGAACAATGTAAACTAGCAGGATCTCTATCCAATTTCTTAGTAAAACATGGTGATATATAAGAATGAGTAGAATTAGGATCGAACAGGACATATGATTTATGAGAACATACTGATAATGTACCTGTCATAATAGCATTTGAAGCCTGAGCATCCTGTCGTGTCAAGGAAAAAACTCGAGCTTGTTCTTGGCCTCGACTTCTTGATCCTCTACCAGTACCACCACTACTTGCTTGAACTGAAACTACTCTATTTGGTCGTGTTGGTATAGATGCAGGAGTTGAAACTAGTTGTACTGATGCTTGACTAAAACTTCGTAGTTGTGGACAATTTCTTATCAGATGACCCATTTATCCACACTTAAAACAAGCACCAGTTTCTCTGTGACACTGTCCAATATGAGACCTACCACAATTAGGACATGGTGGAATTTATCTTGAATCTTATTGGCTAACAGGTCTCATATATCTTTGATTCATTCTTTGCTTGTTGATATTCACTGATGTCTGATTAGAGCTATCAGTTCCTATTTGAGTGAAGCGCTGTGGATTTTGAAATCTTGATCCTCTGACATTAGGATTATAACTTGTTTGACCATTACTATCTCGCTCTCTTTTTCTTCTCTTTAAACCTTCAATATCTGCTTGCTCTCGTGTTTCCATCATTCTATCGCAGTCTACAGCTACTGAGTAAGTTGAAAAATGATTCATCTGAGGGTCCACCGATTTACACAATGGGTGTATCAATCCTAAAACAAACCTCTTAATCCTATCCTTTTCTGTAGGAACCAGATATGGTGCATATCTGGACAACCAAGTAAAACGGATGTCTTATTTAGAAACTGTCATGTTTGGTGTTTGTCTTAATTCCTCAAATTCTCTAGCCCTCTTGTCTCTTTCACTCATTGGTAGAAAGCGATTCATAAATGCTTCCTTAAATTTCTCCCACTCCATTGGTGGTAAAATAACTACTCGTCCTTGTACAAGTTTCTCAAACCAAACTTGGGCCACATCAGATAGTTGAAAAGACACTAGTTCAACAGATCTTCTACTAGAGCACCCCAAAGCTCTGAGAACTCGTTCCACAGCATCAATAAATATCTGTGGATCTTCTTAAACATCTGACCTAGAAAAAGTCAAAGGTTTCAACTTAAGCAATTGCGATAATGACACCTCAATCCCTATAAGCTTATCCTCTTGCTCAGCTGTTCATCCTAGTTCATGTGCTTCAAGAGCATTTTCTGGTGGCTAGCCTTACCTTCTGTCCTGTTCCACTATGAATCCAGCCAATGTCTCTAAACTCCTATGTATACCAACAATCATATCAGTTGTTCTATCATTTGGCTCCTAAGGGGGTTATACTCTTTCCTCAGGAACTCTATCAGATACATGGGTTTGTTCATCCTATCTTGGGGTTCTCATACCCTATGCATGCCCTCGACCTCTACCTCTTCCTTTAGGTCGACCTCTTTGTACTGGAATTATAGATTATGCAAACTCTTTTGTAGAGGGTGCACGAACTGCAGCTTCTCTAGTGACCGCTTTAGTTCTTAGCGGCATCATCGACTATACAGAACAAAACACCTTTTTAAGATACCATAATATTTAATCAAACCTTACACTAGGAACTTAAGCAAACTTGGAATAGAAAGGAAGTTAATATCCTATAAAATCCCTCAACAGTACCTGAAGTATAAATATGTCCGGCTCATATCGATACTAAAGGTTTTACTAAAAAATCCTTTGCTCTAATAGCCATGGGGAAACCTAATGCTCTGATACCAACTTGTCACGCCCCTAATTTTAGGAACATAAATAACACTACTGTTTGGTAACTTTAACTTTATATATTTGCAATCAACTTCATATTATGGAATATCATGATAACATCATACATTTGCAAGTTTCTAATATAACTAATTATACATCCCAATGCTACACTTAACAATATTACAACGGAAGCAAAGATCCTTCCAGTAACATCCCTAATTTCATTTCTTTTATTGATAAAAGTACATAAATATTTAATTAAGGAAATAAAATTTATTAGACAATATTTTAGATATCTAAGGAAATATAATCCTTAGAAATTCTTCAACTTATGTATATGCATAGAAAATGTTTATAACATTAAGAGAACAAATAAAGAGGAAAAACCTAATAGGAAAAAAAATTAGAAATAACATACTAAAGAGATGCAAAATTCTTGTATAAGGAAGATAAATTTTTAGAAACAAGTAAAGGTCTTAAAATTTCAAGAACATTGGATTAGGTTACTTTTTCCTAATTCAAGAACTAGAGTTACTAAGTTTAAAATCTTTACTCATACATTGGGCTTTTACCTATGGACACTTCATATAGAGTTTTTCCACTTCACATAAGTTTCTAGCAAGCCCATTGGATAACCTAAGCAAGAAATAAAACATACACTTGGACTAGGATATAGTAATTGGATCGATAGCCCAAAAATTATGAAAATGTGACCAAGCCCTCCAAGAAAGGTAGAATTTTATCCAAAGTAAAGAAAATGGGTAGGAATAAGCCCAAATCCAAGAGGAAAAATAAAATAAAATAAATTAGGTGATGATATAATAATGTAATAATAATAAAGATTAGGTTACATGGCATTAAGACAAAAATTTAGCAAGTGGTGTGATTCTACATTCATAATTTTGGCAAGTGGCATGATAATACAAGGCTTTAGGACAAAAACATCTATATCCTACACTCATAATTTTAGCAAGTGGTATAATAATACATGGCATTAGGACAAAACATTCCTATCCCACACAAATAATATCAACCAAATAATGGAGATTCAAGGGCTAGAAATTTGCCACCTAAAAAGGCAAACCTATCATACTTGTTTAAGACAAAAGAAAATGGAAATGAATCCCTAAATCAAAGGGACCTAGTCCCTTATCTTAAGACCATATCATCATAATTTTTAAAATACAAATCTCCTTTTCCTATGCATATCTTGACTAAGGAAGAGGAAGACAAGAACATAAGTTGTTTGTTTTCCAAAAATTCAACAAAGTGTATCCTAATTGTGATAAGGTAGACCCATGATCATGAAAGGTGTATTATTTGGTGGTCTATTTAAGCAAAACCCACCCCTACAACATTTTAATTTCGTCCAAGTGAGGAAGAGAGAGAAATAGAAGCAAGGTAGAGTGAGGAAAGGAGTAAAAGAGAGGAGAAGAAAGGAAGGAAGAAGAAGGAGAAGTTTAGAAGGCTAAGTACTCAAGGTAAGTTACCTTAATCTCCACTTGAATCCATTTTTCTTCTTCATCCTTGAGGTTCAAAAACTCACCCTCCTTCTCTTACCTAAGCTGCTAGAAAAGCTAAGGGAAGGGAGGAATCTTGCTACTTCTTTCAAGAGGAAACAAGAAAACCAATTCACTAAGTGAGCTAGGGAGATTCTTAGGTAAGTACAATATTTCTTTTTGAAGAAAACTTTTGAAACTTATAATATTTATATGAGATTTTGATCTAAGAACCTTGATGATTGGTCATGGATGTTGCTATATCATGTTATATATTGATCTTGCATGTGATGTATGTTTGAATACTTAGACTGGTATAGAAAGTTCTGCATAGGTATGGCTATGGGTGGCAAAATTTTAAGCTTCTATGTTCTAATTTCTGGGAATTATCTACAGAGAATTAAAATAAATGGTTAACATAATAATTAAAGATATATGTGTCACGGATTTTTAGCCACTGAAATCATTCAATTTCGAGTGAATACGATTAGTTAGAAAAGGTTAGAAAATGGTTCAACAGGGAAGAATATGTTAGGATAGCTTCTGTGTTTTAATTTCTGGGAATTATCTGTAGGGAATTAAAATAAATGGTTAACATAAGAATTAAATATATATGTGTCACGGCTTTTTACCCACTGGAATCATTCAATTTGGAGTCCATATGAGGTAGATATGGTCTGATTAGTTAGCAAAGGTCAGAAAATGGTTCATCAGGGAAGAATATGTTAGGATAGCTTCTGTGTTTTAATTTCTGAGAATTATCTATAGAGAATTAAAATAAATGATTAACATAATAATTAAAGATATATGTGTCATGGATTTTTAGCCACTGGAATCATTCAATTTCGAGTGAATATGAGGTAGATATGGTCCGATTAGTTAGAAAAGGTTAGAAAATGGTTCAAGAGGGAAGAATATGTTAAGATAGCTTTTGTGTTTTAATTTCTGGGAATTATCTGTAGGGAATTAAAATAAATGGTTAACATAAGAATTAAATATATATGTGTCACGGATTTTTAGCCACTAGAATCATTCAATTTGGAGTCCATATGAGATAGATATGGTCTGATTAGTTAGCAATGGTCAGAAAATGGTTCATCAGGGAAGAATATGTTAGGATAGCAACTGTGTTTTAATTTATGGGAATTATCTGTAGGGAATTAAAATAAATGGTTAACATAAGAATTAAAGATATATGTGTCATGGATTGTAATCCACTGGAATCATTCAATTTGGAGTCCATATGAGGTAGATATGGTTCGATTGGTAAGCAAAGTTCAGAAAATGGTTCATTAGGGAAGAATATGTTAGGATAGCTTCTGTGTTTTAATTTCTGGGAATTGTCTGTAGGGAATGAAAATAAATGGTTAACTTAAGAATTAAAAATATATGTGTCACGGATTTTAAGCCACTTGAATCATTCAATTTGGAGTCCATATGAGGTAGATATGGTTTGATTAGTATGCAAAGGTTAGAAAATGGTTCTTCAGGGAAGAATATGTTATGATAGCTTCTGTGTTTTAATTTCTGAGAATTATCTGTAGGGAATTAAAATAAATAGTTAACATAAGAATTAAAGATATATGTGTTATGGAGTTTTATCCACTGGAATCATTCAATTTGAAGTTCATATGAGGTAGATATGGTCTAATTAGTAAGCAAAGGTCAGAAAATGGTTAATCAGGGAAGAATATGTTAGGATAGCTTCTGTGTTTTAATTTCTGGGAACATTCTGTAGGGAATTAAAATAAATGGTTGACATAAAAATTATTGCTATATGTGTCATGGATTTTTAACCACTGGAATAACTTAATTTGGAATTCATATGAGGGAGATATGGATAGATTAGTAGGTAAAGGTCAGAACCTATCCGAGAGGAAATAACATGTACTTTGAGGGAGTAATATCACCTTGATTTCTTAATATTTTGCTAAACTGTTCAACATAATAGTTTTAGATAAGTGTTTTATCTTGAAATTGACAGTAAGATCACCTACATCAGAGTTCAATTGAGGGATTTATGCTCTGATTAGTAAGAGAAGGATAGATATGATGAAAACCTGCATAAAGAAAATAAAGAAATAAAATTAATATTTAAAAAAGAAGACGAATCTTATAAATGAAAATAATAAATGACTAGTATATGCCATAGCCATTGCCATTGTATGAAGTTCTTACCATCTTAAGTGTGAAATTTTGACATGAAAATATTTTATAAAGTGATATTTGAAATGGTTATGTTCATGGCATGATTACCAATGATTTATGGTAATAGTTATATTTTGATGAACATACTTGTTATTGAAAGCATATTTTTGGCTATCATTGTGAAAAGAAAAGGAATGAGCACAGTCACATGGCAATCCGTGTGGTGCACCAGTAGGGGACACCCTACCAACGGTTATGATTATGATTATGAGAAAAGAAAGAGGAAGTGTGCCATGTCGGATGGAGCGAGAAAAGCCCGTACAGGAGAGCAGAGGATACTCACCCTGACTGGGGTAGCTTGAAATGAAAATAAGTTAATGGTCATCATATGATATTCTGAAAATAGTTAATCCTGTCATACATATCATTACTGTATGATTCTTATGTGCATAGATATAATGCATTCATGTGACCAAAGATATTTTCTGTAGTTTATACAGCAGAACATGACATGATGAACTATATTGATGGTAAATTATGATTTATTATTGAACCTACTGGGATTTAATTCTCACTATATTTCCATATCATGTTCAAAAGAATAATTATGCAGATTTTCTCAATGACACTTATTATTTCCGTACGTTGGATCGAGGTGCCATACCTTGGGCAACTACCAGTTATATCATATGTATTTGTAGTAGATGTGACTGAGATTCTAGTGGAGGTGCCGCCCCCCGCACCAGTGTCCCTGGAAGTAGTCGACGTTGATGATTAAAGCTAATATGTTTCTTTGTACAAATGTTTGTAAAATAATGGTGTGTAGTTTGTAAAATAATGGTGTGTAGGGAAATTCAGTATTGTATCACTGTTAATAACAATTATGCTTGGTTAAAGTGATTATTATTACGAGTGTTGTGGTTAGAATTAAGGCAGTAATAACTACATGGAATTTTAAAAATATAAAAAAAAATTTACATTTTGGTGCGCATTATCGCAGGTGCACCCAAATTAATACCTTACCTCAAAACTAACTTGTAGTAGTGGGAGTAAGGGTCGATCCCACAGAGACTGGAATTACCTTATGTGATTAAAAGTGGGGAATTGATAATTGCAAATTAAGTAAAGTAAACAATAATGAAAATAAATAAGCAAAAGTGATTAATAATAAAGACGTTGGTTTGGGTTGGTATCCACCGTCAAGGGATTACATTGATCATCGACAACATAATCAATCTGTAAAGGAACATCTATCATTGGGGTTTTAACCCTGTTTCTCCTTAAGCCTAGCAAATTAATGACAATCGCACTAATAAAACCCTAATCAACAAGCCATCTTTTAGCACATCAGTAAAATATAACTTGTTAACCGCATGAAGAACTAGAGAAACTGACAGAGCTAAACAAATATAAACACATCGATTATATCTAATTTAGTCAATCATTCATCATAGGTTCAATGATTTATAATCCAAAACCCTCAAACCTATTTGCCTCACGAATCGCAGAATTAAAGACTTTGTTCAAAACACAATTCAGCGGTAGATTAAAACAGACGAAATACTAGTAGGCCTCCTAGCAAACATATGCATAATCATTAAGAACAAGAACAGATGAACAATCAATATTCAAAACAAATTGAAATAATAACATCAGATCCACATCTCACAATGTATAAAAATCCCTTGAGATTTCAACTCACCTCAACCAACTAAAGAGAATTAGCCACGCAGGGCCATAAGATAAACAAAAGAAGAATTGAAGAATGTAGATGAAGAATTTGGTGAAAGATTGGATGCCTTCTCTGGTTGCTTTCCTCTCTTTTTATAGACTTTTCCCTCCTCCTCGAAGTCAGAACGTATTTTAGGTTAAATTCCCGTCCATTCCCCTCAATTTTGAGCGAAAATTACCTAAAATCACGAAATCAGCAAGTCCCCTACGGCGCACGGGCGCCGCGGCGCTTCGGGGAATCAGGGACGGGGTACCGTGGCACGCTGTGTTGAGTGCCGCAGCGCTCCCTTCTGGACAGCATAGCGCCGCGGTGCTCCGGATTTCCTTATCGTGGCGCCGTGACGCTCTCTTGTGAGCGTCGTGGCGCCCAGAATCTTCTAGATTTTGTCGATGTGCCAAACATGAAAGTTGTAGCTCTATGTCTCTTCTTTCCATAGCCGTTGAAATCACCTTAATCGGAGTCTGAATGAGCGAGATATGCCTCAATTAGTGACAAAAGATCAGGAATTAGCATTTTTCTATGATTTCCTCTTTATTTTTCTGTTTTTTCTTCTTTATTATTCCTAAAACACAAAACACAACACTCAATCAATTCATATCTATTTTCTACTAAAATTAAATAAAAAGCAACTTAAGACATGTCAAAAACATGCTTATTTTATAGCATGTCAAATACCCCCACACTTACTCTTTTGCTTGTCCTCAAGCAAACATTGATTCATGTAAACAGAATTCAATATATGAAATGAGTGAATGGCTTACGAATATGCTGCCTCATAGTGAAAATTGTATGCTCTTGAAGAAATTTCAAAAAATTTCATGACCATGTGCAACATTTAATTCAAATGCAATTTATAATTTTATTCCCTAAAATCCATAGTGTGTGTGTGTCTTTGGATAATTTAATTTTCTTTTACCTAAATGAGCTTATATATCTCAGGAATTATAGCATGGCTCTCTATTTAAAATTTCCATAGGCTTATTTTTTATGCTACTCTCCACTAATGTAGGCTAAAACTACTTCTTAGGATCAAAAGGACTTAACTCAGCTTGTAATGTGGCTAGGCTATGTGGTGAGATAAAAGATATAATTTTAAAGCTCAATCTCCCAACATCACATGATTAACTCTGATCTATTTGAGCTAATTCTCAAGATTGGGGAAGTTTTTCCCCCACACTTATTTCCTTGCTTCACTGCATTCTACTTTTCTTTGATTCTCTATTTCTTCCTTTTTCAATCACTGGATAGACTTTCATTAGTCTTTTGAGAATATATATATATATATATATATATATATATATATATATATATATATATATATATATATATATATTCTTTCTTTCTTTCTTTTGTCCTTGCTCCACCCTTCCACCCTTTCATTAATGTAGATCTATAAAACAAATATTCAGAAATTAATCATGGAGTGAGTGAATCAGGTAGAAAAAATAAAGGTATCAATCACAAAATTTGGTCTTGGCTGTTTTTTGGGTATAGAATAAAATGTTAATTAAGTTCAAAATAGAGGTTCTAAGGATATTCACTTGTTTGGGTTAAGCTTGAAAGGCTCAATCTCATAAAAAAAAATGCCTAAATCATCTCCTAATTGTTAGTATTAGCCTAGGATTTCGCCTCAAGTAGCATTTAAATAAGTTCTAGAAATTTAAAAGAGATCATAAAATATTTTTGAGTTATATAATCTTTTTCTAAGTAAAATACAAATTAAATATCCAAAATTACTATGCAAAAGAATTTCAGGATTTTTAGAAAATAGGTAATCATAAATTGAAAAGAATTTAAAATTACACATAATTATGACTTTCCTACATCTCCCAAGAGCTATAAGCAATTTAAACAGTTATATCATTGGCTATTGGTTTAGCTATCACAAACTCATAAATTGAAATTTTGTTCACATGCTCACCTCATGACAAGATTAAAAGTGCACATATCATAAACTGTATCAAAGTAGGAAAGTGCACACGTGTATGATATATTATACAATCATCCAGCTGAATTATAAAGTGACCCCCCACACTTAAAAACATACATTGTCCTCAATGTAAGAATATAAAAGAGAATATAAAAGGGACAAATAAAAACGTAAGGAGGGGTTCAGTGAAACTTCCCTGGTTTTGTTTGGGGTGGCATGAGCGTGCTGCATTATTAGACCTTGAATTTCTCCAATTTTCAGCTTTTTTTTTTAAAATGTTGGGTTGCATCCCAATAAGCGCCTTTGTTTTATGTCGTTGGCTCGACCCAGCTCCCTATCTTTGTTCATGGAGGCTCTTTGATGTTAATTTTAAATTTTTGGGACTGATTCAATCCTTGAAATTCAACTGCATAATCAGAAGCCACATTAGTAATAACAAGTGGTCCTAATCAAGGGAGAGATTTCTTACCTTTAAGGGGTCTAGCCCCTTTAATTTCCAGAATTTGATGCAACTCTACAATCGGGTCTATGCCTTTAAGGTTTGCAATTGTTTTTATAATGGCATTTCTTTTTTTCTGAAAAATATGCATCAATTCTTTTTCTTTTTTAACACCCAAATTCTTGGCAACTAGAATTGGTGATGCTTCCCCTACTTCCAAGTATTTCAAGTGATTGGGGAGAGGTGACAAATTGGACCTAGGATCCTGCAAAATAGAAGGTGCAAGAGTAGTATCAGAATTTGATAATTCCTTATAAGCAACCTTACCTTTTTGTGGCCCTTCTGAAAAATCATTGAGTGCAGTTAGTTTCTCCTTTGTTCCTTCATCTAAGTCTATCTCACCATCATCTGCTGCCATAGATTTGTTCACACTTTCCTCCATTTTATCCTTTTCATCTAATTCAAAAATATCGTATGCCAACGAATCAAGTACATCAATGGAATAAACAGGAGTATCATCACCTGGGTGTTTCATGGCTTCATACATATTGAATTTTATTATTTCACCATCAAATTCCATAGTGAGTGTGCCATTGTGAACATCTATCTTGGTTTTGGAGGTTTTCAAGAATGGTCTCCCTAATAATATTGGAGAAGTAAAATCCCCATTGTCCATGTCAAGCACATAAAAATCTGCAGGGAACACCAAATCATCTACCTGCACCAAAACATCTTCAATTATTCCCTTAGGATATGCAGTGGACCTGTCTGCTAGCTGAATGATCAAATTTACAGATTTCAATGGTCCCAAATTCAAAGATGTGTATACAGAATATGGCATAACATTGATGGAAGCTCCTAAATCTAACATAGCCTTTTCAATGCGAGTCCTCCCAATTTTGCATGGAATAGTAAACATACCTGGATCCTTGCATTTAATAGGGAGTTTTGTCTGTATCATAGCGGATACATTCTGACTCATATGAATCTTTTCAAAATCCTTTAATTTTTGCCCTTCTTTTTGAGTACATAGTTCTTTCAAGAACTTTGCATATCTTGGCACCTGTCTAATGGTATCTAGAAGGGGGAGATTAACTTCACATTTTCTAAAGACATCATACAATTCAGAAGTTTTCTCATTTAGCCTATTCTCTTTAAGAGCTTCTGGAAAATGAGGCACTACTTCATAATTTAAATTAGAAGAAGACTTACCTGTAGGTGCTTCATTCTCCTTAATTGATGTTTCAATTTTCTTAGAAGAAGAGGGTGCCAGTGGACTTTCAATCTCCTTACCATTAATTGAAATAATTATACTAACATTTTCTCTAGGATTCACCACAGTTTGAGAAGGTAACTTACCTGAGTTCTGAGCATCCAATCGACTCACTGTAGTTGCTAACTGACCTATTTGAGTTGTCAGATTCTGGATGCTAGCTCTTGTCTCTTGCTGAAATTGATGAGAGTTATGTACCAGAGTTTTTACAATGTCTTCCAATGGATTACTTACCTGTTGATCCTAGGGTGCATTCTGTTTAGGATAATAGGCTTGCTGATTTTGTTGAAAATTTTGTCCTGCAGGCCTATTTTGTGCACTCCCATATCTGAAATTAGGATGATCCTTCTATCCAAGATTGTATGTATTGGCATATGGATCATACCTTCTTGGTTGGCCAGGAAAACCTCCTACAGCATTCGCTTGTTCTGTGGATTCCTCTTGAAGTGTAGGACACATATCAGTTGGGTGGCCTGTGGCTGAGCATATTCCACATACTTTAACTTGCTGTAGTGTACCTGTAGCCATTTGACGCACAAGAGAAGTAAGTTAAGATATTTGATTCTGAAGAGAAGTAGTACTTACCTCCTGGGCATGTCTAATAGGAGGATCATGCCTAACGCCAAATTGTTGTGAATTGGCAGCCATATTTGATATTAGGATTCTGGCTGCCTCAGGAGTCTTATCTACTAGTGCTCCTCCACTAGCTGCATCTATCATGCTCCTATCTCCCTACAAAAGACCTTCATAAAAATATTGGATTAGTAGCTGCTCACTAATCTGATGATGTGGGCAGCTTGCACAAAGTTTCTTAAACCTATCCCAATATTCATAAAGGGTTTCACCATGCAATTGCCTAATGCCGCAAATCTCTTTCCTAATAGTAGCGGCTCTAGATGTAGGAAAATAACGTTATAAAAACATTCTCTTCATCTCATTCCAAGTAGTGATAGTACCAGAAGGAAAATAATACAACCAATCTTTGGCTGAATCTTTTAAGGAAAAAGGAAAAGCCCTGAGTTTTATTTGTTCCTCAGTTACACCAGGGGCTTCATACTGGTACATACTACATGGAACTCCTTCAGATGTTTATGCGGGTCTTCACCTGCAAGACCAAGAAAACTTGGTAAGAGATGAATTAATCCAGATTTCAACTCAAAATTAACATTATCATCAAGATTAGGAAAAGTAATGCATAAGGGTTGCTGATGCAAATCAGGAGCTGCAAGCTCCTTCAGAGTGGGATGCCTGGCCATGATCACTTCCTCCGTATCCTGATCAATGTCTTCTTGAATTTCTCTTCTGTGCCTGTATACAGATTTTCCAATATCTGGATTGAACTGTAAATCTCGAGAATTAGAAGAACGAGTTACAGGCATAAATCAAAAAAATCACAAAAAGTAATGAAGCAGTCCCCGGCAACGGCGCCAAAATTTGGTGTGCACTGTCGCAGGTGCACCCAAATGAATACCTTACCTCAAAACTAACCTGTAGTAGTGGGAGTAAGGGTCGATCCCACAGAGGCTGGAATTACCTTATGTGATTAAAAGGGGGGAATTGATAATTGCAAATTAAGTAAAGTAAACAATAATGAAAATAAATAAGCGAAAGTGATTAATAATAAAGACGTTGGTTTCGGTTGGTATCCACCGTCAAGGGATTACATTGATCATCGACAACATAATCAATCTGTAAAGGAACATCTATCATTGGGGTTTTAACCCTGTTTCTCCTTAAGCCTAGCAAATTAATGACAATCGCACTAATAAAACCCTAATCAACAAGCCATCTTTTAGCACATCGGTAAAATATAACTTGTTAACCGCATGAAGAACTAGAGAAACTGACAGAGCTAAACAAATATAAACACATCGGTTATATCTAATTTAGTCAATCATTCATCATAGGTTCAATGATTTATAATCCAAAACCCTCAAACCTATTTGCCTCACGAATCGCAGAATTAAAGACTTTGTTCAAAACACAATTCAGCGGTAGATTAAAACAGACGAAATACTAGTAGGCCTCCTAGCAAACATATGCATAATCATTAAGAACAAGAACAGATGAACAATCAATATTCAAAACAAATTGAAATAATAACATTAGATCCACATCTCACAATGTATAAAAATCCCTTGAGGTTTCAACTCACCTTAACCAACTAAAGAGAATTAGCCACGCAGGGCCATAAGATAAACAAAAGAAGAATTGAAGAATGTAGATGAAGAATTCGGTGAAAGATTGGATGCCTTCTCTGGTTGCTTTTCTCTCTTTTTATAGACTTTTCCCTCCTCCTCGAAGTCAGAACGTATTTTAGGTTAAATTCCCATCCATTCCCCTCAATTTTGAGCGAAAACGACCTAAAATCGCGAAATCAGCAAGTCCCCTACGGCGCACGGGCGCCGCGGTGCTTAACTGGAGCGCCGCGGTGCTTCGGGGAATCAGGGACGGGGCACCGCGGCGCTCAGGATTTCCTTACCGTGGCGCCGCGGTGCTCTCTTGTGAGCATCGCGGCGCCCAGAATCTTCTGGATTTTGCCGAAGTGCCAAACATGAAAGTTGTAGCTCTATGTCTCTTCTTTCCATATCCACTGAAATCACCTTAATCGGAGTCCGAATGAGCGAGATATGCTTCAATTAGTGACAAAAGATCTGGAATCAACATTTTTCTATGATTTCCTCTTTATTTTTCTCTTTTTTTCTTCTTTATTATTCCTAAAACACAAAACACAACACTAAATCAATTCATATCTATTTTCTACTAAAATTAAATAAAAAGCAACTTAAAACATGTCAAAAACATACTTATTTTATAGCATGTCACATTTACATAAATGGAGTTGTTACATAATTGGTATTAGAGCAGGTCGATCCTAGATGGCCAGTGGGTGGATGGTTATCTGAATCGATCTTATAGTGTCTTGAGTATGTTGTGGTTGTGCTATGTAGGGGATCAATGATTCATATAGGTAAGAAATTACTAGTGTTTCCTATCTATATGCCGAGATGGTGTTATGACTGCAATTAAATATTTTTGAACTAACTATTATGCTTGATCACCTCAATAGCAGCATAACTTTATTTTTGCCACAGTAGGAAATGGCACCACCAAGGAGGAATCCAGCAACCAATGCAGATGAAACCTTGCACAACCTGGCCACGGCAATTCGAGACCAAGTCATGACCACCAACTAAATTTTACAATATCTCCAGAATGCTAATAACCCAAATGGTGAGAATGGTGCTAACAACCAGATGGCTGGAAAAGATAATGGCATATCCGAGTTTCTAAGGACTAGACCACCTTGTTTCCAAGGTGGCTATGACCCAACGGTAGCCGAAAGGTGGATAACGAAATTAGATAAAATCTTTGAAGTGATGGGCTGTACTGAAGAGCAACAAGTTATTTTTGCTGCATATATGTTAAAAGATGAAGCAGAATACTGGTGGCATAGAGCTAGAGAACTTTTAGCTCATTAGGGAAGACAGATCACCTGGTAAGTATTCAAGGACATTTTTTTTGAAAAGTACTTTCCAAGTACTGTACGGGCAGAGAAAGAGATCAAATTTCTCCAACTTAGGCAAGGCAGCATGACCGTGGACCAGTATATTGCAAGGTTTGAGGAGCTGTCTAAGTTCTCCTCTTATCTGCGATATAACCCAGACAAAGCATAGAAGGCGATTAAGTTCGAAGCGGGACTAAACCTGGAGATACAAAATGCTGTTATAGCTATGGAGATCAAGGAGTTTGTACCTTTGATAAATAAATGCAGACCCCTGGAAAAGAGTTTAAGGGTAGTGGAGGACGAGAAGCAAAGGCGAAACCAATGGAAGAGGAAGAAAAATTTTCCCAACCCTGGAAAGAACGTGAGAAGAAGTGGATATGGAGCTCGTAAGAGGCCATTGACTGCGGGTCCTAGACCTTTTCAACAAGACCTCACCCCAGTCACGTGCGCTAAATGCGGATGCATGCATGGTAACCGACCATGCTACATGGGACAAGATGTCTACAGCAATTGCGAACAGAAGGGACATTTTGCGAGAAACTGCCCACAGAATGTGGGGAAGCAACTAGAACAGAGGCCTCAGGTGAAAAGAAGGGTTTTCACCCTGAGCGGCCAAGAGGCAGCTCAATCTTCTGAAATGATTCAAGGTACATGCTATATCTATGGATTTGCTCTTATGGTGTTATTTGACTCTGGTGCTAGTCATTCATTTATATCGGAAGAATGTATTAGGAAGTTTCAGTTTCCTATTTCTGAAACTCCCTATGAGCTATCCGTAGTAACCCCTACAGAGGAAAGGGTATTAACTTCCTCTGTATGTAAAGACTGTCAAGTCACCATCCAGGAGAAAACTTTTTCTATAGACCTCATCTGTTTACCTTTAAGAGGTATTGAGGTCATTCTAGGGTCAGACTGGATGTCTAGAAATCGAGTCTTGCTGAATTGTTGTAACAAGACCACTGAATTTCTACCTCTTACTCTGAAAGAGGAGGTCCAGTTATTGATGCTTAATGCCAATCAAGTTAATAGGGAGTCAAAGAATGGAGTACTTGGATACATTCTCTTGTATTTATCAAACCTAGAAGTCAAATCGAAGCTTGATGAAATCCCAATAGCCAACGAGTTTCCTGAAGTATTTCCATCAGATATTCCAGGCTTACCTCCCAAGAGAGAGATAGAGTTCTCTATTGATCTCCTACCTGGGACAGGGCCTCTCTCTATTGCACCATATAGAATGGCCTCGAAGGAACTACAGGAACTCAAGAAACAGTTGAAGGAACTATTATACAAGCAATTCATTAGACCGAGTGTATCACCTTGGGGAGCTCCTGTATTGTTTGTTAAGAAGAAAGACGGGAGCTTGAGACTATGCATAGATTACAGACAGCTGAATAAGGTGACTATCAAAAATAAGTACCCTCTCCCTAGGATAGATGACTTATTGGATCAATTGAAGGGAGCCTCCATCTTTTCTAAAATTGACTTGAGGTCAGGATATCATCAGATTTGGATTAAGGAGGAAGACGTACCAAAAACTATCTTCAGGACTAGGTATGGGCACTATGAGTTTCTCGTAATGCCCTTCGGGTTGACAAATGCACATGCAATTTTCATGGATTACATGAATCGCATTTTTCGACCCTACCTAGATCAATTTGTTGTAGTGTTCATTGATGACATCTTGATATATTCTAAGAGTGAGAAAGAACATGAACAACATCTCCGAATCGTGCTGCAAGTACTGAAAGAGAAAAATTTATATACGAAATTGGAGAAGTGTGAATTTTGACTGTCAGAGGTGAAGTTTCTCGGACATGTCATCTCTAATAGAGGGGTTGCCGTAGATCCTAGCAAGACGGAAGCAGTGATTAAGTGGGAGAGACAAAATATGGTTACGAAAGTCAGAAGTTTCCTGGGTTTGGCAGGATACTACAGGTTGTTTATACAAAACTTCTCTCGTATAGCCTTGCTAGTGACTAAATTGACCAGGAAGGAAAGTCTTTTCAAATGGACTGATCAATGTGAAGCTAGTTTTCAGGAGCTGAAGACAAGACTGACCACTTCTTCTGTTTTAATTATTCCAGACCACACAAGACATTTTGAAGTGTATAGTGACGCTTCAAAGAAAGGGCTAGGATGTGTGCTGATGCAAGATAAGAGAGTAGTTGCTTACGCCTCTAGGAAACTGAGACCCCACAAAGGAAACTATCCAACCTATGATCTTGTATTGGCGGCAGTGGTGTTTGCCTTAAAGATTTGGTGACACTATTTATACGGGCAACCTTTGAAGTATATTGTAATCATGAGAGTCTTAAATACCTCTTTGATCAAAAGGAGTTAAATATGAGGCAACGAAGATGGGTAGAATTCCTCAATGACTACAAGTTTGAGATAAAGTATCATCCCAGAAAGGCGAATATTGTAACAGATGCCTTGAGTTGAAAATCTCTGCACATGGGTCAGATGATGGTGTATGAGATGCAGATGCTAGAGGAGTTTTGAAATTTGAAGCTAGCCACTACTCTTACTCCAAAGAATCTAGTCATTAATGGTTTAAGTATAGGGTGTGACCTTAGAGCCAAGATCAAAGAGGCTAAAGCTGACGACCAATACTTACAGGATCATAAAGACCAAGGTAATTTTTCTGTCATGGAAGATGGAGCAATCATGTATCATGGAAGGATTTGTGTTCCTCAAGAACGAGAGTTGAGGACTAAGATCCTGCAGGAAGCACATCAGAGTAAATACACAGTCCATCCTAGATGCACTAAAATATACCAGGATTTAAAAAGGATATATTGGTGGCCAGGGATGAAAAAGGACATTGCCGAGTATGTGGCAAAATGTCTCATTTGTCAAAAGGTGAAGGTGGAGCATCAAAAGCCAGCGGGATATCTACAACCTCTTGAGATCCCTAAATGGAAATGGGACAGTATCTCAATGGACTTTGTTGTGGGATTACCTAAGACTTCAGTGGGACATGACTCTATCTAGGTAATAATTGACAGATTAACCAAATCTGCTCACTTTTTGCCCATAAAAATTAACTATTCATTGGATAAATTAGCCCAATTGTACGTCCAGGAAATAGTTAGACTGCATGGAATTCCCTTAAATATCATTTCTGATAGAGATTCGAGGTTCATATCGAGGTTTTGGAAGGCATTGCAGGAAGCTTTTAGTACTTAGTTGAAGTTCAGTACTACCTACCATCCTCAGACTGATGGACAGACAGAACGAACCATTCAAACCCTAGAAGATATGTTGAGGGCCTGTGTGATAGAGTATGGTAAAGGATAGGATAAGTACCTACCTTTAGTAGAGTTTTCTTATAATAATAGCTATCACTCTAGTATTAAGATGGCCCCCTATGGAGCTTTATACGGTAGAAAGTGCCGATCTCCACTATGTTGGTTTAAGGTAGGAGAAAAGAACTTGTTGGGTCCTAATCTAGTTCAACAAACCACTGAACAAATCAGGATGATACGAAACAAAATACTTACAGCTCAGAGTCGGTAAAAGAGTTACTACAATAAGAGACATAGACCTCTCGAGTTTGAGGAAGGAGACCATGTATTTCTGAAACTTTTCCCGACTACTAGAGTTGGTAGGTCTCTTAAAACAAGAAAGCTAAGTCCACGATTTTTGGGACCCTACCAAATTCTAAAGAAAGTAGGGACATCAGCATATCAAGTTGCTCTCCCACTGAATTTGCCCAACCTGCATAATGTTTTCCACATATCACAGTTGCGGAAGTATCTTCCTGATTCATCACATGTAATACAGGATGAACTAATCCAAATAAAGGAGAACAAGACATACTAGCTAGTACCTGAATCCATATTGGACACTGACGTGAAGCAACTGAGAAATAAAACCATTCTCCTTGTTAAAGTGTTATGGGAAGGTTTAACTCTGGAAGAAGCAACTTGGGAGCTAGAAGAAGTCATGAGGAAGAAATATATGCAATTGTTCTTATTAGGTAATTTCTGAAATTTTGAGGACAAAATTTCTTTTGGGGGGAGAGAAATGTAACATCCCTAATTTCATTTCTTTTATTGATAAAAGTACATAAATATTTAATTAAGGAAATAAAATTTATTAGACAATATTTTAGATATCTAAGGAAATATAATCCTTAGAAATTCTTCACCTTATGTACATGCATAGAAAATGTTTCTAACATTAAGAGAACAAATAAAGAGGGAAAACCTAATAGGAAAAAAAATTAGAAATAACATACTAAAGAGATGTAAAATTCTTGTATAAGGAATATAAATTTTTAAAAACAAGTAAAGGTCTTAAAATTTCAAGAACATTGGATTAGGGTAATTTTTCCTAATTCAAGAACTAGAGTTACTAAGTTTAAAATCTTTACCCATACATTGGGCTTTTACCTATGGACACTTCATATAGAGTTTTTCCACTTCACATAAGTTTCTAGAAAGCCCATTGGATAACCTAAGCAAGAAATAAAACATAGACTTGGACTAGGATATAGTAATTGGACCGATAGCCCAAAAATTATGAAAATGTGACCAAGCCCTCCAAGAAAGGAAGAATTTTATCCAAAGCAAAGAAAATGGGTAGGAATAAACCCATAATGGGCAGGAATAAAAGTTACGGGATATTACATTTTTTTCCCTTAAGAAATTGCATTTGGGCCCCGAAACGTAAATTCTCATAGTTTTTTTTATAATTCTTTAACCCATGTAGTAAATAAACATATTTTCTACAATTTTCATCTCCATTTTCAAAATCCTCTCTTTTATTCAAGATTTTCTTTAATTATAATTTTCTTTAAATTTATGGTTATTACAACTTTAAGCGAGCGCCTCCTATTGTTATCAAGTCTTTTAATCGAGAAGTGGAGGAAGTCCTAGCCAGTCGAGTTTAGAGAAAGAAATGGGTACCACTAAGTACCCAATATCTCATCAAATTGAAGGGATTGCCAAAGAGTGAGGCTAGTTGGAAAGTAGAATAATATTTTTGGCAGTTCCAAGACCACTTAAAGTGCTTTCAGGAGATGAGCGTGACGAGGACATTTGTGCTATAGGTGGGGGAGAGTGTCACACCCTGACACCTCAGCGCCACGTAGGTACGACGTGAATATGATTTGGTGCCTAACAAGCAGCCGTGCCATGTAAGCATCTAAAACATTCTAGAAGGTTCTAGAACATTCTAGATAATTTTTATACATTCTAGAAGTCTCTAGAACATACTGGAATACTCTAGAATATAGTAGAAACATCTTGTAAGTTCTAAAATACTCTAGAACCATGTAGAGACATCATGTAAATACAAGTAGGCCTAGAATTCTCTAGAAGTTTAATGTAGACCGTTGGATCAAATTGATCTTAACCATTGATTCAAGGGGAGGTGGCCTATATAAACCCCTCACTCCCTCATTTGTAAACCATCCAAGAAGTTCTCATCAATAGAAGTTCTCTAGCATTCTCCAAGTTCTCTAAGTTCTCTTACTTTTTCTCTTACTCTCCTTGATTACTTTGCCTCTTGGAGAGGTGTCTTGAGGAATGCTGAGTTAGTTAAGTATCAAGAGGAGCGTCTTAACTAAGTGTCGTACGGTTCTTACTAGGAGAGAAAAAATAAATCCATGATAGCAAGGTCTTGATCCATAATCTGGGAAGTTTAGCTCTATCCTTCTTTCTCTCTATTTATTTTTATCCTTAAGTTTGACTGAATTTTTTTATTGTTTTTCGTTTGGGCATAGTTTGCTATTTTTTTTCTCATTTTAGGGATCTTAAATTTTTGAGAAAATCAATTTGGTTGCTTAAAATTTCTACTTCTGGGTACACAAAAATCAATTTTGTGACTAACCTATTTTGTTTTTTTAGAAATTGATTTCTAGACATCAAATTCAGGTTTTCTAGAAATAATATTTTGAATATCCCCTATGCTTACAACGAATTGGCAGTTACTGTTCTTATTTTTGTTAAAAAAATAATAACAACTGTTACTATCAAAACAACCACATTTGTTAAATATTTTAATTATTAAATGTTGTGACTGCTTAGGAGTTAACATCTAAAATATTTTTTAAATGTTGTGATCGCCAAGTGACCAGAACTTGTTTGAAAATTTTAAAAACTATTAAAGTGTTGTGCACAATTTAGATTTTTTTTAAAAATTGCATGTTGTGACCGCTAAGAAGTTAAAAAAAAAAAGAGAGAGCAGTTACAATATTGATTACAGGCAATTTGTGACTGCTAAAATCGGTCACAAATTTTAAATTCGTTATAGTGCCTTTTTTGAAAAATGAAAGTTTAGACAATATAAAAAAAGTATTTTCTCTTGTTTGATGTGTAACATCCCATAATTTTTATTTTTAAATAATAATATTTTGTTATAAACAAATATATTTTTATTTGTTTAAAAATGATTATGTTCTACTAAAAGTAAGTCTATTTTTAATTAAAATAATTATTGTTTTGCTTGAAATAATTATATTGTTCTTTAATTATTTTTTGTTGTATTTTTAGAAATATTCTTTCTTTTAATATGTAGAAAGATATTTATTTTGAGATTTTTTTATTATGATTTTTATCAAGAAAAATCATGATTTAAGAGTTTAACCAAAGGTTTATGAGAATGTAAATTTTTAGAAATTTTTGAGATATTTTAGGATGAAAAACGAAATTTATTTAAAAGAAAATCCTATTATTTAATTATTAAATTTTTAAATAATAATTATTATTATAAAAAAAATCAAGGGAAACGAGAATCGGAAACAAGGGCAGAGGCAATTCGAGAAAACAAAATGAAACGGATGAATATTGAGTGAATAGTAACTTTCAACTTTCTCTCTAGATCTGGAGTGCCTATTGGCTTCCAATCTCAAAACTGAAGGTGCTACTGGATTCAGGACGAAGAATACTACTGGATTTCCGATAGTGAATAGTGATTTCGGCGGTGAACAGTACCCTGAGCGTTGACCAAGATTTTAAGGTCATTTCTTAAGTTTTTGGACCCTTCGGATACGTTTGGTCAAATTCAACTTAGAAAAGTACAATTTAGGACTGTCCAATCAGGAGCCCTACCCTGTGAGTAGATACTTCTTTCTATGTCTTGCCCCACACTCTTCTTGAATTAGAAATGTATTAATGTTTCTGTTTATAAATTATTTATACTACTATAAGTTTATGAAACGTGTTAAAATATCTGTTATACTTATGAACTGGCACATAGTTCAAGAAGAGTATGGTTTTAGAAATGGATTTTGGAACTCATTGAATATGTGGTTCTAAATGTATTTATTATTATTTGATCAAGTGAATATTATGTGCACGATGCATTGAATTTTGTAACTCATTGAATATGTGGTTTTACATGTATTTATCATTTTTTGATAAAGTGAATATTATGTGCACGATGTATTGATTTGTAAAGCGATATACTTGTGAAAATTATGCATATCATATTATAAATGAGATTGAATGGCAAACGTAAAGCTCATGGCAAGTTGCTTGATATTTTACATGTATATATATGTATTGATGCATATCGGCTGGTTGTATGGCTTGTGACGGTACTGAATAGGGGACGCCCTATTAGCTTGAGTGAGCCGGGGGAGGGCCGCTCCAACCGAGTGACAGTGGTAATGTGGGGAGGCAGGAGGGTGATGTACTCACATTCCCTGATCACTTATTGTGACTAGGGTCGAGGTCACTATGCGTATAGCAAATTGCATTGACCAGATCGCCGACTGAGGCAGGTCATTTTCAAATTGCATT
The DNA here is from genome assembly GCA_037074535.1 of Gleditsia sinensis. Lineage (NCBI taxonomy): Eukaryota > Viridiplantae > Streptophyta > Magnoliopsida > Fabales > Fabaceae > Gleditsia > Gleditsia sinensis. The sequence continues at coordinate 17,746,775 of CM073467.1, forward strand.
GACCAGATCGCTGAGTGAGGCAGGTCATTTTCAAATTGCATTGACCAGATCACCGAGTGAGGCAGGTCATTTTCAAATCAAATTGCATTGACCAGATCGCCGAGTAAGGCAGGTCATTTTAAAAATGATGATTTTATCTCTAGATCTTAATATTTTACTATAGCTTATACAACTGAGCATAACAACATTTGTTTAATGATTATACCATGGTGCATATGGTTTTGGATATCCCAATATCCTTTTATTTGAGAATATTTGAAATACGGGTCTCATATGAATGTACTTCTGAACTATATTTTCTTTGTGACATATTTTAAAAATATAAGTACATCCATATGCTGACCTAAGAGGTCATAGGAGGAATTATTTGCTCACTGAGTTGTCAAACTCACTACACGATATTTTCACATTTTTCAGATAAAAAAATCAGAGTCTGATTCGGCAGATAGGTGATATATTCTCTGGGTGAGTCTATGTTTCTTGCAAGACTCATGGTCTTTGAATTATACTGTATTTGCATTCTAGTGTGCTCTGAACGCTACAGGCAGGATCCCTGTTTCTGCTGTACTTTGATGTCTATAGATTTGGTCTGTATATTGTGTATACATGAGAGATCCTATATGTATTTGTTCCCATGATAAAGAATTGAATTATGTATATTTATGGAGATTATCTTACATTTAAAAAAAATTTGTTTATTTTACGTAACGTAAATTAGAGGCGTTACAAGTTGGTATCAGAGCAAAGGATTATTTCGTAGGACCTTTAGTATCGATATGAGCCGGACATATTTATACTTCAGTTGCTGCTGAGGGATTCTATAGGATTTCAAATTCCTTTCTATTCCAAGTTACTAATGTTTATAGTATAAGATAGATTGTGACATTTTAAGAGGTTTCTATGGATCAATTATAGCTTGAAAGTGAAAGAGATATGTGTATTAAAGAATTTAAAGAATTGATACAAATACCAAATATGGTGGTTTTCTGAATGTGACATACAATGTACCCGGTTGTCTAGATATGGTAGACTGTGATGTGATATTGAGAATGGATTAGTTGGCATTATGTCATGTCAGTATGAAATGTCACTATAAAGTGATTAAATTCAATATTCTTGGGGAATTTTATTTTTTTGATACAAGGAGATCGTAATGAGATACCCAGTAATCTAATCTCTGCTTTAGCAGCCCATAAGTGATTACAAAAAGGTGCGAAGGATATTTGGCAGTGGTGAGAGATATTGATATAACGTATGCTAGTGTAAATCAAGTTTTAGTGGTCAAAAACTTTTTTTTGATGTAATTCTTGAAGAATTGCTCGGATTACCTCGAAACGTAAAATATAATTTGGTATTGATTTACTTCCTGGAACCCAACTAGTGTCTATACCTCTATAAAGAATGGCACCGACTGAACTTAAAGAATTGAAGGAGCAGTTGTAACACTTGTTAGACTTAGGATTTATACACCCTAGTACTTTTACTTGGAGTGTTCCAGTTTTATTTGTGAACAAGAACGATAGATCACTATGACTATGCATAGATTATAGACAATTGAATAATGTGATAATGTGGAATAAATACTCATTACCTCATATAGATGATATGTTTGACCAGCTATAGGGTGCTCAACATTTAAAAAAAATTGATTGAGATATGAGTATCATTAATGGAGGATAAGGCAAGAGGATATTTCAAAAATTTCTTTCAGGATTCAGCATGGAAACTATGAGTTTTAGTGATGTCATTTGGTCTGACAAATGCCCAGTTGCATTCATTGACTTGATAAAAAAAACAAAAAAACATATTGAAGCCATCCTTGGATCAATTTGTTATTATAATTATTGATAATATATTAGAATATTCTAAGAGTACAGAGGATCATAAGCAACATTTAAAGATAGTTTCACAAACTCTAAGGGAGTATGTTTGACAAGGATGGTATCCAAGTAGATTCTAAGAAAATAAAAACGGTACAACAATAGCCATGTACTACTAGTTACAGATGGAGATCTAAGTCCAATTTGCGCTTTCCACGGTTGTCTGTTGTCCATTCTATTCGAGCCAAAGTTGGATCAGGTACATGAACATATGCTTGTAAAGCATCGATCAACTCCTTAGCATTTGAAGTTGAAATGAGAATTCGTCGTGCTGAGTGTGGGATGAACCTTTGTTCTACAACATGATCAAGAAAAGACAACAGACTATCAAAGAAATGGTTAACATTTAACAAACCTATCAGTTTGTGATGCATATTCAATTGTGCCCAAGAGACTATTTGGAAAATCTCCTCTAAAGTACCAAACCACCTGGTAAGGCAATGAATGCGTCAGCATTGCTCATCATTCTAGCCATGCGTTCATGAATGGAAGCTACCCTATATTCTTCCCCAATTGTCTTTCCTACGATGTTAGATGCAGCTAGAGCTGTAGAAATAATACCTAGAACTTGGCATCCTCCTACATGGGCAGCTGTGGACACACACCCCAGGTTTTGTGCAACTTTCACATACTCTCCATCTTTTCCAGGACTGGAACCACAAAAGACACAAATATTTCGAAATTGACGAAATGCGATTCCCTCCATAGCTGCACACACCTTAACTTGGAGTATGAAAGTAAAGAAATTAACGTGTGCATTTATAGAACTCAGAGAATGACATACTTATGATAGCTATGTGAATAGGTCAGAAATAATTAGAACAGTATATGAGTGATTGGTGGATATTAGCTAAATTGAAGGTAAAATTTTCAAAAATGACGGCAAACATGTATATGTATAGTAGTTGTGATAGTCGCTCATATTAGGCATATAAAGAGAATAAGGTTAAGATAGTACCAGGAAATTTTCTTTTTTCTTGTTGTCCTTGATGAAGGAGTGATGTCTTGAGTCATGTAGGGAAGTTGTAGATGATAGGCATCATTGAATATATATATATATATATATATATATATATATATATATATATATATAAAGATGCAAACCAAATAATTAGTGAAGAGGGACATTTTTCTTGTTTTCTCAATGTTCTTGCCAGTAGACTATCGGTATTATGAAATCGACTAGCTATTCTGAGAAATTTTAATTTGGACTGGTTATTTTACAGCTGATTGATGACATCTATTTAGAAGCAATCAACTGCATCCTACCAGTTAACTATGTATTCTTTGATTTTCACAGACTTTTATAAGCTCAGAAATATTTCTTTTTCCACGTGCTATCTTTCCACCGTATACCAACAGATTTAAAATAGAATTTTACACATATATTCAAAATTGGCGGCCACCGATTTTTGCTGAAATACCAGCTAGATTTTGTTTACAGATTTTCAAGAATTACGGCCATCACTTTTAATTTTATTTTTAACGCTTCGTCCAAATTTTTGACTTCCTATTTTGGCACCATGCTCTATTATAACTTCCACATTTTCTGCTGCATTGTCCTAAATTAATGTTTGGCATTAAATGCAAAGTTCTTTTTCCTCATTACAAGAAAAGTTAATTTATTTTCTCTGAAACTCAGTTATTTTGGTGTCCAAGAGGTTAGTAGGTTATAGTAATAAAAAGTTTGTAAGGAATGGACAGATGATGGCCTTATGGTGTTTTGACGAATGTAATCAAAAGAATTAGTGGTATTGAAGATCTTAAGGAAGAAAATATGAGAAATAGGATTTAAATTATCTTTAAACTCTTAATTTGGAAATATGGAGAATATTCTGATAATCATGTCTGAAAATAATGTAAGTAAATAGCAAAAATTATAATATGAGGTTGAATAATATTTTGTATTTAAATTTTATGCTATGTGTTGAAGTTATGTAATTTAAGTTATTGGTCAATTCCTTTCGTTGGAAATTGGTGAATTGGATGGTGTATGAATTTATGTGGGTGAAACTAAATGTATGTGATTATAGGGTAAATTGTTTGGAAATAGGAAGCATTAAGAAAAAAAATTTAAAGAGAGGATTTGAGATATGTGGGATTTATGTGAGCATAGGCAAAATGAGACAAGGGAATTAGTGATTATAATTTTTATTTGGAAGTGTTGATAGTGAAAACTTTTGGTGGTACGTAAACATTAAATTTCTTACAATGTAATTAGTGATTTTAACTACTGACAGTAGATCGAAAGGTTTATTTGAAAAGAATCAATTGAGAATCAATGCTGCTAGAACTCTTTGATGATGGAATGTGGAGAGTAGAGTTTAAGTGAATTAGTTAGGCCTACCAAAGTGGGTGTGTGGAGAACAGTTTCAAATAACATCCCAACAGAGCATAAGTGATCTAGGTATATGTACTAATGGGTTAAGACATACTAAGATGAAGTCCTTTATGTAAAATTTGGGATAGTTCAAGATTAGAAATTTTATGTGTGTACATTTGTTATGAAACCCTTTAAGGTGCTAGGATTGGTAAAGTGGAATTGAAGAGGTTAGAATTTTATGTTGCTATATTGGAAGCATAAGAAAGATTTGAGTATTTTGTATAAAGTCAAATTGATTAGAAACGAAATAAAAGTAACGCAATACCGATCAAAAATCTATAAGGACCATGAATATTGAGCACTAGAAATTATCAGTTGGTGACCACATAATTTTGAACGAATCACCACTGAAAGAGGTAATGAGGTTTGGCAAGAAGTACATATTAGATTCTTCTTATTTTACCTAATTTCAAGAAATTCAATTGGACAAAAATTTGGCTTAACTATGGGTACAATTGATGTTTATTGTTGATCGACAAGTGAAGAACTTATGGATGAAAGAAATCCCTATGGATAAGTTATATGGCAAAATCACTCAAGTGAAGAGATATTTTAAAAAGTAAAGATGTTACATAGAAAATATATCCCCAATTATTTGAGTAATAAGGTTGGTAACTCCGAATTATGCCTCGATTTTATTTCCTACTTGTGGTAGGATAGGCTGAAATTCGGGAACCGAATTTCTTAAGGGGGGAAGAATGTAACATCCCATAATTTTTATTTTTAAATAATAATGTTTTGTTATAAACAAATATATTTTTATTTGTTTAAAAATGATTATGTTCTACTAAAAGTAAGTTTATTTTTAATTAAAATAATTATTGTTTTGCTTGAAATAATTATATTGGTCTTTAATGAATTTTTGTTGTATTTTTAGAAATATTCTTTCTTTTAATATGTAGAAAGATATTTATTTTGAGATTTTTTTTATTATGATTTTTATCAAGAAAAATCATGATTTAAGAGTTTAACCAAAAGTTTATGAGAATGTAAATTTTTAGAAATTTTTGGGATATTTTAGGATGAAAAACGGAATTTATATGAATTTATTTAAAAGAAAATCCTAATATTTAATTATTAAATTATAAAATAATTATTATTATTATAAAAATAAAATAAAAATTCAAGGGAAAGGAGAATCGAAAACAAGGACGGAGGCAATTCGAGAAAAAAAAATGAAACGAATGAATAGGGAGTGAATAGTAACTTTCAACTTTTTCTCTAGATCTGGAGTGCCTATTGGCTTCCAATTTCAAAACTGAAGGTGCTACTGGATTCAGGACGAAGAATACTACGGTTTTGACCGATCAATTTTTCAAATCAACCGTTGAATCGCCGTAGATCTGAAGTAGAAAATTTTAGAAAAAGATAAATTCTAAAACTCTTACTTAGAAACCTCAAATTAGAAATCTAACACTGTATATGGATTCAGAAGTTAGATAAACATTAGGATATGTATTTCTTTCGGTCATTTGGTAACTTTTTATATGGCGGTAAATAGTGATTTCTGGCATGAATAGTGCGGTGAATAGTAATTTTCGGCAGTGACTAGTGATTCCGGCGGTGAATAGTACCATGAGTATTGACCAAGATTCTAAAGTCATTTCCTAAGTTTTTGGACCCTTCGGATACGTTTGGTCAAATTCAACGTGGAAAAGTACAATTTAGGGCTGTCCAATCAGGAGCCCTACCCTGTGAGTAGATACTTCTTTCTATGTCTTGCCCTATACTCTTCTTAAATTATAAATGTATTATTGTTTCTGTTTATAAATTATTTATACTACTATAAGTTTATGAAATGTGTTAAAATATCTGTTATACTTATGAACTGGCACATAGTTCAAGAAGAGTATGGTTTTAGAAATAGATTTTAGAACTCATTAAATATGTGGTTCTAAATGTATTTATCATTATTTGATCAAGTGAATATTATGTGCACGATGCATTGAATTTTGGAGCTCATTGAATATGTGGTTCTACATGTATTTATCATTTTTTGATAAAGTGAATATTATGTGCACGATGCATTGATTTGTTAAGCGATATACTTGTGAAAATTATGCATGTCATATTATAAATGAGATTGAATGGCAAGCGTAAAGCTCATGCAGAGTTGCTTGATATTTTACATGTATATATATGTATTGATGCATATCGGCTGGTTGTATGGCTTGTGACGGTACAGAATAGGGGACGCCTTATTAGCCTGAGTGAGTCGGGCGAGGGCCTCTCCAACCGAGTGAGAGTGGTAATGTGGGGAGGCAGGAGAGTGATGTACTCACATTCCCTAATCACTTATTGTGACTAGGGTCGAGGTCACTATGCGTATAGCAAATTGCATTGACCAGATCGCCGAGTGAGGCAGGTCATTTTCAAATTGCATTGACCAGATCGCCGAGTGAGGCAGGTCATTTTCAAATCAAATTGCATTGATCAGATCGCCGAGTAAGGCAGGTCATTTTAAAAATGATGATTTTATCTCTAGATCTTAATATTTTACTATAGCTTATACAGCTGAGCATAACAACATTTGTTGAATGATTATACCATGGTGCATATGGTTTTGAATATCTGAATATCCTTTGATTTGAGAATATTTGAAATACGGGTCTCATATGAATGTACTTCTGAACTATATTTTCTATGTGACATATTTTAAAAACATAAGTACATCCATATGCTGACCTAAGAGGTCATAGGAGGAATTATTTGCTCACTGAGTTGTCAAACTCACTACACGATATTTCCACATTTTTCAGATAAAAATATCAGAGTTTGATTCGGCAGATAGGTGATATATTCTCTGGGTGAGTCTACGTTGCTTCCAAGACTCACGGTCTTTGAATTATACTGTATTTGTATTCTAGTGTGCTCTGAACGCTACAGGTAGGATCCCTGTTTCTGCTGTACTCTGATGTTTATAGACTTGGTCTGTATATTGTGTATACATGAGAGATCCTATATGTATTTGTTCCCATGATAAAGAATTGAATTATGTATATTTATGGAGATTATCTTACATTTAAAAAAAAAATTGTTTATTTTACGTAACGTAAATTAAAGGTGTTACATGATGTATTACCTAAAAATATTTTTCATTATTTTAAAAAAGATTTAATAAAATATTAAAGTCAAAGAAAAATAAAGTTAATCGAGTGTCATAAAGTATTATTATAAAATATGATGTATCCAATAACATCATTCTTACGCGGGCTAACCCTACCCTATCCCTTATGTATTGCACTCGCACATGATTTAAGTGAAAGTCCCATGTCTAAAAAAAGAAAGAAAGTGAAAGTCAACAATAAAAAATTACAATTTAGATATTGTAGAGGCCTCCTTCCCCTTTTTAAAATCATATATGATCTGTGTAGGTTGAGCCTACTAATTATTTATTTAATAATAAATTTTATTAGTTTAATGAAATTATGAAAGAGACATTTATGTATAGGTTCAACTTGATTTGACTTATCAATCACTATTTATCACCCATGATTCAAATAAGTTCAATTATATTTAATTAACGTCTCTTTCTTATTTATGAGTGAAATTCATAAATAATATGGCAAGTGGAGTCTAAAACAAATTTTAATAAATAATATATTTATATTTTATTATATTTAATTATATGAATTAAATTAACTTAAATTTTTATTTAGTAATTTTTAAATAATATTTATTTTAAAATAAAAAACTTTAAATTAATATAACAATATTTAAAAAAATTATTTGTAATAGCATGAGCTTATACAAAGCTCTTAACTTGTGACAAACCTAGTGGGAATTGGTTCACTTAATCCAACTAAAAGAAAGTGTGGGTTGGGTTGCCAAAAAGAGAACATAGATCAATTTGACCTGAGTCACTTAGCCTGCTAGCTTACTATGACCCTTTTTTAACTGGTTAGCAACATTGTGGACCGTCAACCACTCAACCAACCTAATTGCTCCCTAGACTGATAAAAATATATGAATAAAAATGAATCATATTAATTTTTGAAAAAAAATAATAAATCTCTTTAAAAAAAAGACTATATTAAATATAGTAATAATCAAAATGAATCAGAAACAAAACCTAAACCCTCATCTAGGTAAAGCACAATAGCCATTAGCCAAAGAACCCTAAATTCGAAACATAAAGCGAAGTCAAGACCCACCTCCATGACTTCACTATGCTGGCCAACCAGTTCGTCAGCCATCACCAATGCCACAGCTATAGCCAACTCATCATCTCCATCAATTCAACCACCAATGCATAGTCACACACATAAATTTCAAAGTGTGATATCTCCTCTCTCTTATATTTTTGGTAGAAAGGAAATTCAGTTAAACAACAACAACACAAATAAGGAACTAGGAACTAACTAGCGATAACAATACTAAGGTACCAAACTAAGCACCAGCCCATCCATTGGGTCTTCTTTAGAAACAACATTACCAAAAGCATCAATAAAAGTAACTAGGACAAGAGAGGTAAATAACCATATCATTAGTTTGTTTGTGTGCCAGGTTTGCCAGTGCATTCACCACACCATTGCCTTCACCAAAAAGACAACAAATGCTAACTTGATTGAATGTTCACATCCATAACCTGCAATAACAAATAATAGTTTAATAATGGTGGTTATCATTATATCCCTTTTTAACTAGATCAATAAGCACTTTCAAGTCTATCTCAACTTCAATCTGAGTAATTTTGAGTTACGTAGCTAGCATTAGTCTATGTCTGAAACCCTATAGTTCTACCAACGTCATAGAACCAAACCCTAATTTATTAGAGAAGTCTTCAATCCATTGCCCTAAATGATCTTGAATAATACATCCTAATGATACAAGACCCATATTACCTAAGGTTGAACCATCAATATTAGGCTAAAAGTAGTATGTCGAAGGTAAGTTCCAATTGATCAACTAGATAACGAGCCTGTGGACAGTGACTCTATTAAGGGAATGAACTTCAAGTATTGGCTCTTGGCAAGTTTAGCCACTTTAAGAGGATCAAAACTAGTATTATTAAATATTAAATCGTTACAACCTTTCTAGATGGCCCAACACCCATAAATGAATAAAGCGATCTTGCACAATAGGAAATGCACAAATTTTTTTGGGGGAAGGCAGTTTAGCTTTATGCACAAGACAAGACTAAAGTTTGAAACAAGCGAAAGGTTAAGGATTTGCTTGACTTGTTTGCTTATACAATCATTAAGGATGTGGAGGATGGATTTTGGAATCAAGTTACAGAGTGGGCAGATGCTAGAAGAAATGATATTCCTTTCAAACAAAATGGCCCTAATGGGGAGACCATTGGAATAGGCAAGCCAAATGAAAGTCTTTTGTCTCAAGTGACAATAGCATTACTAAATCTAAGAAAGATCAATTGAGGGTAGAGTAGGTGGAAGAACAATATCAAAAGTTGAACCCGAATTGAACTCACCATTCTTTATAACTTTGCAAGCTTAAACATCTTTAGATAAATCAAGAGTGGCTACTGCACAAGCAATGATATCTAGCTTTAACTTATTAAGAATAACAAAGGAGATGTGACTCAAGTTCTCTTATATGAGCTTTGATTCTAATATCTTACTCTTACGAAAGAAGTGGGCCTACAATTTGATCTCTAATTAGACTTGATTTAAGCTAACCATTTACCTAGAAGAGAAAACTAACAGTACTATTTTACACAATCCACCTATTCCTTTTGTTGACGGTCTTCCTTTCTATAACTAGGCCCTTTTATTAATGAATTTCGAACCTCAACCCTTCTTTCCTTCATCTTCATAAACAAAGTGAAGACAATGGTTCCATAAACTAGATCTTTCCTTAAAGTAATGCCATGTGAACTTTGTAAGCCTGACCTTAATCATTAAGCTAGTTTTACAGATACCTAATCCTTCTTATTTTTTATGGGTTGCAATCCTATCCCATCTTACCAAAAGGGTCTTCTTTTTTCCTTCGTTCTAAAGGAAGTTCTTTTGAAGTGCATCTATCTAACTACGAATGCAAATTGAAAGGGAATACACTAGTTGTAGTAAGTAGGAATTACTAAAGTCACTGCGTGTAACAACTCCAAATTATGTAACAATTTTTTTTATTTATACAACATAGAGTTTACATACACGTCATTAATCAAACCATACGTACAACATATCAAACAGATAAATATCTACATCTTATTTATTCTGGTTGACCAATTCTGGAGATACAGGTGCGGGTGGTTGCACCTTCATCAGGATTTGAGCTGTAACAACTCCATTTAAGTATCATTTTTTTTTAAATACCATGAAGTTATTACCTCGTTACAACTTAACTCAATATAACATTTATTTAATTTATACAATACAAAGTTTACATACATGTCATTAATCAAAACATACGTACAACACATCAAACACATAAAAATCTACATCTTATTTATTCCGGTTGACCAATTCCGAAGATACAGGTGTGGGTGGTTGCATCTTCATCGGGATCTAAGCCAACTCAACCACAAAAATTTTATTTGCTTCTGGGATCTGCCCAACATAAAGTACCTAATCCAACGTGCACTAAAAACCAGAGCTATAGAAAAATCTGCATAACTAATTTTCTGAACATGATATGGAAATATAGTGAGAATTAAATCACAGTAAGTTCAACAATAAATCATCATCAATATAGCTCATCACGTCATGTTCAGCTGTATAAACTACAGAAAATATCTTTGGTCACATGAATGCATTATATCTATGCACATAAGAATCATACAGTAATGATATGTATGACAGGATTAACTATTTTTAGAATACCATATGATGACTATCAATTTATTCTCATATCAAGCTACCCCGGTCAGGGTGAGTATTTTCTACTCTCCGGTACGGGCTTTTCTCGCTCCGTCTGACATGGCCCACTTTCTCTTTCTTTTCTCATTAACATGATCATAACCGTTGGAAGGGCATCCCCTACTGGTGCACCACACGAATTGCCATGTGACCGTGCTCATTTCTTTTCTTTTCACAATGATAGCCAAAAATATGCTTTCAATAACAAGTATGTTCATCAAAATATAACTATTACCATAAATCATTGGTAATCATGCCATGAACATAACCATTTCAAATATCACTTTATAAAATATTTTCATGTCAGAATTTCACACTTATGATGGTAAGAAGTTCATACAATGGCAATGGCTATGGCATATACTAATCATTTATTATTTTCATTTATAAGATTCGTCTTCTTTTTTAAATATTAATTTTATTTCTTTATTTTCTTGATGCAGGTTTTAATCATATCTAACCTTCTCTTTATGCTTGTCCTTTAGTCATTTTCTTTATATCATTTCCAACACATGTTCTTACAAATTTATAGAGCATTGTTCTCCAATTTGATTTCTACTATTACCCTATAGTTAAAGATGTTCATCTAGGGTAGAAAAATGTTAAACATAGGCTTAATCGGCTTCCAACACGGTCAGGCCATGTTCCAGGACACGACCATGCTTTAAAAATACTTCAAATGTACTAAAAAATAACCCCGAACACGGCTAACCCGTGCTTGAAGCACCCAGAACACGGCCTAACCGTGTTCTATGACCTTTGCTCACTAATTAGAGCATAACTCCCTCATTTTAACTCTGATTGAGGTGATCTTGGTGTTTATAGAAAACTAAGACAATTATCTAAAACTATTATGTTAATAATATCAGTAAAATAGTAATCAATCTTGGTGTAATTACTCCCTTAAATACAATATTACTTCTTCTCGGGTAGGTTCTAACCTTTACTTACTAATATGACTATATCTCCCACATAAGAATTCCAAATTAAGTCATTCCAGTATCTAAACATCCGTGACACAAAATTACAAAATTCATATGTTAACCATTTATTTTAATTCCTTATAGAATTGTCCCAGAAGTTAAAACACCGAAGCTATCCTAACATATTCTTCCCTGATTAACCATTTTCTGACCTTTGTTTACTAATCGGAACATATCTACCTCATATGAACTCTAAATTGAATGATTCCAGTGACTAAAAATCTGTGACACATATATCTATAATTCATATGTTAACCATATATTTTAATTCATTATATATTGTTCCCAGAAATTAAAATACCGAAACTTAAAATTCTGCCACCCATAGCCATACCCATGCAGAACTATCTACACCAACCTAAGTATTCAAACATACATCACATGCAAGATCAATATGTAACATGATATAGCAACATCCATGACCAATCATCAAAGTTCTAAGATCAAAATCTCATATATATATTATAAGTTTCAAAAGTTTTCTTCAAAAAGAAATATTGTTAAACTTACGTTGTGTACTTAGCCTTCTAAACTTCTCATTCTTCTTCCTTCCTTTCTTCTCCTCTCTTTCTCTCCTTTCCTCACTCTACCTTGCTTCTATTTCTCTCTCTTCCTCACTTGGACGAAATTAAAATGTTGTAGGGGTGGGTTTTGCTTAAATAGACCACCAAATAATACACCTTTCATGGTCATGGGTCTACCTTATCACAATTAGGATACACTTTGTTGACTATTTGGAAAACAAACAACTTATGTTCTTGTCTTCCTCTTCCTTAGTCAAGATATGCATAGGAAAAGGAGATTTGTATTTTGAAAATTATGATGATATGTTCTTAAGATAAGGGACAAGGTCCCTTTGATTTAGGGATTCATTTCCATTTTCTTTTGTCTTAAACAAGTATGATAGGTTTGCCTTTTTAGGTGGCAAATTTCTAGCCCTTGAATCTCCATTATTTGGTTGATATAATTTGTGTGGGATATGAATGTTTTTATCCTAATGCCATGTATTATCATACCACTTGCTAAAATTATGAGTGTAGGATATAGATTTTTTGTCCTAAATCCTTGTATTATCATGCCACTTGCCAAAATTATGAATGTAGAATCACACCACTTGCTAAAGTTTTGTCTTAATGCCATGTAACCTAATCTTTATTATTATTACATTATTATATCATCACCTAATTTATTTTATTTTATTTTTTCTCTTTGATTTGGGCTTATTCCTACCTATTATGGGCTTATTCCTACCCATTTTCTTTGCTTTGGATAAAATTCTACCTCTCTTGGAGGGCTTGGTCACATTTTCATAATTTTTGGGCTATTGGTCCAATTACTATATCCTAGTTCAAGTCTATGTTTTATTTCTTGCTTAGGTTATCCAATGGGCTTGCTAGAAACTTATGTGAAGTGGAAAAACTCTATATGAAGCGTCCATAGGTAAAAGCCCAATGTATGGGTAAAGATTTTAAACTTAGTAACTCTAATTCTTGAATTAGGAAAAATTACCCTAATCCAATGTTCTTGAAATTTTAAGACATTTACTTGTTTATAAAAATTTATCTTCCTTATCCATGAATTTTGCATCTCTTTAGTATGTTATTTTTAATTGTTTTTCCTATTAGGTTTTCCCTCTTTATTTGTTATCTTAATGTTAGAAACATTTTCTATGCATATACATAAGGTGAAGAATTTCTAAGGATTATATTTCCTTAGATATCTAAAATATTGTCTAATAAATTTTATTTCCTTAATTAAATATTTATGTACTTTTATCAATAAAAGAAATGAAATTAGGGATGTTACATTTCTCTCCCCCTAAAAGAAATTTTGTCCTCAAAATTTCAGAAATTACCTTATAAGAATAATTGCAGATATTTCTTTCTCATGACTTCTTCTAGCTCCCAAGTTGCTTCTTCCAGAGTTAAACCTTCCCATAACAACTTAACTAGGGGAATGGTTTTATTTCTCAGTTGCTTCACGTCAGTGTCTAATATGGATGCAGGTACTAGCTGGTATGTCATGTTCTCCTTTATTTGGATTGGTTCATCTTGTATTACATGTGATGAATCTGGAAGATACTTCTGCAGCTATGATACATGGAAAACATTATGCAAGTTGGACAAATTAGGTGGGAGAGCAACTTGATATGCTGATGTCCCTACTTTCTTCAGAATTTGGTAGGGTCCCAAAAATCGCGGACTTAGCTTTCTTGTTTTGAGAGACCTACCAACTCCAGTAGTCGAGAAAAGTTTCAGAAATAAATGGTCTCCTTCCTCAAACTCTAGAGGTCTATGTCTCTTATCGTAGTAACTCTTTTGCCGACTCTGAGCTGTAAGTATTTTGTTTCGTATCATCCTGATTTGTTCAGTGGTTTGTTGAACTAGATCAGGACCCAACAAGTTCTTTTCTCCTACCTCGAACCAACATAGTGGAGATCGACACTTTCTACCGTATAAAGCTTCATAGGGGGCCATCTTAATACTGGAGTGATAACTATTATTATAAGCAAACTCTACTAAAGGTAGGTACTTATCCCATCCTTTACCTTGCTCTATCACACAGGCCCTCAACATATCTTCTAGGGTTTGAATGGTTCGTTCTGTTTGCCCGTCAGTCTGAGGATGGTAGGTAGTAATGAACCGCAACTGAGTTCCAAAAGCTTCCTGCAACGCCTTCCAAAACCTCGATGTGAACCTCAGATCTCTATCAGAAACAATATTTAAGGGAATTCCATGGAGTCTAACTATTTTCTGGATGTACAATTGGGCCAATTTATCCAGTGAAAAGTTAATTTTTATGGGCAAAAAGATAGCAGATTTGGTTAATCTATCAACTATTACCCAGATAGAGTCATGTCCCACTGAATTCTTAGGTAAACCCACAACAATGTCCATCGAGATAATGTCCCATTTCCATTTAAGGATCACAAGAGGTTGTAAAAATCCCGCTGGCTTTTGATGCTCCACCTTCACCTTTTGACCAATGAGACATTTCGCCACAAACTCGGCAATGTCCTTTTTCATACCTGGCCACCAATAAATTCTTTTTAAATCCTGGTACATTTGAGTGCATCCAGGATGGACTGTGTATTTACTCTGATGCGCTTCCTGCAGGATCTTAGTCCTCAACTCTTGATCTTGAGGGACACAAATCCTTCCTTGATACATGATTGCTCTATCTTCCATGACAGAAAAATTTCCTTGATCTTTGTGATCCTGTAAGTATTGATTGTGAACTTGAGCCTCTTTGATCTGGGCTCTAAGGTCACACCCTATACTTAAACCAATAACGGTTAGCTTCTTTGAGGAAAAAGTAGTGTCCAGCTTCAAATTCCAAAACTCCTCTAGCATTTGCATCTCGTACAACATCATCTGGTCCATGTGTAGAGATTTTCGACTTAAGGCATCAGCTACAACATTTGCCTTTCCTGGATGATACTTTATCTCAAACTTGTAGTCATTGAGAAATTCCACCCATCTTTGTTGCCTCATATTTAACTCCTTTTGATCAAAGAGATATTTAAGACTCTTGTGATTGCAATATACTTCAAAGGTTGCTCCGTATAAGTAATGTCGCCAAATCTTTAAAGAAAACATCACCGCCGCCAATTCAAGATCATGGGTTGGATAGTTTCCTTTGTAGGGTCTTAGTTGTCTAGAGGCATAAGCAACTACTCTCTTGTCTTGCATTAGCACACACCCTAGCCTTTTCTTTGAAGCATCACTATACACTTCAAAATGTCCTGTGGGTTCTGGAATAATTAAAACTGAAGGAGTGGTCAGTCTTGTCTTAAGCTCCTGAAAACTAGCTTCACATTGATCAGTCCATTTGAAAAGACTTCCCTTCCTGGTCAATTTAGTCAATGGCAAGGCTATACGAGAGAAGTTTTGTATAAACCTCCTGTAGTATCCTGCCAAACCCAGGAAACTTCTAACTTCCGTAACCGTCTTTGGTCTCTCCCACTGAATCACTGCTTTCATCTTGCTAGGATCTACGGCTACCCCACTATTAGAGATGACAAGTCCGAGAAACTTCACCTCTGACAGCCAAAATTCACACTTCTCTAATTTGGCATATAACTTTTTCTTTTTCAGCACTTGCAGCACGATTCAGAGATGTTGTTCATGTTCTTTTTCACTCTTAGAGTATATCAAGATGTCATCAATGAACACTACAACAAATTGATCTAGGTAGGGTCAAAAAATGTGATTCATGTAATCCATGAAAATTGCAGGTGCATTCGTCAACCCGAAGGGCATTACGAGAAACTCATAGTGCCCATACCTAGTCCTGAAGGCAGATTTTGGTACGTCCTCCTCCTTAATCCAAATCTGATGATATCCTGACCTCAAGTCAATTTTAGAAAAGATGGAGGCTCCCTTCAGTTGATCCAATAAGTCATCTATCCTAGGGAGAGGGTACTTATTTTTTATAGTCACCTTATTCAGCTGTCTGTAATCTATGCATAGTCTCAAGCTCCCGTTTTTCTTCTTAATAAACAATACAGGAGCTCCCCAAGGTGATACACTCGGTCTAATGAATTGCTTGTCTAATAGTTCCTCCAACTACTTCTTTAGTTCTTGTAGTTCCTTCGAGGCCATTCGATATGGTGCAATAGAGATAGGCCCTGTCCCAGGTAGGAGATCAATAGAAAACTCTATCTCTCTCTTGGGAGGTAAGCCTGGAATATCTAATGGAAATACTTCAGAAAAGTCGTTGGCTATTGGGATTTCATTAAGCTTCGATTCGACTTCTAGGTTTGATAAATACAAGAGAATGTATCCAAGTACTCCATTCTTCAACTCCCTATTAACTTGATTGGCATTTAGCATTAATAACTGGATCTCCTCTTTCAGAGTAAGAGGTAGAAATTCAACGGTCTTGTTACAACAATTCAGTAAGACTCGATTTCTAGACATCCAGGCTAACCCTAGAATGACCTCAATACCTCTTAAAGGTAAACAGACGAGGTCTACAGAAAAAGTTTTCTCCTAGATGGTGACTTGACAGTCCTTACATACAGAGGAAGTTAATACCCGTTCCCTTGTAGGGGTTACTATGGATAGCTCATAGGGAGTTTCAGAAATAGGAAACTAAAACTTCCTAATACATTCTTTCGATATAAATGAATGACTAGCACCAGAGTCAAATAACACCATAAGAGCAAATCCATAGATATAGCATGTACCTTGAATCATTTCAGAAGATTGAGCTGCCTCTTGGCCGCTCAGGGTGAAAACCCTTCCTTTCATCCGAGGCCTCTGTTCTGGCTGCTTCCCCACATTTTGTGGGCAGTTTCTCGCAAAATGTCCCTTCTGTCTGCAATTGAAGAAGACATCTTGTCCCATGTAGCATGGCCGATTACTATGCATGCGTTCGCACTTAGCGCACTTGATTGGGGTAAGGTGTTGTTGAAAAGACCTAGGACCCGCAATCAATGGCCTTTTACCAGCTCCATATCCACTTCTTCTCACGTTCTTTCCAGGGTTGGAAAAATTTTTCTTCCTTTTCCATAGGTTTCGCCTTTGCTTTTCGTCCTCCATTGCCTTTAAACTCTTTTCCAATAGTATGCATTTATTTATCAAAGGTACAAACTTCCTGATCTCCATAGCTATAACAGCATTCTTTATCTTCGGGTTTAGTCCCGCTTTAAACTTAACCGCCTTCCATGCTTCATCTGGATTATATCGCAGATAAGAGGAGAACTTAGACAGCTCCTCGAACCTTGCGATATACTGGTCCACGGTCATGCGGCCTTGCCTGAGTTGGAGAAATTCGATCTCTTTCTCTTCCAGTACAGTATTTGGAAAGTACTTTTCAAAAAAAATGTCCTTGAGCACTTGCCAGGTGATCTGTCTTCCCTGATGAGCTAAAAGTTCTCTAGCTCCACGCCACCAGTATTCTGCTTCATCCTTTAACATATATGCAGCAAAAATAATTTGCTGCTCTTCAGTACAGCCCATTACTTCAAATATTTTCTCTAATTCCCTTATCCACCTTTCGGCTACCGTTGGGTCATAGCCACCTTGGAAACAAGGTGGTCTAGTCCTCAGGAACTCGGATATGCCATCATCTTTTCCAGCCATCTGGTTGTTAGCACCATTCTCAACATTTGGGTTATTAGCATTCTGGAGATATTGTAAAATTTGGTTAGTGGTCATGACTTGGTCTCGAATTGCCGTGGCCAGGTTGTGCAGGGTTTCCTCTGCATTGGTTGCTGGATTCCTCCTTGGTGGTGCCATTTCCTACTATGGCAAAAACAAAGTTATGCTACTATTGAGGTGATCAAGCCCAATAGTTAGTTCAAAAAAATTTAATAGCAGTCATAACACCACCTCGGAATATAGATAGGAAACACTAGTAATTTCTTACGTATATGAATCATTGATCCCCTACACAGCACAAACACAACATACTCAAGACACTATAAGATCGATTTAGATAACCATCCACCCACTGGCCATCTAGGATCGACCTGTTCTGATACTAATTTTATAACAACTCCATTTAAGTATCAATTTTTTTTTAAAATACCATGAAGTTATTACCTCGTTACAACTTAACTCAATATAACATTTATTTAATTTATACAATACAAAGTTTATATACATGTCATTAATCAAAACATACGTACAACATATCAAACACATAAAAATATACATCTTATTTATTCTGGTTGACCAATTCTGGAGATACAGGTGTGGGTGGTTGCAACTTCACCGTGATCTAAGCCAACTCGACCACAAACATTTTATTTGCTTCTGGGATCTGCCCAACATAAAGTACCTGATCCAACGTGCACTAAAAACCAGAGCTATAGAAAAATCTGCATAACTAATTTTTTGAACATGATATGGAAATATAGTGAGAATTAAATCCTAGTAAGTTCAACAATAAATCATCATCAATATAGCTCATCACGTCATGTTCAGCTGAATAAACTACAGAAAATATCTTTGGTCACATGAATGCATTATATCTATGCACATAATAATCATACAGTAATGATATGTATGACAGGATTAACTATTTTCAGAATATCATATGATGACTATCAATTTATTCTCATATGAAGCTACCCCGGTCAGGGTGAGTATTTTCTACTCTCCGGTACGGGCTTTTCTCGCTCCGTCCGACATGGCCCACTTTCTCTTTCTTTTCTCATTAACATGATCATAACCGTTGGTAGGGCGTCCCCTACTGGTGCACCACACGGATTGCCATGTGACCGTGCTCATTTCTTTTCTTTTCACAATGATAGCCAAAAATATGCTTTCAATAACAAGTATGTTCATCAAAATATAATTATTACCATAAATCATTGGTAATCATGCCATGAACATAACCATTTCAAATATCACTTCATAAATATTTCCATGTCAGAATTTCACACTTAAGATGGTAAGAAGTTAATACAATGGCAATGGCTATGGCATATACTAATCATTTATTATTTTCATTTATAAGATTTGTCTCCTTTTTTAAATATTAATTTTATTTCTTTATTTTCTTGATGCAGGTTTCCATCATATCTAACCTTCTCTTTATGCTTGGCCTTTAGTCATTTTCTTTATATCATTTCCAACACATGTTCTAACAAATTTATAGAGCATTGTTCTCCAATTTGATTTCTACTATTACCCTATAATTAAAGAGGTTCATCTAGGGTAGAAAAATGTTGAAAATAGGCTTAACCAGCTTCCAACATGGTCTATCCATGTTCCAGAACATGACCATGCTTTAAAAATACTTCAAATGTACTAAAAAATAGCCCCGAACACGGTTAATCCGTGCTTGAAGCACTCAGAACATGGTCTGGCCGTGTTCTATGACCTTTGCTCACTAATTAGAGTATAACTCCCTCATTTTAACTCCGATTGAGGTGATCTTGGTGTCTATAGAAAGCTAAGACCATTATCTAAAACTAGTATGTTAATCATATCAGCAAAATAGTAATACCCCTTGGTGTTATGACTCCCTTAAATACAATATTATTTCTTCTCGGGTAGGTTCTAACTTTTACTTACTAATCTGACTATATCTCCCACATAAGAATTCCAAATTAAGTGATTCCAGTGTTTAAACATCCGTGACACAAAAATACATAATTCATATGTTAACCATTTATTTTAATTCCTTATAGAATTGTCCCAGAATTTAAAACACCGAAGCTATCCTAACATATTCTTCTCTGATTAAAAATTTTCTGACCTTTGTTTACTAATCGGAACATATCTACCTCATATGAACTCTAAATTGAATGATTCCAGTGACTCAAAATCCGTGACACATATATCTATAATTCATATGTTAACCATTTATTTTAATTCCTTATAGATTGTTCCCAGAAATTAAAATACCGAAGCTCAAAATTCTGCCACCCATAACCATACCCATGCAGAACTATCTACACCAACTTAAGTATTCAAACATACATCACATGCAAGATCAATATGTAACATGATATAGCAACATCCATGACCAATCATCAAAGTTCTAAGATCAAAATCTCATATAAATATGATAAGTTTCAAAAGTTTTCTTCAAAAAGAAATATTGTTAAACTTACATTGTGTACTTAGCCTTCTAAACTTCTCCTTCTTCTTCCTTCCTTTCTTCTCCTCTCTTTCTCTCCTTTCCTTACTCTACCTTGCTTCTATTTCTCTCTCTTCCTCACTTGGACGAAATTAAAATGTTGTAGGGGTGAGTTTTGCTTAAATAGACTACCAAATAATACACCTTTCATGGTCATGGGTCTACCTTATCACAATTAGGATACACTTTGTTGACTATTTGGAAAACAAACAACTTATGTTCTTGTCTTCCTCTTCCTTAGTCAAGATATGCATAGGAAAAAGAGATTTGTATTTTGAAAATTATGATGATATGTTCTTAAGATAAGGGACAAGGTCCCTTTGATTTAGGGATTCATTTCCATTTTCTTTTGTCTTAAACAAGTATGATAGGTTTGCCTTTTTAGGTGGCAAATTTCTAGCCCTTGAATCTCCATTATTTGGTTGATATAATTTATGTGGGATATGAATGTTTTTATCCTAATGCCATGTATTATCATACCACTTGCTAAAATTATGAGTGTAGGATATAGATATTTTTGTCCTAAATCCTTGTATTATCATGCCACTTGCCAAAATTATGAATGTAGAATCACAGCACTTGCTAAATTTTTGTCTTAATACCATGTAACCTAATCTTTATTATTATTACATTATTATATCATCACCTAATTTATTTTATTTTATTTTTTCTCTTGGATTTGGGCTTATTCCTACCTATTATGGGCTTATTCCTACCCATTTTCTTTGCTTTGGATAAAATTCTACCTCTCTTGGAGGGCTTGGTCACATTTTCATAATTTTTGGGCTATTGGTCCAATGACTATATCCTAGTCCAAGTCTATGTTTTATTTCTTGCTTAGGTTATCCAATGGGCTTGCTAGAAACTTATGTGAAGTGGAAAAACTCTATATGAAGTGTCCATAGGTAAAAGCCCAATGTATGGGTAAAGATTTTAAACTTAGTAACTCTAATTCTTGAATTAGGAAAAATTACCCTAATCCAATGTTCTTGAAATTTTAAGACATTTACTTGTTTCTAAAAATTTATCTTCCTTATCCATGAATTTTGCATCTCTTTAGTATGTTATTTTTAATTGTTTTTCCTATTAGGTTTTCCCTCTTTATTTGTTATCTTAATGTTAGGAACATTTTCTATGCATATACATAAGGTGAAGAATTTCTAAGGATTATATTTCATTAAATATCTAAAATATTGTCTAATAAATTTTATTTCCTTAATTAAATATTTATGTACCTTTATCAATAAAAGAAATGAAATTAAGGATGTTACATGAGCCAACTCGACCACAAACATTTTATTTGATTTTGGGATCTGCCCAACATAAAGTAACTCGATCCAACGTGTACTAAAAGCCAGAGACATAGAAAAATCTGCATAACTAATTTTCTGAACATGATATAGAAATATAGTGAGAATTAAATCCAAGTAAGTTCAACAATAAATCATCTTCCATATAGCTCATCACATCATGTTCAGCTATATAAGCTATAGCAAATATCTTTAGTCACATGAATGCACTATATCTATGTACATGAGAATCATACAATAATGACATGTATGACATGATTAACTATTTTTAGAATATCATATGATGACTATCAATTTATTCTCATATCAAGCTACCCCAGTCATGGTGAGTATTTTCTATTCTCCAGTACGGGCTTTTCTCGCTTTGGCCGACATGGCCCACTTTCTCTTTCTTTTCTCATTAACATGATCATAAATGTTGGTAGGGCATCCCCTACTGGTGCTCCACACGGATTGCCATGTGACCGTGCTCATTTATTTTCTTTTCACAATAATAGCCAAAAATATGCTTTCAATAACAAGTATGTTCATCAAAATATAATTATTATTAAAAATCATTGGTAATCATGTTATGAACATAACCATTTTAAATATCATTTTATAAAATATTTCCATGTCAAAATTACACATTTAAGATGGTAAGAAGTTCATACAATGGCAATGGCTATGGCATATACTAGTCATTTATTATTTTCATTTATAAGATTCTTCTTCTTTTTTAAATATTAATTTTATTTTTTTATTTTCTTGATGCTAGAGATATGTACAGATTAGTAGGTTCTGACCTCTACCTACTAATCTGTCCATATCTCCCTCATAAGAATTCCAAATT
Source organism: Gleditsia sinensis (assembly GCA_037074535.1). Classification (NCBI taxonomy): domain Eukaryota; kingdom Viridiplantae; phylum Streptophyta; class Magnoliopsida; order Fabales; family Fabaceae; genus Gleditsia; species Gleditsia sinensis. The sequence goes on from CM073467.1 coordinate 17,769,579, forward strand.
AAGTGATTCTAGTGGTAAACAATCCATGACACATATAGAAATAATTTTTATGTTAATCGTTTATTTTAATTCCTTACAGAATGTTCTCAGAAATTAAAAGACATTAGCTATCCTAAATTATTCTTTCCTGATTAACCAATTTTTGACCACTGCATACTAATCAGACCATATCTACCTCATAAGGACTCCAAATTGAGTGATTCCAGTGATTAAAAATCCATGACACATATATCTATAATTCTTATGTTAATCATTTATTTTAATTCCCTATAGAATGTTCCCAAAAATTAAAACACAGAAGCTATCCTAACATATTCTTCCCTGATTAACCATTTTCTGATGACTACTTACTAATCAGACCATATCTACCTCATATGGATTCGAAATTGAGATATTTCAGTGGATAAAAATCCGTAAGACCTAGATCTATATTTTTCATGTTAACCATTTGTTTTAATTCCTTAGCGATTCTTTCCATAATTTTAAAAATAGAAGCCTAAAATTTTGCCACCCATAGCCATACCTATGCAGAACTATTTACACCAGCCTAAGTATTCAAACATACATAATATGTAAGATGATATAGCAACATACATGACCAATCATCAAAGTTATAAGATCAAAATCTCATATAAATATTACAAGTTTCAAAACTTTTCTTCAAAAAGAAATATTGTTAAACTTACCTCGAGCACTTAGTCCTCTAGACTTCTCATTTCTCTTTCTTCCTTTCTTCATCTCCTTTCCTCACTCTACCTTGCTTCTATTTTTTTCTCTCCCTCACTTGGACGAAAATTCTAATGTTATAAGGCTGTGTTTTGCTTATATAGACTATCAAATAATTCACCTTTCATAATCATGGGTTTACCTTATCGCAATTAGGATGCACTTGGTTAAATTTTTGGAAAACAAACAACTCATGTTCTTGTCTTCCTCTTCCTTCGTCAAAATATGCATAGGAAAAGGAGATTTGTATTTTGAAAATTATGATAATATATTCTTAAGATAAGGGACAAGGTTCCTTTGATTTAGAGATTCATTTCCTTTTTCTTTTGGCTTAATCAATTATGATTGGTTTTCCTTTTTAGGTGGCAAATTTCCAACCCTTGAATCTTCCTTGCTTAGTTAAAATTATTTGTGTAGGATAAGGATGTTTTGTCATAATGCTATGTATTATTACCCACTTGCTAAAATTATGAGTGTAAGATATAGATGTTTTGTCCTAATGCCATGTATTATCATACCACTTGCTAAAATTATGAATGTAGGATATCACACCACTTGCTAAGTTTTTGTCTTAATGCCATGTCACCTAATCTTTATTACACCATTATTTTATCACTTTATTTTATTTTTATTTTTATTTTTTCCTCTTGGGTTTGGGCTCATTCTTGCCCATTTTCTTTACTTTGGTTAGAATTCTACCTTTCATAATGGTCTTAGTCACATTTTCATGATTTTTGGGCTACCGGTCCAATTTCTATATCTTTGTCCAAGTCTATGTTTTATTTCTTCCTTGGGCTATTCTATTGGCTTGCTAAAAATTCATGTGAAGTAGAAAAACTCTATATGAACTATCCATAGGTGAAAGCCTAATTTATGGGTGGTGATACTAAACTTAATAAGTTTAACTCTCAAATTAGGACAAATTACCCTAATCCAATCTTCTTAAATTTTAATACCTTTACTTGCTTCACAAAAATATATCTTCCTTACCCAACAATTTGACCTTTCTTTAGTATATTTATTTCTAATTTTTCCTCTTAGATTTTCTCTCTTTACCTATTCCATTAATGTTAAAACATTTCTATGCATACACGTATGGTGAAGAATTTCTAAGGATTATATTTCCTTAGATATCTAAAAATTGTCTAATAAATTTTATTTCCTTAATTAAATATTTATGTACCTTTATCAATAAAAGAAATGAAATTAGGGATGTTACTTTGAATACTTTTGTACTTTTATTAATACATGAAATGAAATTAGGGATGTTACACTGCGGGCATCCCTACTTGCTAAAATAGGTTATTAGCTTTTCACCAGCCTATTCTATCATGGACCTAGTTTTTTTTGGACAAGTATCACGGACATAGTCAATCACAAAGTTTTAGTCTATTTTAATAGCCTCAGCTTCATAATGGGGAAGCCCAAATACATCCCAAGGGAAGAACAAGGCTTCAAACTAAGGATAGCTGCTAAGTACTTTTATTTACTCTCCTCAATATTAAGAGAAAACCAAAACCTTGAATTATTAGGGTTTAGATTTTGCCCCAAAACCACTAAAACCACTAAAGGTCCTCATCATGCTTGGACATTTATTCTCTATGGCCCTTGCGAATAAAATGACTTCATCTATGTAAATAAGACAAGCAAATGCTAGGCCATTCCAGAACTTGTACGGATTCCAAGCTTTCTCTTCTACCTCTAAGTAATGAGGTGCAACAACCATTCTATACACAAAATAAATAGGTATAGAGAAATTGGATCCCCTCGGCGGATGCCACAAAAAGGAGAGAAAGACATGACATTCCTATATTAATTAGAATGGAATAAATCGTCAAGGAGACATAGTTCATAAAAAGGTTAGTAAAGTTTTGAGGGAATTTAAACTTCTCTAAAGTAAAGTGAACAAAATCCTAGTTCATCCTATCATAAGCTTAGTGAATATCGAGCTTTAAAACCTTCCAACCCTCAACCTTTTCTGACTTCCTATGTGATGGAGAATTTCTTAAGTCACCCCTACATTGTCAATCCCTTTCCTCCTTGGGAAAGAAGTCTAAAAAGGGGTGACGATGTTTTTTATGTGGGGTTTAAGCCTTTCACCTAGAATTTTTAAAGCAATATTATACAAGGAGTTAAACAAACCTATCGAATGAAACTGCCCGATGGATGCAGGGGAATCAATCTTAGGGATAAGACAATACGTGCTCTATTCCAATATAAGGAAAGTGTTTCACTAGCAAAGATCTTGTTAATGGCATCATAGAGCGAGGGTCCCACGACATCCAAATATGCCTTAAAAACACTTGGTTGAAAACCACCAGGACCTAGAGCTTTGAAAGGCTTTAAACTCCACTAGGTAGCTTTGATATCTTGATGGGTTGGCAAAAAGCTAAACTCTTGATCTAAAAATTGGTGGGATAGTTCAAAAGGCAATGGAATTTTATCAGGGAGCAAAAATGGTGATGTTGCGATATAGACTTCTTTTAGTGATCAATTTGTAGTCACTCTCTGATGTCATTATTCATACCACAAATATGATTAGATAGTTTTTTAGCTAAAGTGATTGAGTGGAAGAATTTCATATTGCCATCTCTAGTCAAAAGAAAATCCCCCCTTGATTTCAAGACCTAGAGCTTTTCCTTTAGTAGTAAGAGATCCCAAAATTTCATAGTAAGTTTTCCTTTCAAATGGAGAAGGGCATGAGAGGGATTGTTCTCTAAGGCACATTAAATACACTCCAGTCTGGCCAAAATGCTTGCTTTATCCCTAAAGATATGATAGAAGGTGTCTTTGCTCCATAAGGCCACATCTATGGTAAAATTGATTAAAGATTGGTCTACATCTAAAAAAGATCTATTCCAAGAATTATTGACAATAAGATGAAAATTAGGATGTTTCATTTGAAACATTTCCATACCAAATGACTTAGATTGAAACCTCGATTGATATTAAGAAGAATCAAGTAGTGATCTAAAGTGATCCTCGGGAGATGGAAGAATTATCTGTTACGATATAAATGGATCCATGCTAGATTTGCACAAGCTCGGTCTAAATGCTCTATAATAATATGCCCATAAGGCATTTATTAGTTCAATTAAATTTGGGTCCCACAAATCCTAAATCCGAAAGGTTGCAATTATTAAGGAGCTCATGAAACATAACAGCTTTCTTGTGAGAAATATTCTTCCTTGAAGTTTCTCATTAGAATAAAAAAGCTCATTAAAATCCCCAATTACCACCCAAGGTAAATTATGAGTCAACACTACTTTCTTTAAATTATCCCACATTACACATTGACAATTAAAATTAGGGCTAGCATACATACCAGAAATAAGAATAGAATAAGCAAATACATGGATATCAAAATGCACTTCTTGGAAGTTATGCTCTAGAATGTTGAGATATGTCACATTGTTGTCTTAAAGGATCGATATGCCCCCAAAGAAATCCATAAATTCAACTTTGAATCGGCTATCCTTACTCAAATTTTCAAGAATTTCTTCTACTCTTGCACCAACTACATGAGTGCCCATGATGAGAATAACTTTCCACATGATCACCTTTATCAAAATGCAACAATTTTGAAACTGTTTCTATATAGTCAAAGTTATCTTCTTTAACTCAGTGGGCTCCTTTTCCTCCTCTGATACCAAGTTAGTTTTTGGGCTTTATGATGACACAATATCAAGGTCTTGCATTGTCTATCTTGGTCCAAAATTTTATGGAGACGTTTATCTCACGATATATTTGTTAGAATTAGGGAAAGGAAATAAGCACTAAATTTATTGCTTCCACATGGAATTTGTCAAGAAAGGTTGGCCACCATTTCAGCTTCATCATGTTCCCATTCTAGTGTAAAAAATCATAACAACTTGGCAACAATTTTTTTAAGACTTTTGGCACATAATTTTGCCTATAAAAAGGCAAGAAAGTATAAGGTGAAATGCATTAGGAGAAAAAAAGCTTAAGGTATTTGCATCTTATACCATTTTTCTGCTCTTCTATAGCTTCTCTAAAGAGAAAATTGTGAGGTTTATGCTCTTATTGTTAAAGAGAATAGTAAATGTTCTCTCCTTGTAATTAGAGAGTAGTTGTAATAGCCCTATTCTTTCTAGTGTAATAATTTATTCACTTGTACATGGACGTAGCCTTTATAAGGTTAACCATGCTAATTTTTTGTGTTCATTTTATCTACAGTTTTCTCATTTTAAACTTTTGTTGCAAGCTTATTACGATCTTCGATTTACTAACAGTGGTATCAGAGCCTTATTCTTTTAAGTTTTAGTATGCTTTGTGGTTGAAGCTATTAGCTGATCTTCCACGTCAAAAAAGACTTTTGAGGTTGTGGTTTTGTATTGTAGTATTGTTCATAGTCCATCGTGAAATAGTTATATTATGCAAAGAGTGAAGAAAAATGTTTACAAAGTTTAAAATAAAGAAGTTTAATGGGAATAATTTCTCATTATGGAAGATAAAAATGATGGCAATCTTAACAAAAGAAGATTGTGTAAAGGCAATTGAAGAAAGACCTGCATAGATCACTGAGGACAAAAAATGGAAGAAAATAAATGCCAATGTTGTTGTAAATCTCTACCTTGGTTTAACAAATGAAGTTTATTAAGCGTAAATGAGAAGAAGAATGCAAAAGAGATATGGAATACTCTCTCAATGTTGTATAAGGCTAAGTCATTGCACAACAAAATCTTCTCCAAATGGACTATTCAGATGTCATAATCTATTTTAGTGATGGATCACATCAACACCCTCAATACATTATTTTCTAAACTCTCAAATTTGGGTTATAAAAATAAGTGTAAATGAGCATGCATAAATTCTACTTCAAAGTATACTATATTTATATGATCAACTCATCATCAAACTAACGAAAAATATTCTCACAAACTTTCTAGTCTTTGAGAATGTTGTAGCTACTGATTTGGAAGAAGAACAAAGATGCAAAAACAAGGAAGACAAGATAAAAAATTCACAACAAGTGAAGACATTATAGATGACAAGAGGGAGATCAACAAAACATGGGCTAGTGGAAGCCAAACTCACGATAGGTCAAAATCAAGAAGTAGGAAAAATATCAAGTGTTGTAATTGTGTCAAGTAAGGGCACATGAATGAGTGTTAGCATTTAAAGAACGATAAAGGTCTTGAGTCATCCAATGCTCAGGGAAATATAGAAAACACTTTAGAAAATAGTGAAATTCTTTATAGCAAGGCAATAATAGAAAGAAAATCACATTTTGTTGATGTTTGTATCATGGAATCAAGAACTACATGGCATATTGTAATGACCTCAGAAATACTTTTTAACCTGTCTACTTTCATTTTTTATCTCATTACCACCCTTCTTTTATCTATATTACTTTACTTACTTACTCAATTGCTAATTGAATATTTAATTAACTAAGAAATATAATAAAATAGCACATCATAATTTTATATATAACATTAGATTAATAGAGGCATGGAGCCATTACATCTGTTCAACTAACTAGGGCGATGTTTATATACAAACCATAATAGCCCAAATACTATCTATAGCACAAAAACTAGAAAGGTACTCATTCACTATTTTAAAAGAATATATCCCATGGGATCTAGTTAGTATAGATATCTGCATACACAGATTTTTAACTATTACATAGGATAATGTCCATCTGGATCTCTTGGTGCCATAGGTAGTGGTAGAGGCGCATGCACCAGGAGCTCAGACATTTCCAATATCACTAGATTCTACACTATTGGAAAGTACCCCAAGTAGGGTAGCTCTACCCAGTGTATCACAAATACCAAGGTCATAACATATACTAGCATGATAATAAGCTGATTTGAATATAATATGAAACCATAGTGAGAATGAAAATTCATAGTAGATTTTATAGTAATTAAGTGTATAAATTATAGAATGCATGTAGCCATAATCATTATAATATGTCTAATGCATGAAATATCATGTAAATATAGCAGTTATAAATATATCATAACTTTTTTTTCTTTTTTTTTTCATTAGGCAGTTTCAATTGCTTTATCCATTTATTGAGTGTGAAAATTACGTGATCATCAACCTACCGTGAGCACCAGCCCACTACTGTTAGAGCAATTGGCTCAACCTGTGTTTGCCTCACACTATCTAGGCATGGCATAAATCATATTTCTTTATCCGTGAATAGGGTGTCCCCTATTTTGGTACCAATAAGGCATGAGACCTAGGGCCAACTTGTGCTACCAAGAGTCTTTCCTTGTCTGATGTCTTCACTTTTTTTGAAATCAACCCAGTTATTGTAACAAATACATTATATATATATATATGTAAAATCTCATGAAGTCATTGCATCTTTACTTCAAACTATTTAACTCATAATAACATTCAATTAAATTAACTGAGCATAATTAAATTTTATGGTATACCATTAACACTGATACAATTCTGAGTTCACATATGCATCATTAATTAAAAATGTCTGTAAAAAAATTAAATACATATATGTCTACATCTTATTCATCCATATTGACTATTTTTGGGAATACGGGTGCAAGTGGTTACACCTTCACTGAGATCTTAACCAACTCGACCCAACATACACTAAAAATCGATTATAGACAATATCTGCATATTTAGTATTTTGAACATTATATGAAAATTTAGTGAGAATTAAATCTCAGTAGGTTTAACAATAAATTATAATTATCATCAATGTAGCTCATCATGTCATGTTCATCTGTATATGTTACAGTAAATACCTTATGTCACATGAATACACTTTATCTATGCACATAAAAATCATATAGTAATGAAATGTATGACATGAATAACTATTTTCAGAATATCATATGATGGCTATCAACTTATTTTCATACCAAGCTACCTCGGTCAGGGTGAGTACTTTCTACTATTGGGTATGAGCTTTTCTCACTCTGTCCGATATGGCACACTTTCTCTTTCTTTTTTCATTAGCATAATCATAGCCGTGAGTATGGTGTTCCTTGCTGGTGCACTATGCGGACCACCATGTGACTGTGCTCGTCTCTTTCCTTTTAACATCAATAGCCAAAAATATGATTTCAATAACAAGTATGTTCATTATACTCACATGCCATAATTTATAATCAAAGCATAATCATTACCAAAAATCATTGGTAAAATACAATCTTGCCATGATCATAATCATTTTCAACTACCACTTTATACAATATTTCTATGTCAAAATTACACACTTAAGATGGTAAGGAGTTCATGCAATGGCAATGGCAAGGGCAAGGGCATACACTAGTCAATTATTATTTTCATTTATAAGATTTTTCTTCTTTCTTAAATATTATTTTCCTCTCTCACTAATCAGAGTATAACTCCTTCATTTTAAATTCAATTGAGGAGATCTTGGGGTCAATTTAAAGATAAGACAATCTTATAAAACCATTATGTTGAACATTTTAGTGAAATATTAAGTAATCATGGTGTTATTAATCCCTTAAATTCAATGTTATATCTTCTCGGGTATGTTCTGATCTCTTCTTACTAATCTAACCATATCTCATGATAAAGGAGAATTTTGAGTGCTTATCAGTCATATTTTGTCCCCTATTTCATAGTAACTTGTGATTATTTCTATGCTTTTGGTTATACTTTGTTCTGGGTACTGCTGTGGTTTGTTTTGTGATTGCAGGAGAGCAAAAGAAGCCAAGAAGCAAGGAAAAACAATCATGGAAAGAGCCTAAAAGACTTGGGATATGCTAAGGAGGAAGCAAGGAGGCTACACATCAAAAATCATGAAGAAAGGAGCATGGAAGCATGCAGCACGGCCAGGCCGTGCTTGGTGGCCTGCAACATGGCCTGGCCGTGCTCTGAGCAAGAGATGCAGGATTTCCCCAGATTCTAGCCCGAAGAACGGCCAGGCCGTGTCTTGGGACACAACCGTGCTTCGGGGTCGGTATAGAATGTTAAATTAGGGTTTTTGAACGAAGAAAAAGTAGGGAAGGCTTGGTGATGCGCAGCTAAACAGAGGAGGACCGTAGAAAACGCTGAAGAAACACCTTTTAGGCTTAGGAAACACATTTAGACTAGGTTTTTACATAGATTATTGATGATTTTGATGTTCTAGAGTAGATTTTACGGCATTCAAGGTTGTAATTCATCTGAATTTATCTGCACACCAGGTTCTATCTTTCTATTTTCAGTTTTCTTCTTCTACTTCTACTCATTCTCTTTCAATTGTATTGAACTACTATGATTTACTCAATGAAGATGAATTTGATTCTTGTTTTGATGATGTGTAAGTAAATTCAATCTAGGGTTTCGGTGAACTCAATTGTGATACAATGATACTGTGCTTATGACCTGAATTGTGAAACCCTAATTGTAATTGGTACTAGATTAATTTGGATTGACTATTATATGCATGAATTAGTTGATAGAATGCCTGATCACCAATCTATCATGTCTTAGGTATTTAATCAATGAACTGAAAGGTGAAGATTAAAACTGAAACCCAATAGTTAATTAGGGATATCTTAATCACAAAAGTAGTTTAAGATGCTCTAGGATTGAATCAATTAATGGGAACGAGAAAACTGATTAGTTGCATTCTATGGTTGGCATAAATCTTAATGGACTTAGGTTAAGCTAAGAACCATGAAAGTAGGTAATTTGATTAACCTAGGTACGATTGGTAATGCTTGAAAGAGATTTCTAATTAATTAAGGCTAAACCATCCCCAATAATCTAGACAATTTCAATTAGAGGAAAATATCAGTTGTTGAATATCACAAGTGTGGTGAACTGTAACCCTAGGCTTTGTTTAATTGGTTATTTGCATCTATTTAATTATGAAACTCTCTGATAGAATTACATCGATTTAGATAGCATATTTTGTGGAATTCTAGTAGTTGACATTGTTCTCTGTGGGACACGACCCATTCTTGCCGAACTAGCTACAGCTACACCGTGCACTTGCGGTATTTGGTAAAACATACACACAACATCTCCCTCATATAGATTCCAAATTGAATGATTCTAGTGGCTAAAAATTCGTGATACATATATTTATATTTGTTATGTTAACCATTTCTTTGAATTTCCTACATATCTTGCCCATAAATTCAAACATAGAAACTTACCTAACAGATTCTTCCCTCGTCAACTAGTTTTTTACCACTGCTTAATAATTTGACCATAGCTCGCTCATATTGATTCCAATTTGAATGACTCCAGTAGCTAAAAATTCGTGAGACATATATCTATATTTTTTATGCTAAGAATTTCTTTTAATTCCCTGCAAAGTTTTCCTAGAAATTCAAACACAGAAACTTACCTAACAGATTCTTCCCTGGTTGACTAGTTTCTGACCACTGCTTACTAATCTAACCATATCTCCCTCATATGGATTCAAATTTGAATGCTTCCAGTGGTTTAAAGTTCATGACACCTATATCTATATTTTTTATGTTAAGCATTTCTTTTAATTCCCTACATATATTTACACAAAATTCAAACACAGAAGCATACCTAACAGATTCTTCCCTAGTTAACCATTTTCTGACTACTGCTTACTAATCAGACCATATCTCCCTCATTTGAACTCCAAATTAGGTAATTTCAGTGGCTACAAATAAGTGAGACATGTATATACATTTTTTATGTTAGTAATTATTTTTAATTCTTAACTAATTCTTCATAAAATTTCAAAAACAAAAACTTCTCTAGTTACTCCAAAATCCATTTTTCTTACCAAAACCTTTCTTAAGGTTCTAGTTCATCCTTTTATATAATTGATAAAGGGGAAATTTGAGTGCTTAATGGTTATATTTTATCCCCTAATTAGTAGTAAACTTGTGATTATTTTCCCGCATTTGGTTATGCTTTGCTCTGGATACTGCCTTGGTTTGTTTTCTGTTTTTAAGAGAGCAAAAGAGGCCAAGAAGCAAGGGAAAACACCCATGAGAAGTGCCATATGGACTTAGAACAAGATGAGGAGGAAGCAAGGAGTAAGCCCACCAAAAATCAACAAGAAAGGAGCAAGGTAGCCCCCAACACGGCCAGGCCGTGTTCTAGGCAAAAACTACAGAAACTTCCCAGAATCCAGCCCGTAGCACGGCTAGGCAGTGTCTTGGAACACAGTCGTGCTTCAGGGTCCGTACTGAACGTAAAAATTAGGGTTTTGGCTGCCCAAACTGATATATATGCAGGGGGATGTGCAGCAGAAGCGGAGAACCAAAAAAGACACTTGGGAATCAGTTTTTAGGCTTAGGAAACACCTTAGGATTGGTTTTAGAGTAGGATTAGAGTTTACTTTCATGTTCTTAGCTTAGATTTGACAACAAGTCAGCATTGTATTTCTTTACATTCAACAATCCAGGTTTTATCTTTCTATCTCTACACTCATCTCTATTTCTACTCCTTTCTCTTGGTTTGTATTGAACATCTATGGATTGTTTAATGAATTTGGTTTTAATTTCCATTTCTATTATGTTTGAGTAGTTTTGATCTAGGGTTTCAGTAAACCCACTTATAGTGTGATGATACATTGTGCTAATTGAACTAATGGAACCATAATTGTGTTATCTATGGTTAATTAGGATTAGCTATTATGCATTGGTTATAGGAGTTGATGAATGTCTGGCCAATATTTATCACGTCTTAGGATTTTAATTGATGGACTGAAAGGTGAAGATTAATACCGGAACCTAATAGTTAATTAGGGATATCTTAATCACGAAAGTAGTTTAAGGTTCCCTAGGATTGAATCAATTAATGGGCACGAGAAAACTGATTAATTGTATTCCATGGTTGGCATAGAACTTAATGGACCTAGGTTAAACTAAGAACCACGAAAGTAGGCAATTGGATTAACCTAGGTACGATTAGTAACGCTTGAAAGAGGTTACTAGTTAATTAAGGCTAAACCATCCCCAATAACCTAGATAATTGCAATTAGAGGTATAAATTGGATGTTGAATATCATAAGTGTGGTGAACTGTAACCCTAGGTTTGTTTAATTGGTTATTTTCATTCGTTTAATTGTGACACTCTCTAATCGAATTACATCGATCTAGATAGCATATTTTGCATCATTCTAGTAGTTGACATTGTTCTCTATGGGATACGACCCGTACTCGCCGGACTAGCTACAGCTGCGCTGTGCGCTTGTGGTTAATTAATGAAACACACTCAACAATAATACTCTTCTATTTTCTTTCTAATTTCCATCTAACCATAGGATTACTCATTTCAACATTTTAATTAGATTTCTTACACTTAATTTAACATATCCATTATCCTCTTCTCAAGAAAAAAGAAAATCAAATCATGTATTATTAAGGGTTTTCCCAATAGAAATTTCTCATGGTCTTCTTTTAGGTGTTTAAGGCCATATTCATTTTATCAATCTAACCATATCCCATCAATATTTACCACATTTATATATACATAACAGCAGCAAAAAACCTTAAAATTTTGCCACCCATAGCCATACCTATGCAGAATCTTCCATACCAACCCAATTATTCAAACGTACATCACATGCAAGATCAACATGTAACATGATATAGCAACATCCATGGGCAATCATCAAGTAGCAACTATTATAAAATTTCATCAAATTTCTAGGATGAAAATCCCATATAAATATTATAAATTTCAAAAAATTTCTTCAAAAAGAGATATTGTTAAACCTACCTAAAGATCTCCCTAACTAATTTAGTGAATTCTTTTTCTTGTTTTCTCTTGAAGGAAGTGGCGAGATTCCTCCCTTTCTTTAACTTTTCCAGCAACTTGAATTAAAGGGGGAGGGTGAGTTTTTCACCTCAAGGATGAAGAGAAAATATGAATTCAAATGGAGATTAAGTTAACTTACCTTGAGTACTTAGTCTTCTAGATTTCTACTTCTTCTTCCTTCCTCTCTTCTCCTCTTTTTCTCACTCTACCTTGCTTCTACTTTTCCTCTCCCTCACTTGGACAAAATTATAATGTTATAAGGGTAGTTTTTACTTAAATAAATTATCAAGTGGTCTTCCTCTCATAATCATGGGTCTACCTTATCACAATTAGGATGCACTTTAATGTTTTTGTCACGCCCCAATTTAATGAATCGTGAATAACACAATAAACAAATAACTTTACCCTTACATATTTGAATACGGCTTCACAATATCACATATTTGAAAAATGTCATACGCTTACAAGTTTTCAGTATAGCTAATTATACATGCTAAAGCTATACTTAACAATATTACAACAGAAACAGGGATCCTGCTTGTGGCGTTCAGAGCATACTATAGATTACAATGACATAATATTTAAACATTTTGAGCCTTGAAAACAATGAAGGCTCACTCAGAGAATATAACACCTAGCTGATCATGTAGCTGCAGGGCTAACCTCTGTATTTTTATCTGAAAAATGTGGAAATATCGTGTAGTGAGTTTGATAACTCAGTGAGCAGATAATCCCTCATATGACCTCTCAAATCAACATATGGATATACCTAGTAGTTAAAATTTATCATATCAAAATTTACAGTTCAAAAGTACATCTATATGGGACCCACATTTTCAAATATTCTTAGTTCAAATCAATTCAAATATATGTATCCATATATGATACCATATGATCATAAATCAAACAGTGGTATGCATTAAAAACATTTCTTATAAAAATCTTAGGAGGGTCCCATATCAGAACCACCATATCATAGTTCAACCCCTTCTGTACTTTGTTGGTGTAGGATTTGCCTATACTTCGCATCTCAGCCAAGGTTTTTTCTACCACCATTCAAAAGGACACGCGAAGGGACTCTAATATGGGCAATTCCTCAAGCACAAAGCATGGGAAGGCAAATCACATCTCATATATCTGGCATCTCACTCTCCATCGTATATCATATTCCGTGTGTTATCCCTCACACGAGGCTAGCACTACCCCTGCTAGCTAAGGTATCAAGGTGCACCAAGGCTAACATCACCTGTTGTTAGAAAATAGTGTTTCTAATAGGATTCCTCTACAAAATCATCATATGCACATATTCCATATCATTCAAAACAGAGAACTTTCAATATATTATAGCTCATCTGTCATAAATTATCCCAATCATGGTTTATAACATATACATGCCTTTTCCTCGAGGCAATCATATAGCATTATAAATTAATATCACGCGCATAAATATTCATTTCATCATTTAATGAGAAATACATGTGAAATCAAATATACCATGAGTTCAAAAAATCCATTTCTCAGAACTATACTCTTCTTGAACATATAAAAGTGTAAATATCTCATAAATATAATCAAATACATGCTTAAAGATCAAGATGAGTATAGACAAGTCATAGAAAAAATTATCCACTCACAAAGTTAGGATACCAAGTTGGATAACCCCAAAATCCACATTTTCGGTCCCTATTTGGCAAAATAAACCCCAAAAATGAGTTCAGAAGGTCTAAAAACCTTGAAAATGACTCTAGATTTGCAAAATTTGGCCTCCGAGAGCTCGATCAATGCAAGTCAATGTAATATGGTCCGATTACATGTGCTACACGCACCACAAGGAGGAACTGCGCGTGCGCTTCACTTGCCGAAGGAAAACCGGTGCATGGTGTAACATCCCGTAATTTTTAGATATTTTTCTTAGAAATTCTTCACCTTACATATATGCATAGAAATCTTCTAATATTAATGGAATAGGTAAAGAAAGAAAACCTAAGAGGAAATATTAGAAATAAACATGCTAAAGAAAGGTGAAATTCTTAGGTAAAGAAAGATAAATTTTTGTGAAGTAAGTAAAGGTCTTAAAATTTCAAGAAGATCGGATTAGGGTAATTTTTCTTAATTACTAAGTTTAGTATCTCCACCCGTAATTGGGCTTTAACCTATGGATACTTCATATAGAGTTTTTCTACTTCACATGAATTTTTAGCAAGCCAATAGGATAGCTCAATGAAGAAATAAAACATAGACTTGGACTAGGATATAGAAATTGGACCGGTAGCCCAAAAATAATGAAAATGTGACCAAGCCCATTATGAAAGGTAGAATTTTAACCAAAGTAAAGAAAATGGGCAAGAATGAGCCCAAACCCAAGAGGAAAAAAAAAATTAAAGTGATGAAATAATGGTGTAATCAAGATTAGGTGACATGGCATTAAGACAAAAATTTAGCAAGTGGTGTGATTCTACACTCATAAATTTAGAAAGTGGTATGATAAGACATAGCATTAGGACAAAACATCTCTATCCCACATAAATAATTTCAACCAAACAATGGAGATTGAAGGGCTAGAAATTTGCCACTTAAAAAGGCAACCTATCATAATTGATTAAGACAAAAGAAAAAGTAAATGAATCCCTAAATCAAAGGGACCTTGTCCCATATCTTAAGAACATATTATCACAATTTTCAAAATACAAATCTCCTTTTCCTATGCATATCTTGACTAAGGAAGAGGAAGACAAGAACATAAGTTGTTTGTTTTCCAAAAATTCAACAAAGTGTATCCTAATTGTGATAAGGTAGACCCATGATCATGAAAGGTGAATTATTTGGTGGTCTATATAAGAAACCCCACCCTTACAACATTAGAATTTCGTCCAAGTGAGGGAGAGGAAAAAATAGAAGCAAGGTAGAGTGAGGAAAGGAAAGGAAGAAAGGAAGAAAGAGGAAAGAGAAGTCTAGGAGACTAAGTGCTCCAGGTAAGTTTAACAATATTTCTTTTTGAAGAAAACTTTTGAAACTTATAATATTTATATGAGATTTTGATCTTAAAACTTTGATGATTGGTCATGGATGTTGCTATATCATGTTACATATTGATCTTGCATGTGATGTATGTTTGAATACTTAGGTTGGTGTAGATAGTTCTGCATGGTTATGGCTATGGGTGGCAGACTTTTTAGTTTCGGTGTTTTAATTTCTGGGAACACTCTATAAGGAATTAAAATAAATGGTTAACATATGAATTATAGATATGTGTGTCATGGATACTAAGCCACTAGAATCATTCAATTTGGAGTTCATATGAGGAATATATGAGCTAATTAGTATTCAAAGGTCAGAAAATGGTTCATCAGGGAAGAATATGTTAGGACAACTTCTGTATTTTAATTGCTAGAAATTATCTGTATGGAATTAAAATAAGTGGTTAACATACGAATTATAGCTATGTGTGTCATGGAATGTTAGCCACTGGAATCATTCAATTTGGAGTCCATATGAGGAATATATGAGCTTATTAGTAGTCAAATTTCAGAAAATAGTTCATCAGGGAAGAATATGTTAAGACAGCTTCTGTATTTTAATTTCTGGGAATTATCTGTATGGAATTAAAATAAATGGTTAACATAAGAATTATAGCTATGTGTGTCGTTGATTTTAAGCCACTGGAATCATTCAATTTGGAGTCAATATGAGGAAGATATAAGCCGATTAGTAGTCAAAGGTCAAAAAATGGGTCATCAGGGAAGAATATGTTAGGATAGCTTTGGTATTTTAATTTCTGGGAATTATCTGTAGGGAATTCAAATAAATGGTTAACATACGAATTCAATATATATGTGTCACGGATTTGTAGCCACTAGAATCATTCAATTTAGAGTCCATATGATGTATATATCGTCCGATTGGTAAGCAAAGGTCAGAAAATGGTTCATCAGGGAAGAATATGTTGGGATAGCTTTGGTATTTTAATTTCTGGGAACACTCTATAAGGAATTAAAATAAATGGTTAACATATGAATTATAGATTGAGGTGTCATGGATTTTTAGCCACTAGAATCACTTAATTTGGAATTCATATGTGGGAGATATAGACAGATTAGTAGCTAAAGGTCAGAACCTATTCGAGAGGAACTATCATGTACTTTGAGGGAGAAATATCACCTTGATTTCTTAATATTTCGTTAAACTGTTCAACATAATAGTTTTAGATAATTGTTTTATCTTGAAATGGACAACAAGATCACCTACATCGGAGTTCAATTGAGGGAGTTATGCTCTGATTAGTAAGAGAAGGTTAGATGTGATGAAAACCTGCATCAAGAAAATAAAGGAATAAAATTAATATTTAAGAAAGAAAATGAATCTTATAAATGAAAATAATAAATAACTAGTATAGCCATAGCCATTGCCATTGTATGAACTTCTTACCATCTTAAGTGTGAAATTTTGACATGTAAATATTTTATAAAGTGATATTTGAAATGGTTATGTTCATGGTATGATTACCAATGATTTTTGGTAATAATTATATTTTGATGAACATACTTGTTATTGAAAGCATATTTTTGGCTATCATTGTGAAAAGAAAAGAAATGAGCACGGTCACATGGCAATCCATGTGGTGCACCAGTAGGGGACGCCCTACCAACGGTTATGATCATGATAATGAGAAAAGAAAGAGAAAGTGGGCCATGTCGGATGGAGCGAGAAAACCCCGTACCGGAGAGTAAAGGATACTCATCCTGACCGGGGTAGCTTGAAATGAGAATAAGTTGATGGCCATCATATGATATTTTGAAAATAGTTAATCCTGTCATACATATCATTACAGTATGATTCTTATGTGCGTAAATATAATGCATTCATGTGACCAAAGATATTTTCTGTAGTTTATACAGCTGAACATGACGTGATGAGCTATATTGATGATGATTTATTGTTGAACTTACTGGGATTTAATTCTCACTATATTTCCATATCATGTTCAGAAAATTAGTTATGCAGATTTTCTATAGCTTTGGCTTTTAGTGCATATTGGATCGAGTTACTTTATGTTGGGCAGATCTCATAATCAAATAAGATGTTTGTGGTCGAGTTGGCTTAGATCCCGGTGAAGGTGCAACCACTTGCACCTGTATCTCCGGAATTGGTCAACCAAAATCAACAAGATGTAGATATCTATGTGTTTGATATGTTGCATGTACGTTTTGATTAATGACGTGTATGTGAACTCAATATTGTATATTAATAAAGAAAAAAAAAGGTTGTTACATAATTGGTATCTGAGCAAATCGATCCTAAATGGCCAGTGGGTGGATGGTTATCTGAATCGATCTTATAGTGTCTTGAGTATGTTGTGGTTGTATTGTGTAGGGGATCAGTGATTCATATTGGTAAGAAATTACTAGTGTTTCTTATCTATATGCCGAGGTGGTATTATGACTGCTGTTAAATATTTTTTTTGAGACTAACTATTGTGCTTGATCACCTCAATAGCAGCATAAATTTTTTTTTCCCACAGTAGGAAATGGCACCACCAAGGCTGAATCCGGCAAACAATGCAGAGAAAATCTTGCACAACCATGCCACAACAATTCGAGAATTTGGTATTGATGTACTCCTTAGAACCCAACTAGTATGTATATCCCTATATAGAATGATATCGATCAAATTTTTTAAAAAAAATTAGTTACAAGACTTGTTAGACAAGGTATTTAAATACCTGAGTACTTTTATTCAGAGTGCTCCAGTTCTATCTGTGAAAAAGAAAGATGGATCACTATGACTATGCATAGATTGTAGACAGTTGAATAAGGTGACAATGTAGAATAGAAACCCATTAGCTCGTATAAATTACCTGTTTGACCAGTTATAAGGTGTTCAATATTTTTCCACAAATAGATTTGGGATATGAGTAACATTAATTAAGGATAAGAGAAGAGGATGTAGGACTTATTATGGGCATTATGAGTTCTTGGTGATGCATTTAAATTGACAAATCTTTAGCTGTATTCATAGATTTAATGAATAGTAATTAGGTCATCCCTGGAACAATTTGTTATTAAATATATGGATGATATACTAGAATATTTCAAAAGTTCATAGTATCATAAGCAACATTCAAAGATAATATTACCAACTCTAAAGGAGTATGCTTGGTAAATATGGTATCCAAGTAGACTCTAAGAAAGTAAAAGTAGTACAAAAAATAGCTACATTTTACTACATTTAAAGATGAAGATCCAAATCCAATTTACGCTTCCTACGGTTATCTACCGTCCATTCTATTTGATTAATAGTTGGGTCAGGTACATGAACATAGGCTTGTAAAGCATCAATCAACTCTTCAGCATTTGAAGCCGAGATGAGAATTTGTCGTGCTGAGTGTGGGATAAACCTCTGTTCCACAGCTTGATCTAGAAAAGACAACAAACCATCAAAGAACTGATTAACATTTAACAAACCTATCGATTTGTGATGCATATTCAGTTGTGCCCAAGAGACTATTTGGAAAATCTCCTCTAAAGTACCAAAACCACCTGGTAAGGCAATGAAGGCGTCAGCATTGCTCATCATTCTCGCCATGCGTTCATGCATGGAAGCTACCCTATATTCTTCCCCAATTGTTTTCCCTATGTTGCTGGATGTAGCTAGAGCAGTAGGAATAAAACCTAGAACTTGGCATCCCCCTACATGTGCAGCTGTAGCCACACACCCCATTAACCCACAGTTACCTCCACCATATACTAAATGAATTTTTCTCCTAGCCAGCACCATACCCAGATTTTGTGCTGCTTTAACATACTCATCATATTTTCCAGGACTGGAACCACAAAAGACACAGATATTTCAAAACTGACGGAATGCGGTTCCCTCCATAATTTCTATCACCTTAACTCTAAGTATGAAGATAAAGATACTAATGTAAGAATTTATAGAACTCAGAGAAGGGCATATTTATAATAGTTATGCGAATAGGCCGGGTATTATTAGAACAACTATGTGAGTGATTGGTGGATATCAGCAAAATTAAAGGTAAAAAAAAAGTTCAAAAATGATGGCAAGCATGTATATGTACAGTAGTTATGACTGTGACCTATATTAAGCACATAAAGAGCATAAGATAAGATATCACCAGAAATATGTCTTTTTCTTATTGTCTTTGATGAAGTATTTATGTCTTGATTCTTGTAGAAAAGTTGTAGATGATAGCCATCATTGTAAAAACAAAAAAAAAGAGTAAAAAAGAAATCAAATGATTTATTTTGTATTCTCAATGTTTTTGCTAGTCGACTAGCTATTTTGAGAAATTTTAATTTGGACTGGTTATTTTAGAGTTGATTGATTACATCTATTTTGAAGCAATCAACTGCATCCTACCAGTTAACTACATATTCTTTGATTTTCACAGACTTTTATAAGCTCAGAAATGTTTCTTTTTCCATGTGATATCTTTCCACTGAATACCAATAGATTTAAAGTAGATTCTGACACATATATTCAAAATTTGCGGCCACCGATTTTTGCTGAAATCATAGATAGATTTTGTTTACAGATTTTCAAGAATTACGGCCATCGATTTTAATATTTTTCAATGCTTTGTCGAAATATTTGACTTTCGCTTTTGGCACCATTTTCTATTATGCTTTTCGTCTGTTTCACTCATTAACGGTTGGCATTAAATGCAAGGTTATTTTCCCTCATTACAATGAAAGATGATTTCTTTTCTTTGAAACTCGGTTATTATGGTGTCTAAGTTGTTAATAGGTTAAAGTAATGAAAAGTTTGAAAAGAATGGACGGATGATGGTCTTATGGTGTTTTGACGAATATAATCAAGAGAATTAGTGGCGTTGAAGTTCTTGAGGAATAAAATATAGGAAGTAGGATTTAAATTAGTCTTTGAACTCTTAATTTGGAAATATAGAGAATATTCTGAGAACCATGTTCGAAAATAATGTAAGTGATCAAGATATTTGTGTTAAAGGATTATATCATGCTAAATTGAGTTTAGTATCGAGGATGTAAATTATGTTGGAATTGAGAATTCATGTATGAGTAATTGTTAGGAAAAAAAATGTTCTTGAAATGATTGGGTGAATTAAATGGGATTGACATAAGCTAGAATGAGGTGCTTTTGGATACGATAAAAGAAATAATTGAAATTTTTGACAATGAGTTTAATGGTGTTAATAAGTTGGTATAGAATTACTGTGATGAGGTAAGTTGGAATTATTAGACATGTATCAATGGTACATAAATGTTATTAAAGGTTTGAAGGATTTATTGCAACTTATTTTTAACATATTGATTAAAGGATTTGACAATAAAAATAGATGATAGATTAAGATGATGATATTCAGGGGATGATATTGATATATGAAAAAAAAATGACTTGATAGAAGTTTAGAATAAGAAAAGATAGTTACCCAATATGAAGGTGAATATGTTCCTTTATGTGTGTGTTTTCTTATATCGACCCATAGATATATCCATGCGAGCTAAAGGATATCAATTGAAGAACTTATGAGTGAAAGAAATCCTTATGGTTAAGTTATATGGAAAAATCACTCAAGTGAATAGACATATTAAAAAGTAAAGATGTTATAAAGAAAAGATATCCCTAATTATTTAGGTAATAAGGTTGGTAACTCTGAATAATGCCTTAATTTCATTCCCAACATGTGGTAGGATGGATTGAAATTCGGGGACCGAATTTTTTAAGGGGGGAAGAATGTAACATCCCGTAATTTTTAGATATTTTTCTTAGAAATTCTTCACCTTACATATATGTATAGAAATGTTCTAATATTAATGGAATAGGTAAAGAAAGAAAACCTAAGAGGAAATATTAGAAATAAACATGCTAAAGAAAGGTGAAATTCTTAGGTAAAGAAAGATAAATTTTTGTGAAGTAAGTAAAGGTCATAAAATTTCAAGAAGATCGGATTAGGGTAATTTTTCTTAATTACTAAGTTTAGTATCTCCACCCGTAATTGGGCTTTAACCTATGGATACTTCATATAGAGTTTTTCTACTTCACATGAATTTTTAGCAAGCCAATAGGATAGCTCAATGAAGAAATAAAACATAGACTTGGACTAGGATATAGAAATTGGACGGGTAGCCCAAACATAATGAAAATGTGACCAAGCCCATTAAGAAAGGTAGAATTTTAACCAAAGTAAAGAAAATGGGTAAGAATGAGCCCAAACCCAAGAGGAAAAAAAATTAAAAAAAAAATTAAAGTGATGAAATAATGGTGTAATCAAGATTAGGTGACATGGCATTAAGACAAAAATTTAGCAAGTGGTGTGATTCTACACTTATAATTTTAGCAAGTGCTATGATAAGACATAGCATTAGGACAAAACATCTCTATCCCACATAAATAATTTCAACCAAATAACGGAGATTGAAGGGCTAGAAATTTGCCACTTAAAAATGAAACCTATCATAATTGATTAAGACAAAAGAAAAAGTAAATGAATCCCTAAATCAAAGGGACCTTGTCCTATATCTTAAGAACATATTATCATAATTTTCAAAATACAAATCTCCTTTTCCTATGCATATCTTGACTAAGGAAGAGGAAGACAAGAACATAAGTTGTTTGTTTTCCAAAAATTCAACAAAGTGTATCCTAATTGTGATAAGGTAGACCCATGATCATGGAAGGTGAATTATTTGGTGGTCTTTATAAGAAAACCCACCCTTACAACATTAGAATTTTGTCCAAGTGAGGGAGAGGAAAAAATAGAAGCAAGGTAGAGTGAGAAAAGGAGAGGAAGAAAGAGGAAGCAGAAGTCTACGAGACTAAGTGCTCCAGGTAAGTTTAACAATATTTCTTTTTGAAGAAAACTTTTGAAACTTATAATATTTATATGAGAGTTTGATCTTAGAACTTTGATGATTGGTCATGGATGTTGCTATATCATGTTACATATTGATCTTGCATGTGATGTATGTTTGAATACTTAGGTTGGTGTAGATAGTTCTGCATGGTTATGGCTATGGGTGGCAGAATTTTTAGTTTCGGTGTTTTAATTGCTGGGAACAATCTACAAGGAATTAAAATAAATGGTTAACATATGAATTATAGATATGTGTGTCATGGATACTAAGCCACTAGAATCATTCAATTTGGAGTTCATATGAGGAATATATGAGCTGATTAGTAGTCAAAGGTCAAAAAATGGTTCATCATGGAAGAATATGTTAGGACAGCTTCTATATTTTAATATCTGGGAATTATCTGTGTGGAATTAAAATAAATGGTTAACATACGAATTATATCTATGTGTGTCATGGACTTTTAGCCACTAAAATCATTCAATTTGGAGTCCATATGAGGAATATATGAGCTGATTAGTAGTCAAAGGTCAGAAAATGGTTCATCAGGGAAGAATATGTTAAGATAGCTTTTGTATTTTAATTTTAGGGAATTATCTATATGGAATTAAAATAAGTGGTTAACATAAGAATTATAGCTATGTGTGTCATGGATTTTAAGCCACTGGAATCATTCAATTTGGAGTCAATATGAGGAAGATATGAGCCGATTAGTAGTCAAAGGTCAGAAAATTGGTCATCAGGGAAGAATATGTTAGGATAGCTTCGGTATTTTAATTTCTGGGAATTATCTGTAGGGAATTAAAATAAATGGTTAACATACGAATTCAAGATATATGTGTCACGGGTTTGTTGCCACTAGAATCATTCAATTTAGAGTCCATATGATGTATATATCGTCCGATTAGTAAGCAAAGGTTAGAAAATGGTTCATCATGGAAGAATATGTTAGGATAACTTCGGTATTGTAATTTCTGGGAACACTCTATAAGGAATTAAAATAAATGGTTAACATATGAATTATAGATTGATGTGTCATGGATTTTTAGCCACTGGAATCACTTAATTTGGAATTCATATGTGGGAGATATAGACAGATTAGTAGCTAAAGGTCAGAACCTATTCGAGAGGAACTATCCTGTACTTTGAGGGAGAAATATCACCTTGATTTCTTAATATTTCGCTAAACTGTTCAACATAATAGTTTTAGATAATTGTTTTATCTTAAAATGGACAACAAGATCACCTACATCGGAGTTCAATTGAGGGAGTTATGCTCTGATTAGTAAGAGAAGGTTAGATGTGATGAAAACCTGCATCAAGAAAATAAAGGAATAAAATTAATATTTAAGAAAGAAGATGAATCTTATAAATGAAAATAATAAATAACTAGTATAGCCATAGCCATTGCCATTGTATGAACTTCTTACCATCTTAAGTGTGAAATTTTGACATGTAAATATTTTATAAAGTGATATTTGAAATGGTTATGTTCATGGCATGATTACCAATGATTTTTGGTAATAATTATATTTTGATGAACAAACTTGTTATTGAAAGCATATTTTTGGCTATCATTGTGAAAAGAAAAGAAATGAGCACGATCACATGACAATCCGTGTGGTGAACCAGTTAGGGACGCCCTACCAACGGTTATGATCATGATAATGAGAAATGAAAGAGAAAGTGGGCCATGTCAGACGGAGCGAGAAAAGCCCGTACCGGAGAGTAAAGGATACTCACCCTGATCGGGGTAGCTTGAAATGAGAATAAGTTGATGGCCATCATATGATATTTTGAAAATAGTTAATCCTGTCATACATATCATTATAGTATGATTCTTATGTGCATAGATATAATGCATTCATGTGACCAAAGATATTTTCTGTAGTTTATACAGTTGAACATGACGTGATGAGCTATATTGATGATGATTTATTGTTGAACTTACTGGGATTTAATTCTCACTATATTTCCACATCATGTTCAGAAAATTAGTTATGCAAATTTTTTGTAGCTCTGGCTTTTAGTGTACATTGGATCGAGTTACTTTATGTTGGGCTGATCTCAAAATCAAATAAGATATTTGTGGTCGAGTTGGCTCAAATCCCGGTGAAGGTGCAACCACCCGCACCTATATCTCCGGAATTGGTCAACTAAAATCAACAAGATTTAAATATCTATGTGTTTGATATGTTGTATGTACGTTTTGATTAATGACGTGTATGTGAACTCAATATTGTATATTAATAAAGAAAAAAAAAGGTTGTTACACATGGGGGCACTTGCAAGTGTGGATATTGCTAAAATTTGAGATCCTAAGGTTTTGGCACCTTCTAGATCGATCTACGGTGTTAGTTTTTGCGTTTGAAAACTACAGATAGGAGTTTCAAATATTACCTTTTTAGACTATTTTTCCTTCAATTTTTCAGCCAATCGCTAACCAATTTTTCAAAAACCAATTGGATGGATTTGTAGAACTCTTCGTCCTGAGTTCATTGGTGGTGGGTGTCAAAATCTGAGGTTCAGAAGTAGAGAAATCTTAGAGAGAAGTTTGAGGGTTTCAGGAGAGAAAATTCTAAGGGGAGAGAGAAAAATCTGAAAATGATCAGCTTCTTGAGTGGCTGAGGCCCTTAAAATATCCCGATGGACCTTTATGCAAAAATTCACTTTTAGAAGGAGGTCCTTGCAAATTTTCTTTATTTATATTTTGACCTTGAAACTTTTGAGAAATTGCATTTTGGCCCCGCAACTTAAATTCTCATATTTTCTTTATAATTCTTTAACCCATGTGGTAAATAAACATATTTTTAACGGTTCTTATCTCCATTTTCAAAATCCCCTCTTTTATTCAAAATTTTTCTTTAAATTTAAGGCTATTACATTCTTCCCCCTTAAAAAAATTTGGTCCCCGAATTTCATCGCCATAATTATAGGTAAATACTAACTTTATTGTTCAAACAAATACAGATATCTGGCGCATATGTCATCCTCTCTTTCCCAAGTAGCTTATTCATAAGAGTGATTTTTCCATATCACTTTCACTGTAGGTATTTCTTTTGACCATAACTTCTTTGCTTGTTTGTTTACTATCGCTACTGGTTGTTTTTCATAAGTTAAATCTTCCTGTAACTGAATCTGTGGACACTGTATAACATGTGTAGGATCTGGTAAATATTTTTGTAGTATAGACACATAAAAAACTAGATGGATATTACTCAATTCAGGGGGTAAAGCCAAACGATAAGCTACTAAACCGATCCTATCAAGAATTTGAAATGGTCTTATATACCGTGGACTTAACTTCCCTTTCTTCCCAAATCTTACTACTCCTTTTATGGGAGATATTTTCAGAAAAACATGTTCACCTATGGAAAATTCCAATGGTCGACGTCTATTATCAACATAAGCCTTCTACTCTGAGCTACTAATAACTTTTCTTTAATTAATTTTACCTTGATCAATGCATCCTGTACCATATCAGGCCCTAAAACCTTTGCTTCACCCATCTCAAACCATTCGATCGGGGAATGGCAATGCCTACCATATAATGCCTGAAAAAAGAGCTATTTGTATACTGGCTTGATAACTATTGTTATGAGTAAATTCAACTAAAAGCAGAAATTTTTCCCAACTACCTTGAAAATCTAAAACATAAGCCTGAAGCATGTCTTCCAATATTTGAATGGTTCGCTCAGACTATCCATCTATTTAAGGATGGAATACAGTACTGAGATTTAACTTTGTCCCCAAAGCTTCTTGGAAAGCTCTCCAAAAATGAGCTGTGAATTGTGGTCCTCGATAAAAAATGATCGATATTGGCACTCCATGAAGTTTCACTATTTCATTCAAATATAAACTTGCATACTAAGCTACATTGTATGTGGTTTTCACTAGTACGAAATGTGCTGACTTAGTCAATCTATCAATGATCACCCGTATTGAATCAAACCCTTTTGGTGTTCTCGGTAACTCCGTAACAAAATCCATAGTTATTCTTTTCCATTTCCATTCAGGTATCTCTATCTGTTGTTGTAGTCCTACAGGCCTTTGATGTTCTGCTTTTACCTGCTGACAAATTAAACATCGAGACATATAGTCCACTATGTCTTTCTTCATACCTTCCCACCAATAAATTTCTTTTAGATCCTTATACATTTTAGTTATTCCAGGATGAATGGTATACATAGATCTATGGGCTTTCTCTAAAATTTCTTTCTTAAGTTCTTCTTTATCAGATACACATAACCGCTTGCCCAATCTCAGAATTGCTTTAGAGTCTACAGTGAATTCAACTTCATCGCCATTTTTCACCTCTTCTACTTTCTTGCATAAATAAGCATCCTCTTTCTGTGCCTTTTTCACCTTTTCGACCAAAGATGATTGAAACTGTATATGGGCTAATAATGTTCCAGGCTCCTTTACTTCTATTACTACCACATCACTTTCCAGCTTATGCATCTCTTTAACCAATGACCTTCTTACCACTGTGATATAAGCCAAACTACTCATAGACTTCTTACTTAATGCATCATCCACCACATTGGCCTTACTTGGATGATATAGTATTGTGCAGTCATAATCTTTAAGTAATTCCATCCATCATCTTTGTCTCAAATTAAGATCTTTTTATTGAAAAACATATTTGAAACTTTTATGATATGTATAAATTTTGCATGTCTCACCATACAGATAATGCCTCTAGATTTTGAGAACAAAGACAACTGCTGCCATTTCCAGGTCATGAGTTGGATAATTTTGTTTATGTGGTTTAAGCTGTCTTGATGCATCGTAATATACCGTGTATCCTCCGGTACCTGAAGGAATAGCCAATACTAGCGTCATAGTCAAACATTCTTTAAGTTTCTGAAAACTTCTTTCACGTTCATCTGACCAGTCAAACTTTATTCCCTTTCTTGGCAACCTCGTCAAAGGAGCATCTATCTTTGAAAAATCTTTAACGAATCTGCAATAATAGCCTGCTAAACTAAGAACACTACGAATCTCTATAACTGTCGTAGGGCGTGACCATTGCTTCACCACTTCTATCTTTTTAGGATCAACTTGAATACCATCCTTAGTAACCACATGCCTTAAGAAGGTTACACTACTAAGCCAAAATTTTCATTTTGAAAACTTGGCATACAGCTGGTGTTCCCTCAGGGTTTGCAATGCTATTCTTATATGACGTTTATGCTCCTCTGAACTCTTTGAATATATCGGGATATCATCTATGAATACAATGACAAATTGATCCAGGAAAGGTTTAAATACTCTATTCATCAAATCCATGAATGTAGCTGGAGCATTTGTTAGACAAAATGGCATTACTAAGAACTCATAGTGCCCATATCGAGTCCTAAAAGCAGTTTTTGGAATATCCTCCTTCTTTATCCTCAATTGATGATACCAAGATCTCAAATCAATTTTTGAAAAACATTAGGCGCCTTGTAGCTGATCAAATAGATCATTTATCCGGGGTAATGGATACTTATTACGTATTGTCACCTTATTCAACTGTCTGTAATCAATACACAGCCGTAACAATCCATCTTTCTTTTTCACAAATGTGATCAGAGCACCCCAAGAAGAAGTATTAGGGCATATAAATCCCTTGTTTAACAAGTCTTGTAACTGGGTTTTTAACTCCTTGAGCTTAGTCAGTGCCATTCTATACGGGGGTATAGACATTGGTTGAGTTCTAGGAAATAAATCAATACTGAACTCAATTTCTTGCTTTGGGGGTAACCTTGGCAACTCATTAGAAAACACATCAAGAAATTCCTTAACTACTGGAACTTGCTCTACCTTGGTGTGCTTCATATCAACATCTTTGACTACTGCTAAATACCCTTGACATCCTTTTTATAACAGTTTATGAGCTGTTAGAGCTGAGATTAAGTTACTAGGCACCTCACTACAATCTCCTTGTATTAAGAAGGAAGATTCTCCAAGGACATTAAACTTATCACCATAAGGTGACAGTCTATAACGGCATGACATGATGACAACCAATTCATTCCTAGTATAACATCAAAGTCTACCATATCTAGAACTATCAAATCTACAAGAATCTCCTTATCTTCTATCAAAATCTCGCATGATTTATACACATCATTTACTAATAAGAATTCTGCCATTGGAGTAGCAACCATGAAAGAACAATGTAAACTAGCAGGCCCTTTATCCAATTTCTTGGCAAAGCATGGTGATATATAAGAATGAATAGAACCAGGATCGAACAAGACATATGCTTTATGGGAACATACTGATAATGTACTTGTCATAACTGCATTTGAGGCTTAAGCATCCTGTCATGTCAAGAAAAAAACTCGAGCTTGTTCTCGGCCTCGACTTCCTAATCCTCTACTAGTACCACCACTACTTGGGTATACTAAAGCTGCTCTATTTAGTTGTGCTGGCACAGATGCAAGGGGTAAAGCTGGTTGTATTGATGCTTGACTAAAACTTTGCAACTGTGAATAATTCTTCATCAAATCACCCATTTGTCCACACTTAAAACACGCACTAGTTTCTCTACGACACTATCCAGTATGAGGCCTGCCACAAATAGGACATGGTAGAATTGATCTTGAATCTTGTTGGCTAACATGTCTCATATCTCTTTGATTCATTTTTTGCTTGTTGATATTCACTGATGTCTAGTTAGAGCTACCAGCTCCTATTTGAGTAAAGCGCTGTGAATTTTGAAATCTTGATCCTCTAATATTAGGATTATAACTTGTCTAAACATTACTATCTCACTCTCTTTTTCTTCTCTTTAAACCTTCAATATCTACTTGCTCTCGTGTTTCCATCATTCTAGCACAGCCCATAGTTGCTGAATAAGTTGGAAAATGATTCATCTAAGGACCCACTGATTTAAACAATGGGTGTATCAATCCCAAAAAAAAACCTCTTAATTCTATCCTTTTCAGTAGAAATTAGATATGGTGCATATCTGGATAACTGGGTAAAACAGATGTCATATTCAGAAACTGTCATGTTCGGTGTTTGTCTTAATTCTTGAAATTCTCTGACCCTCTTGTCTCTTTCACTCATTGGCAGGAAGTGATTCATAAAGGCTTCCTTAAATTCATCCCACTCCATTGGTGGTAAAATGACTACCCTTCCTTGTACAAGTGTCTCAAACCAAACTTGGGCCACATCAGATAGTTGAAAAGACACCAGTTCAATGGATCTCCTACTAGAACACCCTAAAGCTCTAAGAACTCGTTCCACATCATCAATAAATATCTGTGGGTCTTTCTGAATATCTGACCCCAAAAAAGTTAGGGGTTTCAACTTAAGGAATTACGGTAATGACATCTCAATACCTGTAAAATTGTCCTCTTGCTTAGCTGTTCTTCCTAGTTCTTATGCTTCAGGAGCATTTTCTGGTGGCTGGCCTTCCCTTCTACCCTGTTCTACTATAAATCTAGCCAATGTCTCTAAACTACTATGTATACCAGCAATCATATCAGCTGTTCTATTATGTGGCTCCTAAGTGGGTTCTACTCTTTTCTCAAGAAATCTATTAGATACATGGGCCTATTTATCTTGTCTTGGGGTTTTCATACCCCATGCATGCCCTCGGCCTCTACCTCTTCCTCTAGGTTGGCCTCTACCATGGCCTCTTTGTACTAGAATTGTAGATTATGCAGACTCTTCTGTAGAGGGTGCATGATCTACAGCTTCTCTAGTAACCGCTCTAGTTCTTGGCGGCATCATCGACTATAAAGAACAAAACACCCTTTTAAGATACCATAATATTTAATCAAACCTTATACTAAGAACTTCAGTAAACTTGGAATGGAAAAGAAGTTAATATCCTATAGAATCCCTCAACAGCACCTAAAGTATAAATATGTCCAGCTCATATCTATACTAAAAGTCCTACTAAAGAATCCTTTCCTCAGATAGCCACAGGGAAACCTAATGCTCTGATACCAACTTGTCACGCCCCAATGTAATGAAACGTGAATAACACAATAAACAAATAACTTTACCCTTACATATTTGAATACGGCTTCACAATATCACATGTTCGGAAAAATGTCATATGCTTATAAGTTTTCAGTATAGCTAATTATACATGCCAAAGCTACACTTAACAATATTACAGCAGAAACAGGGATTCTGCCTGTGGTGTTCAGAGCATATTCTAAATTACAATGACATAACATTTAAACATTTCGAGCCTTGGAAACAATGATGGCTCACCCAGAGAATATAACACCTAGCTGATCACGTAGCTGCAGGGCTAACCTCTATATCTTTATATGAAAAATGTAAAAATATCGTGTAGTGAGTTTTACAACTCAATGAGCAGATAATATCTCTTATGACTTCTCAGATTAACATATGGATATACTCAATAGTTAAAATTTATCATATCAAAATTTACAGTTCAAAAGTACATCCGTATGGGACCCGTATTTTCAAATATTTTCAGTTCAAATCAATTCAAATATCTGTATCCATATATGATACAATATGATCATAAATCAAACAGTGGTATGCATTAAAAAAATTTCTTATAAAAATCTTAGAATGATCCCATATTAGAACCACTATATCAGAGTTCAACCCCTTTCGTACGTTGTTGGTGTAGGATTTGCCTATATTTAGCATCTCAGCCAAGGTTTTCCCTACCACCATTCAAAAGGACATGCGGAGAGACTCTAATATGGGCAATTCTCTAAGCACAAAGCAAGGGAAGACAAATCACATCTGATATATCAGGCATCCCGCTCTCCATCACATATCATATCCAGTGTATTCGCCCTCACACGAGGCTAGCATCACCCCTGCTAGCTAAGGTATCAAGATGCAACAAGGCTAACATCACCTACTATTAGTAAACAGTGTTTCTAATAGGATTTCTCCACAAAATCATCATATGCACATATTTCATATCTTTTAAAATAGAGAACTTTCAATATATTATAGCTCATCTGTCATTAATTACCCCAATCAGGGTTTATCACATATACATGTCTTTCCCTCGAGGCAATCATAAAGAATTATAAATTAATATCACGTGCATAAATATTCATTTCACCATTTAATGAGAAATACATGTGAAATCAAATATACCATGAGTTCAAAAAATCCATTTCTCAGAACTATACTCTTCTTGAACTATATTCCAAATTATAAGCAATTTAGATAATTTTAATGTATTTTAGAAACATATAAAAGTGTAAATATCTCATGAATATAATCAAATACATGCTTAAAGATCAAGAAGAGTGTAGGCAACTCATAGAAAGAATTATCCATTCACAAAGTTAGGGTACCAAGTTGGACAACCCTGAAATCTACGTTTCAAGTCTAATTTTGGTAAAATAGACCTAAAAATGAGTCTGGAAGGTCCAAAAACCTTGAATATGACTCTGGATTTGCAAAATTTGGCTTTCAAGAGCTCTGTCAATGTAGGTCAACACAACAGGGTCTAGTTACATGCACCACCAAGAGGAGCTGCATGTGGGCTTCACTCGCCGAAGGAAAACCGACATGTGAAGGCGCGTGTAAGGGTGGATATTCCTGAAATTTGAGATCCTAAGGTTTTGACATCTTCTAGATTGATCTACGGTGTTAGTTTTTGCGTTTGAAAACCACATATAGGAGTTTCGGATATTACCTTTTTAGGCAATTTTTCCTTCAATTTTTTGGCCAATCTCCAGCCATTTTTTTAGAAACTAATCAGATGGATTTGTAGAACTCTTCATCCCAAGTCCGTTAGTGGTGGTGGTGTTGAAATCCAAGGTCCGAAAGAGAGAATCTTAGAGATAAGTTTGAGGGTTTCGGGAGAGAAAATTTTAAGGAGAGAGAGAAAAATCTAAAAATGATCAGCTTCTTGAGTGGCTGAGGTCCTTAAAATCAATACTGAACTCAATTTTTTTACATTTTGACCCCGAAACATAAATTATCATATTTTCTTTATAATTCTTTAACACATGTAGTAAATAAACATATTTTCAACGGTTCTTATCTCTATTTTCAAAATCCCCTCTTTTATTCAAGATTTTTCTTTAATTAGAATTTTCTTTAAATTTAAGGCTATTGCAGTATTTTTTTGGGAAAGATAACTAATATTCTTGTCTTCCTCTCCCTTAGTCAAGATATTCATAGCAAAAGGAGATTTGTATTTGAAAATCATGATAAAATATTTTTAAGACAAGGGAAAAAGTCCTATTGATTTAGGATTTCTTTTTCTTTTTCTTTTGTCTCACTCAAGTTTGATAGGTTTGCCTTTCTAAGTGGAAAATTTTCATCCCTTGAATCTCCCTTACTTAGCTGAAATTATTTGTGTAGGATAGGGATGTTTTGTCCTAATGCCATGTATTATTACCTACTATATCATCACATGGCTTGCTGAAATTATTAGTGTAAGATATAGATGTTTTGTCCTAATGCCATGTATTATTACCTACTATATCATCACATGGCTTGCTGAAATTATTAGTGTAAGATATAGATATTTTGTCATAATGCCATGTGATCTATGTAACAACCTCTTTTTTTTTCCTTTATTATTATACAATATTGAGTTCACATACATGTCATTAATCAAAACAGACGTATAACATATCAAACACATAGATATTTACATCTTGTTTATTTTGGTTGACCAATTCCGGAGATACAGGTGCGGGTGGTTGCACCTTCACCGGGATCTAAGCCAACTCGACCATAAACATCTTATTTGATTCTGAAATCTGCCCAACATAAAGTAACTCGATCCAATGTGCACTAAAAGCCAGAGCCTCAGAAACAAAAGCTGCATAAATAATTTTCTGAACATGATATGGAAATTTAGTGAGAATTAAATCTCAGTAAGTTCAACAATAAATTATCATCAGTAAAGCTCATCACGTCATGTTCAGCTGTATAAACTACAGAAAATATCTTTGGTCACATGAATGCATTATATCTATGCACATAAGAATCATACTGTAATGATATGTATGACAGGATTAACTATTTTCAAAATATCATATGATGGCCATCAACTTATTCTCATTTCAAGCTACCCCGGTCAGGGTGAGTATCCTCTACTCTCCGGTACGGGCTTTTCTCGCTCTGTCCGACATGGCCCACTTTCTCTTTCTTTTATCATTATCATGATCATAACCGTTGGTAGGGCGTCCCCTACTGGTGCACCACACGGATTGCCATGTGACCGTGCTCATTTCTTTTCTTTTCACAATGATAGCCAAAAATATGCTTTCAATAACAAGTATGTTCATCAAAATATAACTATTACCATAAATCATTGGTAATCATGCCATGAACATAACCATTTCAAATATCACTTTATAAAATATTTACATGTCAAAATTTTACACTTAAGATGGTAAGAAGTTCATACAATGGCAATGGCTATGGCTATACTAGTCATTTATTAAGATTCATCTTCTTTTTTAAATACTAATTTTATTACTTTATTTTCTTGATGCAGGTTTTTATCCTATCTAACCTTCTCTTACTAATCAGAGCATAACTCCCTCAATTTAACTCTGATGTAGGTGATCTTGGTGTCCATTTCAAGATAAAACAATTATCTAAAACTATTATGTTGAAAATTGTAGCGAAAAATTAAGAAACGAAGGTGATGTTACTCCCTCAAAGTACAGGATAGTTCCTCTCGGATAGGTTCTGACCTTTACAGACTAATTAGACCATATCTCCCAAATTGGAACTCCAAATTGAGTTATTCCAGTTGGTAAAAATCCATGAGCCATATATCTATAATTGTTATGTTGGTGCTCTATTTTAATTCCCTACAAAATATTCCCAGAAATTCAAAAACTAAAGCATTAATAACATACTCTTCCCTGAATAAACATTTTCTGACCTCGACTTACTAATCGGCTCATATCTACCTCATATGAACTCCAAATTGCATAATTCCAGTGGGTATATTTCCATGAGACATAGATATATAACTTTCATGTTAACTATTTATTTTAATTCCATACAGATAATTCCCAGAAATTAAAATACATAAGCTGTCCTAACATAATCTTCCCTGATGAACCATTTTCTGACCTTGGCTTACTAATCAGACCATATCTACCACATGTGGACTCCAAATTGAATGATTCCAGTGGCTAAAATTCCATGACACACATATCTTTAATGCTTATGTTAACCATTTATTTTAATTCCCTACCAATAATTCCCAGAAATTAAATTACCGAAGCTATCCTAACATATTCTTCCCTGATGATTCATTTTCTGACCTTTGACTACTAATCAGACCATAGCTACCTCATATGGACTCCAAATGGAATGATTCCAGTGGGTGAAAATCCGTGACACATATATCTTTAATTCTTATGTTAACCATTTATTTTAATTCCTTATATATTGTTCCCAGAAATTAAAATACCGAAGCTTAAAATTCTGTCAACCATAGCCATACCCATGCAGAACTATCTATACCAACCTAAGTATTCAAACATACATCACATGCAAGATCAATATGTAACATGATATAGCAACATCCATGACCAATCATCAAAGTTCTAAGATCAAAATCTCAAATAAATATTATGAGTTTCAAAGGTTTTCTTCAAAAAGAAATATTGTTAAACTTACCTGGAGCACTTAGTCCCCTAGACTTCTCCTTCCTCTTTCTTCCTTTCTTCCTCTCCTTTCCTCACACTACCTTGCTTCTATTTTTGCTCTCCCTCACTTGGACGAAATTCTAATGTTGTAAGGATGGGTTTTCTTATATAGACCACCAAATAATTCACCTTTCATGATCATGGGTCTACCTTATCACAATTAGGATACACTTTGTTGAATTTTTGAAAAACAAACAACTTATGTTCTTGTCTTCCTCTTCCTTAGTCAAGATATGCATAGAAAAAGGAGATTTGTATTTTAAAAATTATGATGATATGTTCTTAAGATATGGGGCAAGATCCCTTTGATTTAGGGATTCATTTCCTTTTTCTTTTGTCTTAATCAACTATGATAGATTTGCCTTTTTAAGTGGCAAATTTCTAGCCCTTGAATTTTCCTTACTTAACTAAAATTATTTGTGTAGGATAATGATGTTTTGTCATAATGCTATGTATTATTACTCACTTGCTAAAGTTATGAATGTAGGATATAGATGTTTTTGTCCTAAAGCCTTGTATTGTTATGCCACTTGCCAAAATGATGAATGTAGAATCACACCACTTGCTAAATTTTTGTCTTAATGCCATGTCACTTAATCTTGATTACACCAATATTTCATCACTTTAATTTTATTTTTATTTTTATTTTTCCTCTTGGGTTTGGGCTCATTCTTGCCCATTTTCCTTACTTTGGTTAAAATTCTTCCTTTCATAATGGGCTTGGTCACATTTTCATGATTTTTGGGCTACCGGTCCAATTTCTATATCCTAGTCCAAGTCTATGTTTTATTTCTTCCTTGGGCTATCCAATTGGCTTGCTAAAAATTCATGTGAAGTAGAAAAACTCTATATGAAGTGTCTATAGGTTAAAGCCCAATTACGGGTGGAGATACTAAACTTAGTAACTTTTGCTCTTAAATTAAGAAAAATTACCCTAATCCGATCTTCTTGAAATTTTAAGACCTTTACTTCACAAAAATTTATCTTTATTTACCTAAGAATTTCACCTTTCTTTAACATGTTTATTTCTAATATTTCCTCTTAGGTTTTCTTTCTTTACCTATTCCATTAATATTAGAACATTTCTATGCATATATGTAAGGTGAAGAATTTCTAAGGAAAATATCTAAAAATTACGGGATGTTACAATCTAAGTTTGATTATTATTATACTACTATTTCATGACATAATTCTTATTTTTTCCTCTTGGATTTGGGCTCATTCTTGCCCATTTCCTTTGCTTTGGCTGAAATTCTACATCTCATAGAAGGCTTGGTCACATTTTCATGATTTTTGGGCTATGGGTCCAACTTCTATATCTTAGTCCATGTCTATGTTATATCTCTTGCTTGGGCTATCCAATTAGCTTGCTAGAAACTCATGCGAAGTGGAAAAACAAACTCTATGAAGTGTCCATAAGTGAAGGCCCAATGTATGGGTGAATATGTTAAATTTAGGAACTCTAACTCTTGAATTAGGAAAAATTACCCTCATCTAATCTTCTTGAAATTTTAAGACCTTTACGTACTTCCAAAAATTTATCTTCCTTATCCAATAATTTCGCCTCTCTTTAGGATGTTATTTCTAATTTTTCCTATTAGGTTTTCTCTCTTTACCTATTCC
Source organism: Gleditsia sinensis (assembly GCA_037074535.1). Classification (NCBI taxonomy): domain Eukaryota; kingdom Viridiplantae; phylum Streptophyta; class Magnoliopsida; order Fabales; family Fabaceae; genus Gleditsia; species Gleditsia sinensis. Next base: position 17,806,135 of record CM073467.1, read on the forward strand.
CTTAATGTTAGAAATATTTTCTATACATACATATAAGATGAAGAATTTCTAAGGGTTGTATTTTTTTTCTTAGATATAAAAAAATTGTTTAATAATTTTCATTTCTTTAATTAAATATTTATGAACCTTTATTTATAAAAAAAAAATTAGGGATGTTACAGTTATGATATTAATTCTTTTAGTCATTAGGGCATCATTGTAAAACAACCATATGTTTGCTTCTAACATCATGCATACCATAAATTTGCTCAAAGCCATACATATGCATATATCAGTGGAAATTCAATCAATTACTATGGATTGCTCTTGAAATCATTAAGCAAAATATGTATATTGCATCCATAGTATCATATGTAGCAATGTTATAAATGGAAATAGTCATATGCTTGGAAATTCGCTTGGCCTTGAACATCTTTATATAATTACACTTCTAATTTTCTTTAAATTTTACATTTACCATGTTGATAAAATGTTTCTTTATATCCCCCTTCAACCTTAATAAAACTTGTTTTAACCTTATAAGTTTCATTTATACTATTTAACCCACAAAGAAAGCTTATTACTAACTCTTGCCTAAAATTTATTCTACACTCCCCTTTTTAAGGTTATTTTAACCTAATATTAAAGTGTCTAAGACATTCATCACTTTATGGTATGAAGACATATTTATAATATTTAACCCATTTACTTTATCCCATCCCTTCTCTACTACTCATTTATTAATCAAGCTCAATTTGAAAACATACATATACATACATTTAATTATGATTTTATGTTTAGCCAACTTACTTTAATATGCATCCCCATGTCTTACATCAAAATTTACATGCATTTCTTTCTTAGTTATCATGTTTCTAACTCAAAACTAGCCTCAAATATAGCCTGGGCATGCTATATAACAGAACATCTCTAATTTTATTTATCTTATTAATAAAAGTACATAAATATTTAATTAAAAAATAAATTTTATTAGACAATTTTTAGATATCTAAAAAAATATAAGCCTTAGAAATTCTTCACCTTATGTGTATGCACAGAAAATGTTTCTAATATTAAGGGAATAATTAAAGAGAGAAAACCTAAAAGAAAAAAAAGTAGAAATAACATACTAAATAGAGAAAAAAAATTTAGGTAAGGAAGATAAATTTTTGGAAAGTAAGTGAAGGTCTTAAAATTTAAAGAAGATTGGATTAGGGTAATTTTTCCTAATTCAAGATCTAGAGTTTTTAAGTTTAACATTTCCACCCATACATTGGGCTTTCACCTATGGATACTTCATATAGATTTTTTTTCCACTTCACATGAGTTTCTAGCAAGCCAATTGGATAGCCCAAGTAAGAGATAAAAGATAGACTTGGATTAGCATATAGAAGTTCAACCGATAACCCAAAAATCATAAAAATGTGACCAAGTCCTCTATGAAAGGTAGAATTTCAGCCAAAGCAAAGGAAATGGGCAAGAATGAGCCCAAATCAAAGAGGAAAAAAATAAGAATCATGTAAGAAAATAGTAGTGTAATAATAATCAAGATTAAGTCACATGGCATTAGGACAAATCATCTATATCCTATACTCATAATTTCAGCAATTAGGTAATAATACATGGCATTTGGACAAAATATCTATATCCGACATTCATAATTTCAGTAAGTAGCTAATAATACATGGTATTATTACAAAATATCCTTATCCTAAACAAATAATTTCAGCTAAACAAGGGAGACTCAAGGGATGAAAAATTGCCACCTAGAAAGGTAAAACTATCATACTTAAGTGAGACAAAAAAAAAGAAATGAATCCATAAATCAAAAGGACATTGTCCCTTGTCTTAAATTTTTTTTATCATAATTATCAAAATACAAATCTCTTTTTGCTATGCATATCTTGAGTAAGGGAGAGGAAGACAAGAACATGAGTTGTCTTTCTCCAAAAAAAAACCAAGTGTGTAACATCCCTAATTTCGTTTCTTTTATTGATAAAAGTACATAAATATTTAATTAAGGAAATAAAATTTATTAGACAATATTTTAGATATCTAAAGAAATATAATCCTTAGAAATTCTTCACCTTATGTATATGCATAGAAAATGTTTCTAACATTAAGAGAACAAATAAAGAAGGAAAACCTAATAGGAAAAAATTAGAAATAACATACTAAAGAGATGCAAAATTCTTGGATAAGGAAGATAAATTTTTAGAAACAAGTAAAGGTCTTAAAATTTCAAGAACATTGGATTAGGGTAATTTTTCCTAATTCAAGAACTAGAGTTACTAAGTGATGTGATCTTAATTAAGCATGATTTTAATACCTTTATGCTTACCTTTTGTTTGATTTAAGTAAAATATAATTAGGAATTAGCTTAGTTTTGTGTTTTATGTTGTAGGAACAAAGGAAGAAGAAAATGGAAGAAAAAGATAAGAAAATCATGAAAAATGCTGATTTCTGACCTTTTGTCACTAATGGAAGCATATCTCACTCATTTGAGCTCCGATTGAGTTGATTCCAGCGGCTATGGAAAGAAGAAACATAGAGCTACAACTTTCGTGTTCGGCACTTTGGCAAAATCCGGCGTTTTCTAGGCACCGCGACGCTCACAATACAGCGCCGCGGCGGCCCGTCATGGATGTCTCGTAGCGCCGCGGCGCTGGTTATTGGCGCCACGGCACCCTTGCCCCAGAACCACAAGCGCCGCGGCGCTGCATGGGTGCGCCGCGGCGCCGCCGCTCCGGAAGTCGCGAGTTTAGAGTTTTTTCACCTGATTTGAAGCCTAATTGATGGAGATTTGACCTAAAAAACTTTCCTACTTCGACTAGGAGGGTTTAATCTATAAAGAGGAAGGGAAGTAAGCAGAGAAGGCATCTATTCATTCAGCAAAGAATTCATTCAAGTTCTCAACTCTTTTCTTTACTTCTTGTTTAGTTTTCTATGGCCCTGCGCGGCTAATTTTCTTTAGTTGGTTGAGGGAGATTGAAACCTCAAGGGATTTGATGTCATTGTGAGATACGAATTTGATTTCATTGCATTCAATCTTAACCGGGTATTGTTTATTCATCTGTTCTTATTTTCTTAATATTATGCATGTGATTGCTAGGAGGCCTACTAGTATATTGTATGTGTAGCTGCTGAATTAGGTTTTGAACAAAGCTTTTATTACTTGATTCGTGAAGCAAATAGGATTAAGGATTTTGGATTATAAATCGTTAATCCTATGATGAATATCAACTAAATTGAATATAACCGATGTGCTTGTATTCGTTTAGCTCTATTAGTTTCTCTTGTTCTTCATGCGGTTAATAAGTGATGCTTTACCGATGTGTTAAAGGATTGCTCGTTAATTAGAGTATAATTAGTGCGATTGTCATTAATTTACTAGGCTTAAGGAGGAACTGGGATAGAATCCCAATGATAGATATTTGGTTTAGGATTGATAATTTTGTCAATGATCAATGCAATCCGTTGATGGTGAATATCGACCGAAACCAACGCTTTTCTCATTAATCACTTTCTCTCAATTATTTTTGCAATTGTTTACTTAATTTTAATTGCAACTCTCAATCCCCCCTTTCTGAATCACATAAGGTAATTCCAGTCTCTGTGGGATCGACCCTTACTCCCACTACTACAGGTTAGTGTTGAGGTAAGGTTTTAAATTTGGGCGTGCCTGCGACAGTGCGCAACCAAATTTTGGCGCCGTTGCCGGGGACTGTGTCTATTTACCTTTTGTGATTTTTTTTTTCTTTTCTTTTTGTTCATAACTTTGAATATGGCAGCCAATTTTCAACAATTTGGCACTAGGCTGGGCTCTCCATTAAGATATGCTGGTGAGGTATGTAGTTCTTCCCTTGAAGAGCAACTTGCAAATTTAACTTCTCTTGTTCGTCAACGTTTAGAAAATATGCAAAGAGAGAAGTGTTATGGAAATTATTCAACCATAGGGCATCCTTCTTTTGGGTACCCAACTTTCTATGATGAGTCATTTGAGCAGGTAAATATGGTTAATGGTTTCCATGAACCACAACAAGTGAGGAATGATTCCTATTCAAACATGTACAATCCTGGATGGAAGGATCATCTTAACTTTAGGTATGGGAATGCACAAAGTAGTCCTGTAGAACAAAATTTTGCAAATTTTCAGCATACTCAACAGGCCTATTATCCTAGACAGAATACATCTCAGGATTTTCAGGTAAGTACTCCTTTAGAAGATATTGTTAAATCTCTTACACAAAGTACTCATCAATTTCAACAAGAGGTAAGGGCCAACATTGAAAGCTTAACAAATCAAATTGGGCAATTAGCAACAACAGTCAGCAGGCTAGAGTCTCAAAATTCAGAAATTGAAAGTCTAGCCCCAGCATCGTTAATGCAAAAGGAAGAAAATTCTGCACTAAATGAAAAAGATGACTTGGAAGTTGACACTAGTAAGCTTACTAGGAAAGAGGTTATGGAATGTACCCTAAATGTCAAATTTGACGAGAATGATATAAAAGGAGAGGAAGCACCAGAAGTGCAGCAAACAGGTAAGGATTTTTCTATGTTGTTATCAATTTCTAATAAGATGCCTGTACCTTCTATTTTGCAGTATTCTGACCTAGGCTTAAAGAGCCTCCCTAGCCATTTAAAGGGCATATACAGTGGAGAACCACCCGCAGTTATAACTTCAGATAAATATGCCCTACTCAAAGATAGAGGAAAGTTATCGCATGCTTTGGTAGAATCTCAAAAGGATGAAATTAAATTAGATGCCAAAAGCTACTCAAGACATCGGTTATTTCCAGGTAAGTTGAGTTCTCATTTAATTAAATCTTTGACTAATGCTAACTTCCCTCTTCATAATGCAGCTGAACCTCAGCATTCTATACATTCAAAGGCAACCCAATTCAAAATTGACATCAAGGATCCTCCTTGAATGACATAAGGAGCCTTGAGTCGAGCCAACGACGTTAAACAAAGGCGCTTATTGGGAGGCAACCCAACATAAAAAGAAAAAGAAAAGTGGGAATCAGAAATATTCATGGTCCAGTAATGCAACATGCGCATTCCACTCCAAACAAATTCAGGGAAGTTCACTTAACTCATATTTTTTTTCTATATCTTTCCCTAATTCTTATCTTTCTTTTACATTGAGGACAATGTAAAGTTTGAGTGTGGGGGTGGAAGTTTATTTGTCTGAATCATTGTGACCCTATTATGAGCATCAATTTTCTGTTATTCACTATTTATGCACTTTTATTGCGTTTAGCAAGTTGAGTGATTGTGTGAGTATTCAATTAATGTTTTGGGATGTTAGGCACAACCAACAACCAATGATATGACTATCCAAATTTTTTTTTAGCTCTTGAAAAATGTAGAAACTTCATGGTTGTATGCGATTTTATCTCTTTTGCAATTTATTACTTTTGACTTTAGAATCCTGAAATATTCTGCACAATAAATTTGGGCATTCGATTTATCTTTTACTTAGAAAAGGTTTATATAATTCAAAAATATGTAATGATCTCAACAGGATTCTAGAACTTATTTGAATGCTGCTTGAGGCGAAATCCTAGGTTAATACTATTATTTAGGAGATGATTTAGGCATTATTGGATAGATTGAGCCTTTCTAGCCTAACCTACACAATGAAATATCCTTAGTTCCTCTATTTTGAGCTTAATGAACTTTTTCTTCTAAAAACCACAAATGAGCCAAAAGCCAAATTTTGTATGAATATCCTTATTTTTTATCCTATTCACTCACTCCATGATTATTTTTCTGAATACTTGTGTTGTAAAGCTTTATTTACAGAAGAGTGGAAAGGTGGAGCAAAGAAAAGAAAAGAATTATGCAAAAAAAAAAAAGAGAGAAGAAATATCCAAAGAGGATACAAGCAAATTTTATGGCTGAAAGAAAAAAAAAATTGAGAATCAAAGAAAATGATGGATCAAATTCAATTGAAACAAGAAAATGAGTGTGGGGGGAAAATCTCCCCAAATTTATAAAAGCTCAAGAGATCATATTTAATCATGTGGTGCTGGGTGATTGAGCCTAAATTTGTATCATTTATCCCACCTTATATCCTGGCCACATTACAAGCTAAATAAAGTCCTATTGATCCTAGAGGTAGTTTTGGCCTACATTAGTGGAGAGTGGCATGAAGAATAAGCATATGGAAATCCTAAACTACTTAGAGATCTACAACCAAAATTTTGGGATATATAAACTCATCTGGGTAAAAGGAAATTTAATGGCTCAAAACACACACACACTTGGGATTCAAGAGGATAAAATAATGAATTACATTTGGGTTAATTTTGTGTATGATTATGATCTTTCGAAATTTTTCTTGAACATATTTTTATGATATGAGGCAGAAAGTTTGGTAAGCCTAACACTTACTACATATATTGATTTTTGTTTTTATCTTTAGGGATTATTTTGCTTGAGGACAAGCAAAAGGTTGAGTGTGGAGGTATTTGATGTGATCTTAATTAAGCATGATTTTAATACCTTTATGCTTACCTTTTGTTTGATTTAAGTAAAATATAATTAGGAATTAGCTTAGTTTTGTGTTTTATGTTGTAGGAACAAAGGAAGAAGAAAATGGAAGAAAAAGATAAGAAAATCATGAAAAATGCTGATTTCTGACCTTTTGTCACTAATGGAAGCATATCTCACTCATTTGAGGTCCGATTGAGTTGATTCCAGCGGCTATCGAAAGAAGAAACATAGAGCTACAACTTTCGTGTTCGGCACTTTGGCAAAATCCAGCGTTTTCTAGGCGCCGCGGCGCTCACAATACAGCGCCGCGGCGGCCCGTCATGGATGTCTCGTAGCGCCGCGGCGCTGGTTATTGGCGCCGCGGCACCCTTGCCCCAGAACCACAAGCGCCGCGGCGCCCGTGTACGAAGAATGGAGCGCCGCGGCGCTGCATGGTGCGCCGCGGCACCCCGTGGATGAAGCTTCGCAGCGCCGCGGCGCTGAACTTATGCGCCGCGGCGCCGCCGCTCCGGAAGTCGCGAGTTTAGAGTTTTTTCACCTGATTTGAAGCCTAATTGATGGAGATTTGACCTAAAAAACTTTCCTACTTCGACTAGGAGGGTTTAATCTATAAAGAGGAAGGGAAGTAAGCAGAGAAGGCATCTATTCATTCAGCAAAGAATTCATTCAAGTTCTCAACTCTTTTCTTTACTTCTTGTTTAGTTTTCTATGGCCCTGCGCGGCTAATTTTCTTTAGTTGGTTGAGGGAGATTGAAACCTCAAGGGATTTGATGTCATTGTGAGATACGAATTTGATTTCATTGCATTCAATCTTAACCGGGTATTGTTTATTCATCTGTTCTTATTTTCTTAATATTATGCATGTGATTGCTAGGAGGCCTACTAGTATATTGTATGTGTAGCTGCTGAATTAGGTTTTGAACAAAGCTTTTATTACTTGATTCGTGAAGCAAATAGGATTAAGGATTTTGGATTATAAATCGTTAATCCTATGATGAATATCAACTAAATTGAATATAACCGATGTGCTTGTATTCGTTTAGCTCTATTAGTTTCTCTTGTTCTTCATGCGGTTAATAAGTGATGCTTTACCGATGTGTTAAAGGATTGCTCGTTAATTAGAGTATAATTAGTGCGATTGTCATTAATTTACTAGGCTTAAGGAGGAACTGGGATAGAATCCCAATGATAGATATTTGGTTTAGGATTGATAATTTTGTCAATGATCAATGCAATCCGTTGATGGTGAATATCGACCGAAACCAACGCTTTTCTCATTAATCACTTTCTCTCAATTATTTTTGCTATTGTTTACTTAATTTTAATTGCAACTCTCAATCCCCCCTTTCTGAATCACATAAGGTAATTCCAGTCTCTGTGGGATCGACCCTTACTCCCACTACTACAGGTTAGTGTTGAGGTAAGGTTTTAATTTGGGCGTGCCTGCGACAGTGCAAACAAGTAAAGGTCTTAAAATTTCAAGAACATTGGATTAGGGTAATTTTTCCTAATTCAAGAACTAGAGTTACTAAGTTTAAAATCTTTACCCATACATTGGACTTTTACCTATGGACACTTCATATAGAGTTTTTCCACTTCACATAAGTTTCTAGCAAGCCCATTGGATAACCTAAACAAGAAATAAAACATAGACTTGGACTAGGATATAGTAATTGGACCAATAGCCCAAAAATTATGAAAATGTGACCAAGCCCTCCAAGAAAGGAAGAATTTTATCCAAAGCAAAGAAAATGGGTAGGAACAAGCCCCTAATGGGTAGGAATAAGCCCAAATCCAAGAGAAAAAATAAAATAAAATAAAATAAAATAGGTGATGATATAATAATGTAATAATAATAAAGATTAGGTTACATGGCATTAAGACAAAAATTTAGCAAGTGGTGTGATTCTACATTCATAATTTTGGCAAGTGGCATGATAATACAAAGCTTTAGGACAAAAACATCTATATCCTACACTCATAATTTTAGCAAGTGGTATGATAATACATGGCATTAGGACAAAACATTCTTATCCCACACAAATAATATCAACCAAATAATGGAGATTCAAAGGCTAGAAATTTGCCACCTAAAAAGGCAAACCTATCATACTTGTTTAAGACAAAAGAAAATGGAAATGAATCCCTAAATCAAAGGGACCTTGTCCCTTATCTTAAGAACATATCATCATAATTTTCAAAATACAAATGTCCTTTTCCTATGCATATCATGACTAAGGAAGAGGAAGACAAGAACATAAGTTGTTTGTTTTCCAAAAATTCAACAAAGTGTATCCTAATTGTGATAAGGTAGACCCATGATCATGCAAGGTGTATTATTTGGTGGTCTATATAAGCAAAACCCACCCCTACAACATTTTAATTTCGTCCAAGTGAGGAAGAGAGAGAAATAGAAGCAAGGTAGAGTGAGGAAATGAGAGAAAGAGAGGAGAAGAAAGGAAGGAAGAAGAAGGAGAAGTTTAGAAGGCTAAGTACTCAAGGTAAGTTACCTTAATCTCCACTTGAGTCCATTTTTCTTCTTCATCCTTGAGGTTCAAAAATTCACCCTCCTTCTCATACCTAAGCTGCTAGAAAAGCTAAGGGAAAGAAGGAATCTTGCTACTTCTTTCAAGAGGAAACAAGAAAACCAATTCACTAAGTAAGCTAGGGAGATTCTTAGGTAAGTTTAACAATATTTCTTTTTGAAGAAAACTTTTGAAACTTATAATATTTATATGAGATTTTGATCTTAGAACTTTGATGATTGGTCATGGATGTTGCTATATCATGTTACATATTGATCTTGCATGTGATGTATGTTTGAATACCTAGGTTGGTGTAAATAGTTCTGCATGGTTATGTCTATGGGTGGCAGAATTTTTAGCTTCGGTGTTTTAATTTTTGGGAACAACCTATAAGGAATTAAAATAAATGGTTAACATATGCATTATAGATATATGTCTCACAGATTTTTAGCCACTGGAATAATTCCATTTGGAGTCCATATGAGGTAGATATGGTCTGATTAGTAGGAAAAGGTCAGAAAATGGTTCATCAGAGAACAATATGTTAGGATAGCTTCTGTATTTTAATTTCTGGGAATTATCTATATGGAATTAAAATAAATGGTTAACATAAGAATTATAGCAATGTGTGTCACAGATTTTTGGCCGCTAGAATCATTCAATTGGGAGTCCATATGAGGTAGATATGGTCCGATTAGTAGGAAAAGGTCAGAAAATAGTTCTTCAGGGAACAATATGTTAGGATAGCTTCTATATTTTAATTTCTGGGAATTATCTGTATGGAATTAAAATATATAGTTAACTTAAGAATTATAGCGATGTGTGTCACGGATTTTTAGCCACTGGAATCATTCCATTTGGAGTCTATATGAGGTAGATATGGTCCGATTAGTAGGAAAAGGTCAGAAAATAGTTCATATATGTTAGGATAGCTTATGTATTTTCATTTCTGGGAATTATCGGTATGGAATTAAAATAAATGGCTAACATAAGAATTATAGCGATGTGTGTAACGGATTTTTACCCACTGAAATCATTCAATTTGGAGTCCATATGAGGTAGATATGGTCTTATTAGTAAGCAAAGGTCAGAAAATGGTTCATCAGGGAAGAATATGTTAGGATTGCTTCAGTATTTTAATTTCTGGGACTTATCTATAGGGAATTAAAATAAATGGTTAACATAAGAATTAAAGATATATGTGTCACGGATGTTTAGCCATTGGAATCATTCAATGTGGAGTCCATATGAGGTAGATATGGTCTGATTAGTAAGCAAATGTCAGAAAATGGTTCATCAGGGAAGAATATGTTAGGATTGCTTTAGTATTTTAATTTCTGGGACTTATCTGTAGCGAATTAAAATAAATGGTTAACATAAGAATTAAAGATATATGTGTCACGGATTTTTAGCCATTATAATAATTCAATTTGGAGTCCATATCAGGTAGATATCGTCTGATTAGTAAGCAAATGTCAGAAAATGGTTCATCAGGGAAGAATATGTTAGGATTGCTTCAGTATTTTAATTTCTGGGAATTATCTGTATAGAATTAAAATAAATGGTTAACATACGAATTATAGATATTTGTGTCATGGATTTTTATCCACTAGAATCACGCAAGTTGGTGTCCATATGAGGTAGATATGGTTCAATTAGTAGGTAGAGGTCAGAACCTATCCGAGAAGAAATAACATGTACTTTGAGGGAGTAATATCACCATGATATCTTAATATTTCGTTCAACTGTTCAACATAATAGTTTTAGATAATTATTTTATCTTTAAATTGACATCAAGATCACCTACATCGGAGTTAAATTGAAGGAGTTATGCTCTAATTATTAAGAGAAGGTTAGATAGGATGAAAACCTGCATAAAGAAAATAAAGAAATAGAATTAATATTTAAAAAAGAAAATGAATCTTATGAATGAAAATAATAAATGACTAGTATAGCCACAGCCATTGCCATTGTATGAACTTCTTACCATCTTAAGTGTAAAATTCTGACATGGAAATATTTTATAAAGTGATATTTGAAATAGTTATGTGCATGGCATGATTACCAATGATTTATGGTAATAGTTATATTTTGATGAACATACTTGTTATTGAAAGCATATTTTTGGATATCATTGTGAAAAGAAAAGAAATGAGCACGGTCACATGGCAATCCGTGTGGTGCACCAGTAGGGGACGCCCTACCAATGGTTATGATTATGTTAATGAGAAAAGAAAGAGAAAGTGGGCCATGTCGGACGGAGCGAGAAAAGCCCGTACCGGAGAGTAGAAGATACTCAACCTAACCGGGGTAGCTTGAAATGAGAATAAGTTAATGGCCATCATATGATAGTCTGAAAATAGTTAATCCTGTCATACATATCATTATTGTATGATTCTTATGTGTATAGATATAATGCATTCATGTGACCAAAGATATTTTCTGTAGTTTATACAGTTGAACATGACATGATGAACTATATTGATGGTAAATTATGATTTATTGTTGAACTCACTGGGATTAAATTCTCACTATATTTCCATATCATGTTCAGAAGAATAAATATGCAGATTTTCTCTATGACACTTATTATTTCTGTACGTTGGATCGAGGTGCCCTACCTTAGGCAACTTCCAGTTATTTCAGATGTATCTGTCGTAGATGTGACTGAGATTCCAGTGGATGTGCCTCCCGCACCAGTGTCCCTGGAATTAGTCGACATAGAAGATTAGAGCTAATATGTATCTTTGTACAAATGTTTGTAATATAATGGTGTGTATGGAAACTCAGTATTGTATCACTGTTAAAAACAATTATGCTTGGTTAAAGTGATTATTATCACGAGTTAAGTGGTTAGAATTAAAGTAGTAATAACTTTATGGAATTTTATAAATATAAAAAAAATTTGTACATTTACATAAATGGAGTTGTTACAAAGTGCATCCTAATTGTGATAAGGTAGACCCATTATTATGAAAGGTGAACCACTTGATAGTTTATTTAAGCAAAACCTACCCTTATAACATTATAATATTGTCTAACTAAGAGAGAGAAAAAACAGAAGTAAGGTAGAGTGAGGAAAGGAGAGAAAGAGAGGAGAAGAGAGAAAGGAAGAAGAAGGAGAAGTCTAGAGGACTAAGTACTGAAAATAAGTTAGCTTAATCTCTACTTGAATCCATATTTTCTCTTCATCCTTGGGGTTCAAAACTTGTTACGCCCCTAATTTTAGAGCACGTGAAACACATGCTTTACGAACATATAATTTCCATAACATGTATAATACACTCCTTTACAGATAGGTATTCCTATGTATACACAATATACATACCAATGTCTATAAACATCAAAGTACAGCAGAAGCAGGGATCCTGCCTGTGACATTTAAAGCATACTCTAGAGTACAAGTACATTATAATCAAAATCTACGAGCCCTATAAAAAAAAAAAGCTCACCAGAGAATAGGTCGCCTAGTTGATCACTTATATGAAGGGAAAAGACCAAACTATGTACTTTTATCTAAAAAATGTAGAAATATTGTGTAGTCAGTTTGATAACTCAGTGAGCAGATAATACCTCCTATGACCTCTTAGGTTAACATATGGATGTACTCATATTTTAAAACTTATCACGTAAAAAATTACAGTTCGAAAGTACATCTATATGGGACCCATATTTCACATATTCTCATTTCAAACCACATTCAGATATCTGAAATCATATGTTATACGGTATGATAGTTAATCAAATATTGATATGCATCAAAACATTTCTCATGAAAATATTAGGAGGATCACATATCAGAACCACCATATCAGAGTTCTAGCCCTTTCGTACTTTGGTGGTGTAGGATTTACCTACACATAGCATCTCAGTTAAGGTTTGCCCTACCGCCATTTAAGAGGACATATGAAGGGACTCTAATTTGGGCAATTTTTCAAGCACACGGCAAGGGAAGGAAAATCACATATCAGATAGTCAACATCTAGCCCAGATAGGCATCCCACTTTTCTTCACATATCATATCCGGTGTGTTGGCTATCACACGAGGCTAGAATCACCCCTACTAGTTGAGTGATTTTACCATATAACCTTAACCATCACCTGCTGTAAACAATGTTTCCAATAAGATTCCTCCACTGAAATCATATTTGCACATATGCCATGTCGTTCAAAACAAAGGTTACATTATAAATTCAGAATTTTCAATTTCAGTATAATTCCTCTGTCAGAAACTTTTCAATTAGGGTAATCACATATACATGCTTGTTTTTATGGCAATCTTATAGCTTTACATATCAATGCCACATGCAGAATATATTTTCTTTACTATATAATGAGAAATACATTCAAAATCACATATTCAATGAGTTCAAAAATCTATTTTCAAAATCATACTCTTCTTGAACTATATACCAGAGTGTAAACAATTCGAATAATTTAATCTATTTCAGAGACATATAAAAATATAAATAACTTGTAAACATAATCAATTATACATTTAAAGTTCAAGAAGAGTATAGGGTAAGTCATAGAAAGAATTATCTACTCACAGGATAAGACTCCAGCTTAGACAGCCCTAAAACATACTTTTTCAATTCAAATTTGATCAAATAGATCTCAAAAACATGTTTGGAGGGTCCAAAAACCTAAGAAATGACATTAGAATCACGAAAGTTGACCTCTGGGAGATTTCTCAACACTGGTCAACTGATTGGTACTATTTACAGTCAGATTTACTATTCACCACCGAAAAATACTATTCATATAGGCCAGATTTACTGTTCACGATGTACAAAAATTTATCAGGTGGCTAAAAAATTTCATATCCTAAGTTTTATCTATCTTTTGATTCTATCTATAGTGTTAAATTTTTAATTTGAGATCTTTAAATAGGAGTTTTAGAGTTTACCTTTTTCTAAGATTTTTTACCTCCAATCTGCGGTTTATTTGAAAAATTGTTCAGTCAAAATAGTAGTATTGTTCATTTTGAATTCAGTGGTACCCTTAGTTTTAAGATTAGAGGCCTGTAGACATTCCAAATATAGAGAGAAAACATGGAGGAGAGAAAAAAAATATTATTCATACTATTTATCAGTTATGGAATTTTGCATATTCTTCTTCACGTTTCATCTCCTCCCTTTTTCTTTCATTTTTTTTTAAATATTATTTAATTATTGAATAGTTAAAATTTGTTATTTTTTAATATACATAATAATATAATTTTTCATCCTAAAGTATTTCAATTTTTTTTTTAAATTTATATTCTTGCAAAATTTTAGTTGAACTCTAAAATTATGACTTTTATTGATAAAAATGTTAATAACACAAATCACAAAATAAAATATCTTTATGCATAATAAAAGAAAGAATATTTCTAAAAATAAAATAAAAATTTATTACAGGCAAATATAATTATTTTAATCAAAACAAAAATCATTTTAATTAAAAGTATATTTGCTTTCAGCAAAACATAATCATTTAAAATAAAAATATATTTATTTATAAAAATTATTATTTAAAAATTATGGAATATTACATTCTTTCCCCTTAAGAAATTTGGTCCCCAAATTTTAACCCATCCTACCACAAATAGGGAATAAAGTCAAGGCATAAATTACAGTTATTAACCTCATTACTCAAGCAATTGGGGATATCTCTTTTGTATATCATCTTTACTTTTTAAGGGGTCTCTTTACTTGAGTGATTTTACCATATAACCTTAACCATAGGGATTTCCTTCTACCGTAAGTTCTTCACTTGTTGATCAACAATATACATCGAATATTTTTCCCATAATTAAGCCAAATTCTTGTCTAATTGAATTTCTTGGAATTAGATAACATAAGAAGAATCTGATAGGTACTTCCTTAGCATTGATGCAAGAAAGATTGTACCAACATCACTTAATCCTAATGGTAAAACTAGGCAATATATAATATGCATACATTGTCCAAGAATTCAAACGAGCCTATATATATTAGAGCTTAACTTTTTCCATCTTTCCAAACCCCATTACCTCTTTCATGGGTGCGTCCTTTAAGAATATTTGGTCACCAACTGATAATTTTTAGTTGGTGGTTTGATTCATGTAAAGATGAATACAGTGTCAGAACGCAAGTGCACGTGTCGTGACCAAGTAATAAAATGATGAGTGAGTATCGTCCCACGAGGAGTGAACTAAAAACTGTTAAGGAGACTTTGCTGTGTGAAATGCTGTAGCAAAGATAGGATGGTTTATAAAATAAAATAAAGGTGATTCAAATTAAATACAGCTATAACTAGGACGAGGGGTACTAGGGTGTAAAGAAAATGGAATAGCTCCGTCTAGGGTTGCTCAGGGTTGCCATGAACTATTGCACTCATATTGCTCCAAGAATTGCTACAGCAATTGTCCTAGGTGCCCAGTTTAGTCTTGAATGGAGTCTTCCCAGACTTCCATTCCTTGCAACTCTGAGGGTCAGACCTGTATTCCTGCAGCAGTCTTCACCCCTGAGTTGTGCATGAAGCTCCACTACTGGGACGATAGGGAACCATATATTCCTATATTGGCTGCCTCCATCTATTCAAGTTGTCTTTCCAGCCTCCATTCCCCTCTTGAGTGAATATTGGCCTCAGTCTACCTCCACTAACTTCCATTATCAGAGGAGTTTAAAATATAAGCACAGATGAATGTAAAAATAGTGCTGCAGCGAAATGTGTTTTACTAAAAAGTGTGCTTAAGATCATTACAACCCTTGTGCAACCCTAGCCGAAAACTAGCCAAGCCTCATGGTTACACTGGTTATAAACAACCCAGAATCAGTAGTATACATCTTTAGTGATAACCGAAAAAAATGCAAGTGCAGTCTTGATAGAAAATCGAAGAAAAATGAAAACAAATAAAAAAAACAATAGAATCCCCAGGATTGCACTCTATCCCTTGCATTGATGCTTCTTGGCAGTGTGCAGCTACTCCCTTCTTTCTCCCCCCTCTCGTCGTGTATCCTCGTCTTTTCCTCTCTGCCTCCCTTTATTGTTCAGCCTTGTAGTCCCAGTCAGCTGCCTTGCTTTTCTGTCATTCCCCCTGCTCTACGACAAAACCATCTCTGCGTGCAGCTTTGTCCTTCCTGCCTTCAGTAGTGGGACAGTTCTGCGCCAGCAACCTGCAGTGTCAGTTTTTGTTGTTTTCTCTCCTACTGGGTGGAGGCTGCACCTGTTGCGTAGCTCTGCTCTTCTATCACCTGCACTATATCAAGTAGAATCGGTGTATTGTAGAAAAAGGGAGCAGCTCACGTAATATCACTAAGGTTTCTGCTATATGCTTACTAAAATGTTGCAGCAACGGGGTAGCTGATGTTATATCTTAAAGGGTCATCCCATTCAATTTAATCAGGGAATAAGAGTGCTTAAAACACCAAAGCAACTCAGTAAACGTACTCAGAAAGCACATAGGAACTTCAATAAATTACAGTTATCAAATCCCCCCAAACTTAAAGGATTGCTTGTCCCCAAGCAACCTGCTCTGTTCACCACATTCTTACCAACCAAAAATTCTGGACTTTTCTCATGCATGAATCCATAGTTCTGCTGATAGCTCTCAACTCTCAGGATTGCTTTCATATAAAGGACACCACAAACCTTACTCCCAATCACAACAAAAACCTTCTTTGAAGTTGTGTGTGTGACGTGGACAGTTTCCCTAAGAGCTACTTGGGTCAAAAACAGCCAGAGTTCCTAAGACTTTCATGCTAATATATCGAGCTCCCTAGGTTAAGTTGACATTCATGATAAGTGCAAACAGGGCAACAAATGTGGGGAGGGGGGAAAGGCAGCTCCCTGATTTTCTTTCTTTGTTTTTGTATATAAACATATATATATTTTTACTTCTCTCTTTTGGCATAAATCTTATTCTAGCATAGGTCATTAGTGCCTTTTGACGCGAATGCCAACATGTTCAATGCAGGCACCCGGTTACTTAGCCTTATCACCCTTAAACCGCTTCCCACTCATACTCTATATCCCTGTTTTACTCAAAGGCACACATGGGGCTCATGCATACCCCTGGTTACTAAGGAACTATAGAGCATTGGAGTGTCCATATTTCTCTCTTTATTTTTCTACTTCCCCCCCCAAACTTAAGCCTTTTTGACCCCATGCGTCTACCTCTTTTATAATTCTACAGAAAGCTCTCAATGTTAACTCTAAGACTTAGGTCCAATTTCTGAACGATCACCAAATTTTCTTTTGGGAACCTGCTCATGATCCTGTGCTTATTAGAATAGGGTTCTATGTGTGATTGGGTAAGGTTGTAGGTCTCCTATTCTGGTTTTTAGCGAAATACCCAATCCTCCTCATAGAGTATCCCAAAACTTTCAGCAGGCTATGCAATATGCAAACTCATTTCACTCTCCAAAAAAATTATTTTATTTTTATTTTTATTTTGGTAGCTTTTTAACATACAAATATAACCATATTCATCAAAACAAGTAAGTAATAATGCAGACTCATTTAACATAGGCAGGCAAAAACATAAGTAAACAACAGCATGGATAAACGACCACATAGATAAGCAAAACACAAATACACAAGTCCATGCTTTAGCAACCTCTATAGCAATACCAAAGCAACATTAAGCCATAGTAGACATTACAGCAGACATTATATAATATAAACCCCCCGCCAAACTTAAAAGTGAGCAGTGTCCTCACTGCTGATGCAATGGCCAAAACACAAAAGACACCCAAAAAAATAGAAGCAGAAGCAAAGGAATTCCAAATATAGCAGAGAAGGTATAAGAGTTGAGGGAACTTCCTGAGGGTGATAGCAGGTATGCTGCAGCACCCTAGGGGCATTGACCCCCAGAGGACCTTGAGGAGCTTTTGAGCCCACTTCTGCGTTGTGCTCATTGTTGTGGGGCCTTTCCTTTAAACATCATTGCTGCCCGTTTTGTAATGGGCTCATCTTCATCAGAGGACTCAGTTCCCCCTGGTGTTTGGTGGGGTTCCGGGTGGGGCTCCTTGCTAGAGGAGGATCCTTCAGAATCCTTGTGCTGCTCTGTTTATGGCTCAGGTGCTGGGGATGACTCCTCGAAGGAGGTATGAAGCAAGTCAATGGGAAACTCCGGAAATGGGAAAAATTGTTTAAAGTTCTGCTCGAGGGTGTTGTGAAGGGCAAAATCCCTTTTTTGCTCATAACGCCAGAAGGTTTGCTGAAGTTGCAGAAGCACAGCTTGCTACCTCAGAATTGTAGCTTGTTAGTTGAGGATGAACTGCAAAGTCTTGTCAGGTGACTAGGGGGCAGTGGAAGGTCCGGCAGTATGTGGAGGATTTCAGGAAGCAGCTGGTGGGTGTGGGGCCGCTTTCTCTAGGACAATCCGAGCAATGGTGGTGGCAGTGATGTGGCTAGCGTCCTTCAGTGCTTCTTCATCAATGGAGACTGGGACTCTATGATTCTTGCACAGTATAGTGATGAGGGAATGGAAAAGTAGGCTTCCCTTTTTTCGGTTGGCGCATGCTGAGATTTGGCCACTGATGATTCAGCCAACGTAGAGTGGTCAGCCGAATATGAGTGCGTCCACCATTGCCACTCTGTCTCGGCTCACTGTCTGCCCATGGGTAGAAGGTAGTAGGCGGGTCTTAAGGAAATGGTACCACACCTTAGCTACAGGCACCATAGAGACCCGATTGATGGTGGTGGAGCCCTGAGGGAATTTATCCCAGGTGGTGCCGGGAAGGCACACCCAGGTAAGCATAGCATCCCAGTCTCCGTCCTGCAGACTCTGTAGATATTCCTCATACTGGTCCTTTTCGTCCAGCAGGTTGTAAGCCTTGTTTATGGAGGCTTGGTCAAAATGAACCTTTGTCTCCCGGACTGTCACCCACT